>JARHVA010007315.1:0-547500 GCA_037957365.1 Torreya grandis | reverse complement strand
ATTTTAAAAACTTCTATTATTTTTTAGTGTTATTAGGCTTCTTATCATGATTTTCCCTTTTTCAATTCCAATAAAGGCACACTCAATTCACTTATTATTTCAATTTGAAATTTCAATACGTAGGATTATTTACACAATTACACATTGATAAAAATAGACCTATTCTTCCCAATTCTTATTATAACCATTTTAAAATTTTATAAACCAAGACAAAACCTTGATTTTTTAACCCAAATCAAATCATGATCAAGTATTTAATCCATACCTAACTTCATTTGTATAATCAAAGGATCACAATTTCATAAAGCACCCTAAGTGGGAGAAATATGTGGGCTTAGTTTCCCTCCTTGGACTATTTGATATGTATATTCAATCATAATGGGGTTGATTTCGGTTATATCAACCTAATTAAAATACATATTTTTATATTTGTATGTTTTAAATAATTTTTAAGTGTATTAGGGTTTCATATTTTTAAAATTTATTTTCATATCTTCCACACATATGCAAAGGTCAAATATATCCATACATACCCAACCTAAGCTATCACAAGTGATCATTCCATAAATTATCATGTTTAAAAAAAATAAAGGATAAAAAATGAAGGATAATAGTGGTATCTAATATTATCTTTGGTATTTTGATCTTATCCTTAATGACTTCAATTCTCACTGATAGGCACTTGTAATTATAGCTCACGATTTCATGTTTTAGTCATCTATTAGTCAAGATAATCAATAATAAAGTATAAATAGCTATGTTTTCTATTAAATTTCATATTTAGCCTTATCTTAATCATTTCACCTTTTCAAATTTAGTTATTTACTTTCATTATGCTTCTCAAAATTTCACTTACAACATTCTAATTTATTCTATTTAGTTTAACTTAATTAGGGCCAATACAAGTATTAATTCAAATTTATAAAAAAATATTTTGTTATAGAAGATGTTAGCTAAATTAATAAGCATAGAGATGATATATTAGTATAATAATATAATTTTTTTTATTTTTGGCTAAGTTCACAACATACAAGTTAGTCATAAAATATTGTGATTTTAAATTAGTATATATATTAGAAATTGCATTTTTTGTGAAAATAATTATATAGATTTTTTAGTTAGTTATAATATTGAGTATAAATAAAGGTAACATACCCCCTAAGTTTAATGATTTCATCTACATAAAAGGTACAAATTTAACCTAAAACTACCATCCCTTCACATGTGTAGCCCGTTGACTTGATGCAGTGAATCTCGATTCAGTTGATTCACATTAATTTTGAAGGAAGGGGGAATAATTATTTTATTTTGACTTTAGAGGGCATTCCTTACCATTTGAACCATAGTTATTTTGGCTACATCTAGAATTTTTGTCCCTCCCATTCCATCCCTATGATTCCAGCACCCATGGGTGGAGATAGAGACTACTTATAACCCACCTCATGTAAAGAGGTTCAAGAACAAAAGAATGTCTAAAAAAAACTCAAGAAGGGGATTATTATAGAGTTTATGGAATGCATTAGTAAATAAAATTCCATTGTTGTCTAATACTTTGTCATGGCATGGAAAAAATATAAATTCACTATGTGAGGCATCTCCATAAACATCTCAAAGGACTTAATTAGTGCCTCCACTAGAATATCTTGTGCTAAAACCAAAGAATACAAATATCAGTCCAAAAATCAAGAATCCCTACAATGATTCTTTAGAATTAATGAATTTTTTGAAATAGACAAGAAAGGTTTCTCTCATGTTGATCTCCCACATCACTGGCCAGATATCTACCTTTAGGTCATGAGTTACATGACTCTAAAAGGTAAGTATACCTTATTTTTTTCACATCATTTAATATTCCTAAATAACTTCACTGGTTTTAAAATTATTCTACCTTATTTCCCTCTCAAATCCCTATAAATTACTATTCTACTCCACCAAGTTAATGATATAAACCCTACCCTCCATCAGGGTCTAATCCTCCTATTTGTCAAGCACGATCAAAATATTTTAGGTTATAAGGTCCCCCATAAGGGATCCTCCCCTAAAGAGGACTCCCTAGAGGAGTAACCTCTTGAAGGATCTGACAAACCTCCATAATGATCCCCTTAGAATAGTTTATCCTAGTCCCCCTTGATGACCTACCCCTCAAATTATTGTTTATCCCTAAGCCAAAACCCATTGAAATTAGTTATCCTATGCATTTAAGCTATAAGGGTAAGGCCATAATGATGGAGGATTTGGAAAATAATAAACATTTTTTGGAAAATTTCAACTCAAGGGTTCAATAGGGAAGATTTTGCTTAACAAATCTTATATAAGATTGGAACGAACTCTACCAGGTGATTGAGACCATTGTCTAGTCTTTTTTTCACTCAATTTAATCCCCCAAATCCCTTTTTATAAAATCCCTCAAGGTCCAAAAATCCTCCCCTCTGGAATCCCCTAGGAGGGTCATCCCTAAATAGACTCTTCTATAGGTGAAAGGCAATAATAAACCTATAATGATCTTCCTTAGGGATGCAACTAAAGTCTCCAAGAATCATACTCATGCCAAGGTTTCAAAATCAAACTATCCATCTAGGAAAAGGATACTACTACTATTGAAGATACTTGAAAGGGAATTTATCCCTAGAAAAATGTTTAATTTTCTTTCATACTTTCATTTATAAGTACTTATTTTTCTATTTTTGTCCTTTTAGCCTTGATTGGCCTATTTAAACTGATGTAATTCACTCTTATTGTTTTAGGTCCATGTAAAACTTAGTTATTTACCATATCAAATAAAAAATATTGATGATCAATGAAAGTGGCTACTTGAATTAGAGAATGATATATCTAGAGAAACTAGATGAAAAAATGTTTATTACATCATAAAATAAAAAATAATAAAAGAGGAGACAAATAGCTTAGAATGATCACCATATAAAAGTTAACAAATTTTAAATAGGAATTAAGGTTATGTTATATGATAGAAAGTATAAAAATTCAATTAAAGTTTAAAGTAGATGGATATGTTCATATGTAATAGAGTAAATATTATAGTTAGTATTTATTATTCTTTAATATTTGTTTGGAATGCCTAGGAAGGCCTATGTTAATGGGACTATGCCCAAAGCATATATTTTAGAATAAAAGAAGGAGAAAAAAAAATTAAAATATAAAAAATGAGAAAAAATTTAATGAAAAACAAGAGATTGTTTTGATAAAAGTGATAAAGCAATTTTATTTAAAAAAAAGGGAAAAAAAGACAAAATCTAATAAAAATTTAGTAAAAAAGAAAATAGAGGCAATTATAAGACAGGTTTTAAGTAAAAACTATAAAAGGGGGAAATAAGAAGAAATATATATTAAAAACACTAATTATACATGTAGAAGAAAAAATAAACATAATAAAAATTAAAAAAATATAACCACCTCTAATGCTAAAACTAGAAAATATAGCTTGGTGAAGAGGGGAGGTAAAAAATGGCAAAAAACCACTTCACCTAGGAATGTTAATCCTGCATTTTTTTTCCAAAAAAATGTATAGCTTAATTAAAATATGGTAATGATAGAATAAGAGAATACATAATAACATCCTGAAGGTTATGTAAATATAAGATAAGAGACATGAAAAAAGTAAAAAGACAAAAAATAAGTTGATACACATAAAAAAAGGAAATAGAAGTATATGGTAACTAGTAAAAATATAAAATGAAATTGAAATAGTTATTAATAATATGTAAAAATGGTAAAAATAAAATACTAAAAAATATGAGGACACTACAAAAACACATAATTTTCAACAAAAATGACTTTATAAAAGAAATAAAATTAGTATTGACACAAAAGTCTATGTAAAATAAATGAAGTGAGGTTAAAACAAATGTATCTTCTATAATTCATCTTAACAAATAAAATAAAATAATCCTAAACCTCATAAACATTTGTGAATCTACACATCTAGGCTTTTATAGATAATTTTCACTAATCCCCACATTTGTTTCACATTATTAAGATAATGATAAGTAATACACTTGAAACCACTGAAGATCAATCATACACTAATAGATTTGAAAGAATAAATATGTTTGGACAAAACACTTCAATGTAATTGGTGGATTATAAAGGCCACTAAATCATCTTATAAAATATGCAATTGGATGTCTACACTTAGTTACCATATTTCATGTGGTCAACTAGCATAATAAAAAAATATTTGAGCCAAAAATGAGGAAAAAATGTGTGTATATAAACCTTACTACATTATAGTGTTGATAATACATGTCATAACAAAACTCATGAATTAAGGGCACAACTAAAAAAATATAGAAATAAGAAGTCTTTGAGCACAAAAACAATTTCCAAATTAACTAAAACACTCCTCAACCAAAGGGAAATTTCCTTTCATAATATTCCCAAGTAAAATGTTTGGTATTTGATGAAGGACATCACATGGAATGTATACTACATAAATAAAGAGTATTTTGTAATAGTTAAGATAATTTGGATAACATGGCACATGGTGATGACATAAACATAATATTATCTTTACATTACACTATGAGAGAAGTTATTTGGGAACCTGAAAAAAATAAAAATGATCTTGCATGAATTTTTATATGTATCTCCCATCATGGTACTATCAATGTGTTTTACAAAAAAACACTAGAAAAAGAGGGAGTAGTATAATGGGATCTAAATAAACTAGTGTTAGATATTTGTTGTATACTCTGCATGTGTTACACACTTTAGGTACTATATAGTCAAACATAAATATTTTTTTAAAATTCACATTTTAGTGATCATGTAGGTATTGTTACTTATAGTAATAATATATGATGTGTTATGACCTATAGTTTTATGGGAAATCATTACTGGTTATATTCTTATCCCATGGTTTTGATACCAAGAATATTATAATAATACTCATGCTATTACCTATTGATGTGTGTATATATTATACTCAAAAATATAATAGGTGCAAAGAATAACTATGACTATTTTATTTCAAGATGGAAAAAGTTAATAAAATAATACTATTTTGTTGGTTTTTTTATTGTAAGAGTTTAATACGTAAAATTTTATGTACTATGTGATAAATGTGTGTAATTTTTATGTATTTAATGTTTGCATAAATATTATTCTAGTATTACTTCTCTTGTATTTTTTTATCAATTTTTTTCTTTCAATTAGTAGGGTTGAAATTCAAATAATACTTAGATGTAGAAGGGGGATAATGTGGAAAACATGTAAAAAAGGGAGAGGTTCCTAAAGAATATGTGAGATGGAAAGTTTATAATTTTTACCTAGATAGTATATAATTATAAAGATGAAGTGTGGTTTATGGTGTAAATTTAAAACATTTATATTGACACATTCATAATAAGATCCAACCGTATCCCCCATCTACCCTATGAGAATAAAAATGAGAAAATAATATAAATCATTCATGTAACTAGGAAAATTTCCAGTGATCCTAGGATGCTACAAAATTTAGAAAGAGACATGAAAAAACAATAACTAATAATGAAAGTAATAAAAAAGGAATAGAAGAATAGAAAGGTAAAAAAATTATGGATACCCCATCATGTAATTGATAAAAATATGTATAAATACTTGTTTTGGTTGATCTGGAAACTTATTCATTTATAATATAAAGGAGTCAAACAACAAGTTACATAGACATCACAAATATTCATACATAACAAAAAAACTAATGCAAACATTGTGAATACCTAGACGATAAGTATAAAAGATACTATAGCTTTCTTAGTATAAGACTTAATCTTAGGGAGAATAATTCAACCATAGGATATGCAATTAAAAGGAAAACCCTAATATTACTTGAGGGAAAGCAAAAAAATATGAGTGCATAGGCACCTAGATGGTTTAAAGGAAGGTAAATAAAAAGAGAATAACTTGAGGTTTTCATAAATAATTCCATAACCACAATACAAGTAACTCTATTGTAGATGAGAAATGAAAAAAAAAACAAAAACTACTTCACCTTAATAAGGGAAGAGTGAAAATAAGATAAATGTGAACCAATAGCAGATGCATAAAAATGTAAATAAAGAATGAAGAGAGGATATAGTAAAATACTTAGAGATATAATCCTTTTTAAAATAATGTGGAAAAGAGAAAAATAACAATTTTAATAAGGAAGAAAGTGTGGGATAAGAATGAGGCAGTGTTTGTAATTCACTACCCAATAATGCAAAACTCTTAAAAGAGTATCATGACAAATGTTGTGTAGTAATATTAGGTGAAATTAATGAAGGATGAGATAAACAATGGAAAATAAGGGTAGCGAATGAAATAATAAATTATGAAAATATAAGTTGTTCAAATACAATCCATTTCACATTAGATGCCTTAATAAATGTATTTTTCCACCTCCTTTAGGAATATATTATACAAAATAAATAAAATAAAAAGGAATAAAAGTGAACATCTAATGTCGACTAGGAGTCAGACCTAAAAAATATAACATTGTAAAAAAATGATTCCCAAAAGCAAAGATAAATTAAGGAAGTTGAAGGAAAATTAAATTTAATCCGAATATAGAACATAGATGTTGATATAGACAATATTAATAGTAAATACATTTAGAAGCTTTGAACGACATGGAGGAAGAAGCTAAAATAACAAAGGTAATAATTTTAGAAGGAGGCAAAATTAAAGAAGAGAGGACTAAAAATTAAATGGATATGAAAAGACAATTATCCCAATAGTCTTTTGAAAAATGAAAATTAGAAAGAGAGCTAAGATTAAAGGAAGAAAAGAAACAAAAATAACAAGAAGATGAGAGGTGATAAAAATAATAAAGGAAAAAATAGAAGGCATAAAAAAAATGAAAGAAGAAGAGGAAAATAAGAGGAAATAATAAGAAGGAAATAAGAAAAGAATATAATGATAAAATATAAAAGGGAGGAAGATAAAAAAGGGATAATAAGAGGCAAGAGGAATTGAAAATAAATGTGGAAAATTATTAAGAGAAAAATAACACCTCAAGAAACTATATGACATGGAGATAAAAGAAAGTGAAAATACCTTATATGATAATAAATAAGGGGAAAGAAGGAAAATAATAAATACAATAACTCTAGGAGAAGGGGAGGCCATGGTACGGACAAAAAAACTTATTAGAATCATTAGGGGCCTTAGAATATTTTATATTACATACACTACAAGATCCTCTCATTAGGATCAAATTAAAGTTAGGCTATATGAAACATAGATTGTAAAAAATAGAATTATATCCCAACCTACTAAATTTAATGTTAAAGTGGCAGATAGCTATCACATTCAAAAAATATATATGAATGTAGATGAATAAATATGGATATATCTCACATGAAATTAAAATAACTAGATTGATGACGAGATATAAAAAAATGGAGAAACGAATAAGAATATAACTCAAAGATTTCATCACTACAAGGAATCAATATGATACATAAGGTACCTTCCTAGTGTAAAATTATTGAAAGATATGGTGTAAAAAATTATCAAGCATATAAAATCCTCCAAGGATGATAAAGAAAATCTAAGGAAAATGGCATTGTAAAACATGAATAATTAGAAATAACATTACTAATAGAATAAAATAATATACAAATTCAATTTTCTAAGCATTAATTTTTTAAACTTTGGAAATTATCATGAGATTCATCCACATTCTTCCCATACTCCATTAGGTGGACACTAGTGATCCAAGATAAGAAGAAGGAACTAAATGAAAACAACACCACTTCAAACAACTATGATGTGGCTATATATCCCTCAAGATATGAAAACAATAGGTTTTTAGAGTTAAATAGTAATAAAAGTCAAGAAAAATATAGAGAGAATCCATCATTCATGAGATAGATTAATATGGTAATATAGGGAGTTTTCATATTAATAAAATGAATACCAAGATAGGGATGAATGAAAATTATCTAAATACCTTAGAGGCTCAACTAAATTTTTAAGACATTATAAAGGATTCCAAATAAACTATGATTTTGGATCAAAATCAAGAGATGGTAAAACCCATGAAATTGAAATGGAAAGTATTAAAAAATCATTGACTATGAAGTATGAAAACATTTTTAATAAAATGTTAGAAAAGATTTTTTTATATATATAAATAATGTAGAATTATAATATGAATCTAATTGGGTCAGTGAAGTAGGAATACTAGAGTATCTCATGCTAGGTATACAAGTTATTTTTTTTAATCATGCAAAACTTAGGATATTTCAACATTTTGGAGGTATAAAGAGGATATAAGGTAATATAATTATTTTGGATTAGTCCTACTAAGATTATTAAATTATGTGTCAAAGATGAGACAATGTTATAAAATCCATTTAAATATTGTAAATATTATTTAAAATAATAACATTATTAAAAAGTCTCATTTTATATTTCAATAGTATAAGAGTTTTTGATTGACATAATGGATTATTATACCTTTTAGGGATATGTGATGTCATATAATACTTTATGGTATCTAAAAATAATTTACTTGAAGAGGAAACACTTCCTATAGATATGTACATTAGCTAACTAAAGGTATTAAGTTACTATTTATACCACTTCAATGTAATATTTATGAAATGATAAGATATTGAGATAATTATGAGAAGTTGTGCAATAATTTATAATTAGATAAAGATATATTTTAAGAGAGAGGAGAAGTATAGTTGACATTATAATATAGTAATTATTTATTTTTTATTTTATATGATAAAATCTAGGTTTTATAGGGACCTAGAACTATAAGAGTGCAAGTTTAAATAGGCATACTAGGGTCAAGAAGTCAAAAACAAAAAGAAATAATACATAAAATGAAAATAAAAAATAAGAAACCATGGAAAAACTAAGAGGAATCTCCATCCTAAGGGTCATCAACAATATTAGTGTCCTTCACTAATATGATTGGTTTATCCTTTGAAACTTTAGCCTAAGTGTGATTCTTGAGGCTTTCAACAACTTCACTTGGGAAGATCATTTTGAGTATTTTTTTCCTTTTGTCTGCATGGAAGAATATGTAGGGGGACCCCCTTGGGGGAGCCTTAGGGGGATTCTAAAACCTTTGGTAATTTCATGGTAGGGGATTGTGGGGGCTAAGTAGAGTGAACAAAGGCATGAACTATTGCTTCGACCTATCTGTATAATGCATTCTAGTCCTGGATGGGCTTGGCTAGGCCAAAACCTACTTTTTTCACCTTCAAGTTAATTTTTTATAGTATTCTTTCTTTCTTTCCATCTCCTCAATAATAATGGCTTTCCTTTTCTAGGCTGATTTCATAGGGGTCCCTATTTCAATAGGTTTTAGTTTGGGGATAAATAGCAATTTTAGAGGTAGGTGATCTAGGGGGATTGTGATAAGTTAATATGGGGGGTACGATTAGAAGGTTGGTGATATCCCTCAATAGGATCCTATGTTGGGGAGTCCTCACTAGAAGAGGAACCCCTAGGGGGGACTTCCTTATGTAAAAGGGTTTGGTGATGCTTAATAAGGAGGATTTACTTAATAGAGTATTTATTTATAAATAAAGAAATGGTTTAGTAAATATTTTATTTAGTGTATGGATAATCTACATAATGTATATATTTTTTAAAAATTATTAATATCATTACCTTGGTTATTAATATATTTGACTCATGATAATACTAACCTATATTCAACAAAAACCCTAACTAAAGTCTCCCAAACCCATATAAAGTTATATATAATATGTGATTTTATGTTAACATGTAGTTATGTGATTTAATTTTCATGCAAATGTAATTTCAAATCCATTTTTTATTAGTATCATATAAAAAACCTTCCTCCTTATTAATGTAAGATCATCCAAGTTCAAGTTCCTTATAGAGTAGTTGGTCCCTAATCCATTTTCTTTTTTTTGAATGAATATTTAATCATTTAATATAATAGTGAATTCATAACATTTTAGGATTGAAAATTAATATGTTTTGCATTAATATTCACAATAATTATCTTCCCTTATTGTAAATAACATTTTTTAACATTTCATCATTTATAAATTAGGTTCAGGAAAGTGGTTCATGAAAAAATTAATTAAACTTGGGAACTACATCTGATGGAGTTGTACCTAATCTAAGAAAATTTTAATAGAGATTCATATGGAAAATATGATTCTCTTCTCCCATGTTCACACTAAGGGGGGAGATATTATAAAAATAACTAGTGCTCACATGTGTGAGCAATTATATTTTTTATATATTATTTAGGAAAATAATATTATTATGTGAGTGAGTTGTGAAAAGAAACTCACAAATATATACTTGGTCAAAAGATATTAGGGATATAAGAGATAGATAATAGAGATATGTTGAGATATTTTTGGGATGATAAAATTTTTAGGGATAAAGTTGCTTCCTATCTTATAGGAAATAAAAATCTTATTTAATTGTATCTTATCTCATTAATAGAAATATATAGACAAGTCTTATTATGTGTTTACATTAATTTATGTAAACTATGTTTAGATTTTGTAAGAAAAACATTACCAAATTTTATATTTTGTATCAGAGCATGTTTGATCATGCATGTGAGGGAGAATTATAAAAAAAGTAGGGGTAATATCTATTGTCCCCCAAAAATATCACTCATTTTTGGGACAACATTTGAGCTATTTTGGTCCTACAGACCAAAATTGTCTCTTCCCTTTCCAAAATTTGTCCTAGGCATTTAAATTCCTCATTTTTCAAGCTTTTTAGAAATCTACGGACTCTACAGGCTTAAATCTATGGACTCTGCAGGCCAAGTTCAATGGGATTTATAGGTTGATTTATATAGACTTGGTCTCTACGGACTCTACAGGTAAGTTCATTTTTACAGGTTCAAAGGCTTCTGTAGGTGGGTTCAATCAAAAGAATCATTTTCTAACACTTGGTCATTTTTGAGATCATTTTAGTGCCTTGGTTCAATCAAAAATATACATCGGAAAGAATCTAAGCAAAGAAGGCTTGAACCATTGAACCATTGAACCACTTTGGTTCAAAGGTTTAATGAGTTCAAAGTTCAATAGGTTCAATACTTTCAATTTAACGTCAGGTTCAATCAAAGGAATGGTTCAATGGCTTGGTTCAACCAAGTAGTTCAACACTTTGTTTCACTCAGTTGGTTCATCTGCTTTGTTTCAACACTTTGGTTCATCCTTTGGTTCAATCAAATGGTTCATCAGTTAGTTTAAGGCTTTGTTTAAACCATTGAATCAAAGCTTGGTTCAATGTCTTTTGGTTCAAAGGTAGGTTCAAACAAATGGTTCAAAGAGATGTTTAATCAAGTAGTTTAATGCTTTGATTCATTTGATTGGTTCATCAGCTTGAACCATTGTGGTTCAAAGCTTAGTTCATCAGCTTGGTTCAACAGAGTGGTTCAATGGATTGGTTCAACATTTTGGTTCAATCAAATAGTTCAATGACTTGGTTTAACCAAGCAATTCACTCAAATGGTTCAAAGGAGCGATTCAATGTAAAATTTCAAAGAGCCTCCTGAAGGACAAGTACCCTTGCAGAGGGCACTTGGTCAACAAAAATACCCTTCAGAAGGGTCATTTTCAAAGAAGCCCATAAAGGTAATTCTTTCAAATTTTTGTTTAAGGAATTTAAAAAGACTAAGGAAAGAAGCAATTCCTTTAGACTTTTTGTCCAATGGAATTCCTTTGGACAAAAAGTCTGAAAGAATTCAAGAAACAGGCTGCAGGTAGAAAGCCTAAAGAAATTTACAAAGAAGCAAAAACCAAGGCAAATGGAACAATTTTGTAGACTTTTTATTCATGGGAAATGTCCATAGAATTTTTTTTTGCAGGAATTTGTCTGTGGAATTTTGTCCACAAGAAAATTCTCGCAAAGAAAAACTGGGGAAAATACCCACGAGAATTGTCTATGGGAAAAGCCTGGGAAAAAGTCTGTAGGAATGTCTGTGAAGAATCTAAGGAAAAGGCCATCAAAGGACACCAAAGGGTAGGTTCCCTTGTGGGGGACTCTCAACTATCAAATAGTAGGACACTTCCTCTAAGCCAAAGGGTCACCTTCCCTTTGAGAAGATGTAAAACAAGAAGCTCAAAGGCCATTCAAAGACAGTCTAAAGGGCAGATACCTTTGTGGGGGCTCTTCTCGACCTAAAGCAGATCATTTCTTAAGGCCCAAAAGGGTAGGTTATTTTCAAGAAAGTGCCAAATAGAAAATATAAAGAAGGACCAAGGGGTGACATGCCTGAAGACATCAAATTCAAGACAGTGAACTAGCCATTGAAAATGTAGTGACAGGTGCATGAATGTCAATTTTAAAGCTCATAAAATAGCCATTGATCCTTTGAATCTACAGACCCAAATGCATTCACAGGATTTAAAGCTAAGAACAATAGGAAGTGAGGAGGGAAAAAAACAACAAATTGAATCTAGGACCCGATTCAATTAACCAAAAAAAGAGGAATGATGAAGGAAGGATCGGATCACCAAGTGGACATTGAAAGTTGTAAACTTTCAATAAGCGTGACTTGTTTCTCTGCATTGAGAAAAACAAATGGGTAGATGCCCCTAATTTCTATCCTATCTTCCTAACAGTTTTCAATGCAACATGATTTGTTACTATTAATGAGTCCTTCTTGAAGAGGCTATATAAGGGACTCTCTTTTATTGTAAATGGATATCTCTTTTTGACAATAAGAATGAAACTTTGCCCAAATTAGAAGGCATTACTGAGACTTTGAGCTCAGATTGTTGATCATATTTTGTTACTGGAATAATAAAGTAAGTGATTTTTTAGACTTTGCATTGTGATATCTTTGTTTTTGAGGAAACTGTTCTTATGTCTTTTTCCTAAATATATCTTCTATTCCTTTAATTCAATAAGTAGAATTAGTGATAGTAATTAGGAAGGTGTCCTGAAGAGTCAACTATGGAGAGACTTTGTGCCCCCACAATTTCGTTTAGTGTGTTTTCTTTTCATTTCTATGTAAAGGACTTTGGGATGACTTTGTGCCCTCATTTTCCTTCATATCTTACTCTTGAGAAATTCAGGTGGAGACTTTGTGTTGCATCTCAATTTGTTGGTTACTACGTCCTTTGCTACATTTTACATTTACTACAATGAGTATTCTTGTGGTTTACTGAATATTAATTTTGAGAGAAGAGGAGTGATATCTGTCATTTCCCTTGAGTTTTTCTTTTAATTTACACACATCATCTCTGAAGAAAGAGAGATGGATGGTTTGTCCTACCCTTGAGTATTATTTTCTATATATATATATATATATATATATATATATATATATAACATATCTATAGGGAACCTCCCCTTGATGAGAGGAGAGACTAGTCTCCTTTTGATGTGGTAAACCTACACATTTGGATGACTAATCTTCTTACTTTGGTTGATCAGACCTATTTTGTTTATTAGTATGTTGATCGACAAAATATTCAACCAACAGTTTTTGGTGACTCTGCTGGGGATATACATAATTTTGTGCAATTTGGAACCTCAATTTTCAGATTGAAACATCACTTGGATATAACCGACTATCATTATAACCTTATCCATTATAGATTCTAGTGACTCCATTACTTGTCTTACCCATTATACATTTATAGTCTTACCATCTTCCTCCACCTCTATTATTTTATCTGGTCTACAAAAACTAGAGCTGCTGGGAAAGAGTGCGCAGTTTAAAGCCTCAAGATTTAAACTAAAGAAAGGTCAATTCTTTTCCATTTTTATTTCAAAATCTAGTAGATTCAAGGTATACATGAAGCCAAAGGGCTAAAGGTATCATTGACCCTGTATTTGAGTTGGTACAACAAAGTGATTTTGATATGTTTCCTTCACCATCTCATCTCCAACGAACCAAGAGCTTTCCTCCTACTAAAGTTAGATCTCCATTGCCAAACAAAGTATCTACTTCTCTTGTTAATAAAGCCTTTCTAATAATTACCCCTCTGATATTTGTTATCCCTCTTTTTCATAATCTTACAATGGTATTTCAAGGCCCTTGGGGTAATGCTTTTGGTCCTCTCAATCTTACTCCACCTCAACATGAGCTTCAATGCAGTTCAGGGAAGAATTTCCCCAAATTATATGGTTATGGGAAAGTTCATCCTAATGAACACATTGCAGCCTTTAGCATAGCTTGTGGAGTAATCTGAGTAGAATTTGAAGATGTAGCAGTTAGGTATTTGTAGAAACATTATAAGGTGTTGTTGCAGATTGGTTTTATCATTTACAGGCTTAGTCAGTAACTGATTAAAATACCCTCAAAGCTAAGTTTGAAGCCAAATTCAAACCTACAAAAGATGCACATGCACTTTTGGCTCAAATTACATAGATGAAGAAAGAGCCTCATGAGCCTATGAGGGATTTCATAGCCAAATTTGACAAACTGAGAAATAGAATTCCTGTAATCGCTTGAGCTACAGCTGAGAATCTCAAATGATTCTTCATTAATTCTTAGTTACCTGAAGTAAGTTTTATTTTGAGATGTGCTAGTCAAATATATCTTACTTCAGCTCAACTTTTGGCCACTAAGGTAGAATATGATCTCATCTTAGCAAGGAAAATAAGAAGAGATCTAAACAAAAATAGACATTCATCATCTTTTGAATATGCATCTACAGGCATCACTGATCCAATGGTGCAAAAGCTGGAAAATGAAGTGCTAGCCTTGAAAAAGCAAATGGCACAAGGAATGTCTTCTACTCCTTCATACATAGATATGCCAAGAAGGACATTTCCAAATCAGTCATATCAAGGTAATGCTACCAAGAATCAAGGGCAATAGAATTGCCTTCCTCCCCCACGAGGGAAAATTGCCATTGAAGCTCCTCCAACCAACTCAGTAGTTGGATATTTGGAAATAGAATATGCTTTCTCTTTCCAACCTAATTTTGAGCAAGAAAATGATGTTAATCTCTTCATGAAGGATCAAGAAGAATCAACTGGCGACTCCCACATTGATTTCTTAAACTACTAGGATGAACCTAGAAGCAAAGGAGAAGCTTTTAATGGATCATATGTAGTGTTTACTAGGTCCAAGAACCAATCAGTCCAACAAGTTGATAAAGGGAAGATAGAAGAGCAACCTCAAACAACAATTACAATTGCTAAGCGTTGAACCACTCTACCTTTCTAGTCAAAGGATCCGGTGATCACCCAAAATATAAGTACATCAATTTCACCTTCACCTTCTACTCCCATTTCACAAACTAGCCCTCCTCCCATCCCTCCTAAAACCTAAAAGGTTGAAATACCTTCTTCTATTCCTATCTCAGTTCAACCATTTGACATAATTGATCATGTCAAAAAGACAAAAATATAAATGTCTGAGTTTGAATACTTACAGTCTTATCCTGATCAATTAGATAGGTTAGTCTAATGTGTCAAGAACCAAACTATCCCTATAAGACAAGAGGTTAAGAAAAGAATTCTTGATTACCCAAATAACATGCCCATTCCAAATAATCTTGTCATTACTCCTCCAGCTACCCCTGGGAAAATAGAACCTTTCTATGTTTCCTTGTTAATAAATGGTTATTAGCTCAACAATTGCATCATTGATTCTAGGGCATCTAACAATGTCATGCTTGCTAAAGTAGCTGAGTCTCTAGGTCTCACATTGACCAAAACCTTTGGGAAATGTTTCTCCATGGAGAACAAGCAAGTACCATTGCTGGGGCAAATTAAAGATGCCTAATTTACATTGGAAGCCTTTCTAGACAAGAGAATCAAGATGATTGTCTTGGTGGCTGATGTCCCAACATCTTATGGCATTTTGCTTGGATGAAATTTCTACAAGGACATGGGAGCAGAACTAAGCATGGACCTGTCTAAAGAAAGGATCCCTGTACAAGGCATAATGAAGAGGTTGCTCCCTAAAAAGGAGGCAAAATATGTGGTCACCCAAACGTCGACCCTTGTAGCACAAATTTTGTTTGAGTCTTTAGGCAGGTGTAATTATTTATTTACCATAAAGGATGTTCATGTTTCTATAGATGAAAGTCCTATAGCTGACAATCTAAGAATTGATCCAAATAAGACTTCACAAGAATTGGTAGGGTATAGTACAATTAAGGAAGGATCTTCCATCTCTAATGAAGAGAAATCTAATAGGAGATCAACTTTTGATGATGCTTCGATCCTAAAATTCAATGGCAAAAATTTTTCCACCAATGATGGAGTTGGGACTATGTTGATATCTCCTCAAGGAGATATTCTTCCTTCATGCAATTTGCAAGCTAGTAACACCAAAAACATAGCTGGATGTGAATCTTGGTTGCTTGAATTGAAGATTGCTCAAGATGAATAAATCAAACTCCTTCACATCAAAGGAGATGCTAAGATAATAATTTGTCAGGAGTTTGATATGGACAATCCAATCATATGCTAGACTGAACTAGAAGAACAACCAATTATGGTAATGGACCATGCTGTTGCAAATCAAAATTAGGCAAAGGAACCCTTCACAAGGAGAGTAAGGAGTTATGGTTTTCAATTTGAAGACCATGTCCTGCCACAGAGGAAAAAGAAGAAAAGACCAAGAGGAAGACATAGAAAATTGGTTTCCTAGTGGAGAGCTCCATTCACCCATCACCATTTCTCAGGGCAAAATGTCTTCTTGTTGGTTTACCAAGATGGCACACTATTTTCACTATCTCTTAGGAAGCAACATCTGAAACACTTCAACTCTTGAAGTATCAAATTATTGCATTTGTATATATGTATATTTGTATAGTTTTTAATTCTATTTTGTTTTTTTTGTTTCCATTTTTGATGCCTTCCATATCTGGGTAGCATGACTCCATAGCCCAATGGCATACTTGAAGACACTGGAGATTCTAGATTCTACTCCCTTCAATTCTTTGTACAATTGATAGAAGTTCCCCAACTAGAGCCAGCTGTTGTCCCCCAAAAATATCACTCATTTTTTGGACAACATTTGAGCTATTTTGGTCATACAGACCAAAATTGTCTCTTCCCTTTCTAAATTTTTTCTTGGGCATTCAAATTCCTCATTTTTCAAGCTTCTCAAAAATCTATGGACTCTGTAGGCTTGAATCTATGGACTCTGCAGGCCAAGTTCAATGGGCTTTATAGGTTGATTTCTATAGACTTGGTTTCTATAGACTCTGCAAGTAGGTTCATTTTTATAAGTTCAAATGATTCTGCAGGTGGGTTCAATCAAAAGAATCAGTTTCTAACACTTGGTCATTTTTAGGATCATTGTAGTGCCTTGGTTCAATCAAAAATATCCATCGGCAAGCATCTAAGCAAAGAAGGCTTGAACCATTGAACCATTGAACCACTTTGGTTTAAAGGTTCAACGATTTCAAAGTTCAATAGGTTCAATGCTTTCGATTCAATGTCGAGTTAAATCAAAGGAATGGTTCAATGGCTTGGTTCAACCAAGTGGTTCAATGCTTTATTTCACTCAATTGGCTCATCCACTTTATTTCAACACTTTGGTTCATCCTTTGGTTCAATCAAATGGTTCGTTAGTCGGTTCAAGGCTTTGTTTGAACCATTGAACCAAAGCTTGGTTCAACATCTTTTGGTTCAAAGGTGGGTTTAAAAAAATGGTTCAAAGGTGGGTTAAATCAAGTGGTTCAATGCTTTGGTTCATTTGATTGGTTCATCAGCTTGAACCATTTTGGTTCAAAGCTTGGTTCATCAGCTTGGTTAAACATTTTGGTTCAATCAAATGATTCAATGGCTTGTTTCAACCAAGTAGTTCACTCAAATGGTTCAAAGGAGTGATTCAATGTAAAAGTTGAAAGAGCCTACCAAAGGACAAGTACCCTTGCAGAGGGCACTTGGTTGACAAAAACACCCTTTAGAAGGGTCATTTTCAAAGAATACTGCAAAGGTAATTCTTTCAGATTTTTGTTTAAGGAATTTAAAAAGACTAAGGAAAGAAGCAATTCCTTCATAATTTTTGTTTGAAGGAATTCCTTTAGACAAAAAGTTTGAAAGAATTCAAGAAACAGGCTATGGGCAGAAAGCTCGAATAAATTTCCAAAGAAGCAAAGACCAAGGCAAATGGAAAAAATTTGCAGACTTTTTGTTCATAGGAAATGTCCGTAGAATTTTTGTCCATGGACTTTTGTCAATGGAAAAATGCCCGTAGAGAAAGCCCGAGGAAAATAACCGTGAGAATTGTCAGTGAAGACTCTAAGGAAATGGCCACCGAAGGACCCCAAAGGGTAGGTGCCCTTACGGGGGACTTTCAGCTACCAAATAGTAGGACACTTCCTTGAAGCTGAAGGGTCACTTTCCCTTCGAGAAGATGTAAAAAAAAAAGCTCAAAGGCCATTCGAAGACCACCTGAGGGGCAAGTACCTTTGTAGGGTGCTCTTCTTGACCCAAAGCAGATCATTTCTTAAGGCCCAAAAGGGCAGGTTCTTTTTAGGAAAGTGCCAAATAGAAAAGCTGAAGAAGGACCAAGGGGTGATGTGCCCGAAGACATCAAATTCAAGATAATGAACTAGTCATTGAAAACATAGTGACGGGCACATGAACGTCAATTTTAAAGCTCATAAAATAGTCATTAATCCTTTGAATCTATAGACCCAAATGCATTCACAAGCTTTAAGGCCAAGACCAGTAGGAAGTGAGGAAGGAATAGAACAACAAATTGAATCCAAGAACCAATTTAATTAACCAAAAAAGGAGGAAAGATGAAGGAAAGATCAGATCACCAGGTGGACATTGAAAGTTGCAAACTTTCAATAAGTGTGACTTGTTTCTCTGCATTGAGAAAAACAAATGGGTAGATGCCCCTAATTTCCAACCTGTCTTCCTAACAGTTTTCAATGCAACATGATGTGTTACTATTCTCGAGTCCTTCTTGAAGAGGATATATAAGGGACTCTCTTTTATTGTAAATGGATATCTCTTTTTGACAATCAGAATGAAAATCTACCCAAATTGGAAGGCATTACTGAGACTTTGAGCTCAGATTGCTGATCATATTTTGTTACTAGAATAAGAAAGAAAGTGATGTTTTAGACTTTGTGCTGTGATATCTTTATTTTTGAGGAATTTTTCTTATGTATTTTTCCTTAATATATCTTATGTTCCTTTAATTCAACAAGCAAAATTAGTGATAGTAGTTAGGAAGGTGTCCTGAAAAGTCAACTATGGAGAGACTTTGTGCCCCCATAATTGCCTTTAGTGTGTTTTATTTTCATTTTTGTGTAAATAACTTTGGGATGACTTTGTGCCCTCATTGTCCTTCGTATCTTACTCTTGAGTAATTTAGGTGGAGACTTTGTGCTGCATTTCAATTTGCTGGTTACTACGTCCTTTGCTACATTTTGCATTTACTACTAGGAGTATTCTTATGGTTTGCTGAATAGTAATTATGAAATAAAAGGAGTGTTGTCTATCATTTCCCTTGATTTTTTCCTTTGATTTACACACATCATCTCTGAAGAAAGAGAGATGGATGGTTTGTCCTACCCTTGAGTATTATTTTCTATATATATATATAATATATATATATATATATATATATATATATATATATATATATATATATATATATATATATATATATATATATATATATATATATTTATGTAGCATATATATAGGGAACCTCCCCTTAATGAGAGGAGAGATCAGTCTCCTTTTGATGTGGTAAACCTACACATTTGGATGACTAATCTTCTTACTTTGGGTGATCAGACCTATTTTGTTTATCAGTATGCTAATCGACAAAATATTCAACCAACAATATCTACTTGTATTCTTCCCCTAAAATATGAGTTTAAATTTCTAATAAATAATTCTTTTAATATATTTTTTTATACGAAGAATTTATAGAATTAATTTTGAAGATAAAAATTGGAAAGATAAAGTCTTAATAGTTATTTTAGAAAAAAGTGTCAATCTACCTAAAAATGATTTGAAAACCAAGTTGTTTAAATAATTAACACTACAAAATAAATTAAAATTTAGTTTTTAGTCTCAGCTTTGGTTAGAACATGTAGTGGATGAGTAAAGTGATACATGTCACCATACAAGACCCTGAGAGGGGGGAATCAATTATTTTTAATCTATACCAATTTATGGTTTGAATTAATTTTTTAAATGGCAAGGTTTTTATATGAATTTGTTTTTGGCTTCAAGCTTGTTATTAAAAATTGACATTTACCTAAAAGGGAGTTCAATATTCTAAGTGGAATACATTATATAATCAAAATTTTGGATATCCAAAGTGATTTCATTCATTCATATAATTTATTTAAATTGGTTTAATTTAGCTCATGTCTATTAATTAATTCCAATATGTATTGATAATTTCTTTCCAAGTGTCATGATTCCGTTGATTACATGAATATATATTTTTTTATAGTTGTACACTAGTCATAGCCTATGTATAGCCAATAGATAAAACATATCACTATATTTTGGTTCAATAGATAATATAATTACATGAAAACATGCCTTAATTAGGTTATATTTTCATTTTATTTTATATATCTATTAGGCATTACATTTTGGAATTTTTTAAGGATGTCAAAGAAATAATGAACTTGGAGCGAAATATAAAGATGGTAAAACCAATGACACTAAATTGGTAAGTATTAAAAAAAAATTTACTAAGAAGTATGAAAACATTTTACTAAAATGTTTTCCAAGATTTTTTTTGAAAGAATGTATAATTATCATATGAATCTAATTGGGTGAGTCGAGTAGGAATACTAGAGTATCTAATGTTAGGAATCTAAGTTATTTTTTTATCATGCCACACTTCCTTAAGATAATTGTTTTAATATTTTAAAGTTATAAAGAGGGTATAAGGTAAGATACTTGTTTTGTATTGGTCCTACTAAGATTATTAAAATATGTGTCAAAGATGAGACAATGTTATAAAATCCATATAAATTTTGTCAATATTATTTATAATAATAACAATAATAAAAACTATCCATTTGTATCACAATCTAATAGGAGGTTTTGATTGACATAATGGATTATTATACCATTTAGGGCTATGTGATGTGATATATTAATTTATGGTATCTATAGATAATCTATTTGAAGAGGAGACATGTCCTATATATATGTACATTAGTTAGGAAAATGTATTAAGTTAATATTTATATCACTTCATTGTAATATTTATGAAATGATGAGATATTTAAATAATTAAGATAAGTTGTGTAATAATTTATTATGATATAAAGATATATTATAAGAGAGAAAAGTATAGTTGACATTATAAAAAATTATTTATTTATGAATAAAGAGATGACATAGAAAATATTTGTGTTTAGTGTATGGATAATATACATAATATATATACTTGTTTAAAAATAATTAAGATCCTTATTTTGGATATTAATATGAATGATTTAGGATAATAGTAAAACAATAAAAATGATCCATGTGTATCACAATCTTATAGGAGGTTTTCATTAACATAATGGATTATTATACCATTTAGGGCAATGTGATGTGATATAGTAATTTATGGTATCTATAGATAATCTATTTGAAGAGGAGACATGTCCTATATATATGTACATTAGCTAGGAAAATGTATTAAGTTAGTATTTATATCACTTAAATATAATATTTATGAAATGATGAGATATTGAAATAAGTAAGATAAACTGTGTAATAATTTAATATGATATAAATATATATCATAAGAGAGAAAAGTATAGTTGGCATTATAAAAAAAAAATTATTTATAAATAAAGAGATGACTTAGGAAATATTTGTATTTAGTGTATGGATGATATATATATATATATATATATATATATATATTTGTTTAAAAATTATTAAGATCCTTATTTTGGATATTGATATGAACTATTTAGGATAATATTAACCTATGTAAAACAAAAACCATAAATAAAGTCTCTCAAACCCATATAAAGCTATATCTAGTATAATATTTTGTGTTAACATGTAGTTATGTGATTTAATTTGTACGCAAATGTAATTTAAAATCCACTTTTTATTATTATCATATAGAAAAACCCTTCCCCCTTATTGATTTATGATCATCCAAGTTCAAGTTCCTTATAGAATAGTCGGTCCTTATCCATTTCCTTCTTTCTAAATGAAGATTTAATCATTCAATCTAATAGTGAATTCATATCTTTTCAAAATTGAAAATCAATATGGTTTAAATGAATATTCATAAGACTTGTCTTTAATTATCGATAAATAGGATTTTATAACATTTAGAAACTTAGTTCAAGAAAGTGGACTATGAACCAATAAATTAAATTGGTAACTACATATAATGGATTTGTACTTGATTTAAGAAATAATTCGTAGACAATCATATGAAAAATATGATTCTCTTATCCCATGCTCATACTAAGGGATGAAATGTTAGGAAAAAAATAGTGATCACATGTGTGAGAAAATATATTTGTTATATATTATTTAGGAAAATATTATTATTTTGTGAGTGAGATGTGAAAACAACTCACAAATATATGCTTGGTCGAGATATCTTAGGGATATAAGAGAGATAATAGGGAGATGTTAAGAGATTTGTGGTATGATAAAAATTGAAGCGATAAGGTCATTTCCTATATTTTATGAAATTAAAATCCTATTTAAATGTAACTTATCTCATTAACAAAAGTATAGACAAGTCTTATTGTGTTTTTACATTAATTTGTACAAATTGTGTTTATATTCATAAGTAAAATATGACCAAATGTTACATATTGTATCATAACATGTTTGATCATGCATGTGAGGGATAATTATAAAGAAATTATGGGTAATATGTACTTGTATTATTTCCTTTAAATGATTTTAAATATTTGATAAATAATTTTTTAATAATTTTTTTCTATAGGAAGAATTTAGAGAGTTAGTTTTTAAAATCAAAATTGGAGAGATAGAGTCTTGAGAGTTAGTTTACAAAAAGGTTCCATTCCACATGAAAATTATTTGAGAACCTATTTTTTTAAATAATAAGTACTACCAAAGAAATTAATATTATTTTTTATTCTTAACTTTGGTTATAATAGGTAGTGGATTAGAAAAGTGAAACACATCACCATGCAAAACCCTAATAAGGAGGGAAAAAATCGATTATTAATCATAAAATCCATTCTCAATGTGAATTATTTTTTTACTAGAAAGGTTTTTATATGGATTTTTTATATTGTAGCATATTATCCAAAATCAATATTTACCTAAAGGGGAGTTCACTATTCTTATCCAACTACATTATGCAATCTAGTTTCTAGTTGTCCAAAGTGCTTTATATCATTCAAATAATTAATTTACATTGGTGTCATTTGGCTCATGTCTATTAATTAATTGTGATATATCTTGATAATTTATTTCCATGCACCATGGTTACATTGATTACATGCATATTTTTTATAGTCGTATAATATTTGTAGACCATGCATAGCCAATAGATAACTATATCATTATATTTTGGTTCAATAGAGAATATAATTATATGCAAACATGTGTTAATTATTGTATATTATTATTTTATTTTATTGATCTATTAGGTATTATATTTGTAATTTTATTTAAAATATAGTTTTTAATTATTAATGACTTGTATTTTATGTTATTAAGTCTTCTAAATTTTTCAATGATATATTTCTATTTAGTTATGTCATTTTAAAATATATGTCATTATACACTAAAATTAATGCACATATTTATCATCTACATATTTTCAATAGTAGTTAAAACATAGTTATATTAGATTAGGGAGGGTCATTTATTTTTGAGTTTATCTTAGTATTGTTTTAAATTGGTATACGTCTCGATCGAGTCATTATCTTATTATTTTATGTCTAGTATTAGTTTCTATGGTCAATGTTACAATCATTTTTGTATGTGAAAATATTCGAAGTAAAAAATCCACCTATTTGTAATAGATGAATTTTTTAGTAAACTTCTTGTCCAACAAAATATGTTATTATACTCTTATTGGGGGTTTTTATCATTCAATATGACATGAAACATTATTTTCATAATCAAATATTGTGAGTGAGCATAATCCTTACAGAGGACAAACCTAATAGAGGTTAGAAGATAAACAATGTCCCCTCATCAGGCACTAGTGATGGGGTCATACTATGATGTAATACCATTTATATTTAAATTTTATTTTGTATGGCATGATAAAATAAATCCCCTATTTCACTAATATAATTTAAATATTCATTTTTATCTGAAGTTTTTTTTTAAGGAAAGAAAATATTTCAATGCAAACTGAGCATGGATTATTCTGTAGTTCTTTGAATCTTAGTAATTCCAAATTTTAGTTTGGGAAAGTAGGTTAAGAAATAAGGAATTAAATTTTATAACTATAAATTATGGATTTTTACTTAGTATAATAAAAATTTTAGAGAGTAGCCTCTATATAAAAATATTCTCTTATCGAATGTTCACACTAAGGAAGGAATGTTACAAAAATCATATGATAGTTTTCACATACGTAAGTATTTTTTTTTAATATCTTATTTAGGAAGATAATATATTTTGTGTGAGTGAATTGTGAGAAAAAAATCTCATAGATATGTTTTGTCAAGATATATTAGGGATATAAGAGATAAATAATAGGGAGATGTTAAAATATTTTTGGGATGAGATAAATTATATGGATAAGGTCATTTCCTATATTATAAGAAATTAAGATCTTATTTAAATGTAACTTATCTCATTAATAAAAATATATAAAATAGCATGATTGTGTGTTCACATTATTTTATGAAAAATATGTTTAGATTTCATAAGTAAACTCTAACCAAATATTCCAACCACATCTTTAAAGAATCAACATAAGTGTAATAATAAGTATTTGAGTTCCTTGGTGTTATATATACATTTTTATAGTAATACACTTTGGAGGATCACTACAAGGGTTTTCATACAATTAATAACAATAATAATAGTATTGTCCAACATTCCTATGTCTATAAATATTTACAAAGTGTTAATTTGCATGCATAATTTTACAAGTATTCCTTTGTGTTTGTGAAGTGCAAATATTATGTGCATCCCTTACCAATGGAAAATTATCACAAAAATCCATGAGTATATGAGCTTTTGATAAGTAATGCATAACCTATGTTTTAGTTTATGAATTATTTAAACTCTTATTGAACTCCTATGAAGGCCTAAAATTTTCCAATCTAACTACCATATACACCTATACAATCCCACACACTACACAAAATGCAAGGAATCCTTTATTTTCAAATAAAATGTTTGTTATTTTGTATTTTGACCATGATCATGTCTCCACACACTAGGATAATTGTGAAAAACTTTAACATCTCTCTCTATGAATTAGCTTGTTTATTTGTAAGTAAGATAAGTCATGTGAATATTCATATAATACAGCTCATTTTCTAATCTTACAAAGATGGAAAGTCACAACTATATTCAATTATTTTCATATAGAAGGAAGGAAATTCATAAAGGAAAAAATAACCTAAAAAATCACCAATATTTTACATCATGTTAATTTTTACATTAATCCATTAAATTATTTCATAAAGCGTGAAATTATCTATGATATATGAAATTTTTTATCTACATACATGATAAATTAGTATACCCACAATAATGTTTTGATAATTTAACAACTATAAGTTGAAGATTCACATAGGGAAGATGAAATATAACATATTCAAGAACTAAAATGGTTCAAATTCGATAATGGTACTTGGAATATGTTTTCATATAAAGATCAACTCATTCATGGAATGGACCAACTCAATCTATAGAAGAACATAGTTTACAAAGTTTAGAGAGTGAGATGGACTTAATTTAAGTATGAAGGAAAAATAGAAGAACTATATACGTATGATATGTTAAATTTTATCACTTTACCAACGATTTCTCTTGAAAAAACTTATTAATTCATCAATATCCCTATGTGCACACCCTAAATGGTGCACCAAGAAGGGGCTTGGATGTTATCATGGTGCTTTATAAGATATGATTGCATATTATCCTATTACACCATAAATACTATTAGGCTAACCTCTATAAAGCAAGAAAATATCTTTCCATTTCATCTAATTCATATCAATATTTTATAGCTTCCTTATATATTATGGTATCATCCTAATTGATATCTTCTATTTTATTCATTTTTCATTCATTTAATATATTGGTTATCTTAATACAATTCTAAGTGTGTTTTATAACATTTTTATTATATTGGCCTGGCTGATTTCGCATTGTGCTATATAACATATTATAAATATATTTCCCTAGTAAATACCATCAACTTAGAGGTTAGGGTTAATTTTGTAAATTTGAGTATATATATATATATATATATATATATATATATATATATATATATATAATCAATTATCTTAATACAATTCTAAGTGTATTTTATAACATTTTTATTATATTGGCCTGGCAGATTTCAAATTGTGCTATATAACATATTATAATTATATTTCCATAGTAAATACCATCAACTTAGAGGTTAGGTTTAATTTTGTAAATTTTAGTATGTGTGTGTGTGTGTGTGTGTGTGTGTGTGTGTGTATGTATATATATATATATATATATATATATATATATATATATATATATATATATATGAGTCATGTTTCATTCCTAATAAGATGTATCACGTTCATACACTTTTAGTCGACTCATATTTTTTCCTTATAAAACTATTTTGGAGAGTTATAGGTTTAAAACCTTAAATTGGAAGTCTTACCTTGTAGTGTCATTAAAGTTCAATAAGAGAGGTGAAAGGGAGTTTGTAACTAAGGATATTTATGTCTTAATATAAACATTTTATGTCTTTAATCTATAAATTCTATTTTAAATCGTCACTTGGACCATATGGGGAGACTAAAGTTTTGATAGGTCCATCCCAAGTTAAATGTATTTATCTCTAAAATATTTCCTTTCCTTATTAAAGTAGATGTTGATTACTTATTTGTGTATGTATATGTCTATTATTTCTTAGGATTTTCACCATACTAAATAAGTTGGTATAGATATAAGGTGCTTAGGTTTTCCATTTATCACCTTAGTTTGCATAGTCCACCATTGTTTTGACCATTACACCTTACCTTTGTTACAATCACATAACCATCATTTAATTTACTTGAACACCTTTAAAATAATTTAATTTACTTGCATTTTTATAATCATAGTTACAATAATTTACCTTTTTTGATTTATAGAGAGATTTATATCATTATTCATAAGCTTAGGATTTGGAACCATTTCCCCTTGACACCTAAGTTGTAGGTTGTCCTCTGCTAAAACTATGGTTTTACTAGATCCTTATTCGAGTCCTAGTCTATTGAGAAAAATATGATAGTTGTAGGTCATCCTAGCTTATGCATACATTCTAGTGAACTAAACACAAATATTATCCCACCTTTAGTTGGAAAAGTTTAATGTTTGTCCTTTTAGCATCTTAGGGACATCATTAAAATAATCATATATAATTAACTCCAAATGTATTTTATAGCTTGATCTCAAATTTTTTAATTTATAAACTATTTCAACCAACCAGATAGCATTTCCTACCTTTGTACCAATTGTATCAACCATCATAATACCATTTTTTATTTTCCAAAATGCATTGGATAGATTGATAAAACTATGTTGATGCTTTTAATGGCATTGATAAACATGATATAGTTCTATTTGATCAATATATAGTTTTGAATATATTATCAAATTTAGTAACATTCTATGTTTTTATATAATATATCACATAAAAAATGTAGTTCAATGTGTGCTTATAGATGTATCAGTTAGATTGATATAATTTTATTTATTCAATTTCAATATTTGATGGTATTAACTAGTGAAATACAATTTTATTCTCTTGTTCAATTCACTACATGTTGTAAATTATTGAATCATTTTCACATTTATATTTTATTTGTCTTCCTACAAATTTTTTTTAGTAATATTCAAACTCATATGATCTTTTCTTTTAGTTGAATTGGCCATCAATTTTAATCATGGTGTGAGGATTAATACCTCAATACTTAAACCATTAGAAAAACCTAAAAATGAACCTTAATTTCCATGTAACTCATGGTATATTGGAAACACCTAAGATTTTTATTTAATCCTTTAATAATCATTTATTCCATTTAATTTTGTAGTGCACCAACAAGAGGTTAGTATTGGGAAGTTACTCTAAACATATCTTAGATATGGGATAATATGGTCATAGAAAAGTGGAATCCTCCATAGTTAGCACTGTTGTAGCCATGCTCACTAATTATAACTAGGATGACTATACATAAGAACCTATAATTTAAAAACACCTCATCTAATTATAACTCCCAACTTTTATATTATTTTCACTTAGTTAAAATACTAATTTGTTTATTTTCAAATTGTATCAACTAACTTAATATTATTCTATGTTTTATGAAAAATGCATCAACTAGCTCAACATAGTTTTGTGTGTCTTACCAACTAGCATAAACCAATATAACTCATTTATAATTTATACCTAGCTAAATTTTACAAATTCACCTAGGTTATTTTCTATTTTATTGACCAACCTAATACAATCATTTTTCTTTGTTTCCACTAGCACCACATTCTTACTATATTGTATTATCTATCTCAAAAATAAAATAAAATCTTAGACTCAATGTTTTCATGACATCCTAAAATATCCAGCCAAGAACCTTGATGCAAGGTGGGTTAAAAACAAATATGTGAATACAATACCATATGCATTTTCAAAGAGGGAATCCATGTTGGAGTGATATTATTCAACCAACTATTCAAGGGGGATGAGTGTTTACAGGTTAAACTCATATGTATTCCCTTGTTCCACATAATCCTACAAGGTGAGCTAGTCCCTAACCTAGTAGGGATAATAAATTTCAACATGACCAAGGTGGGGGTAGATGACCATAGAGGTGGTGATTTATATATGATGATATACTTGGTAGACATGATCTGTAGAAGACTCACATTCAAGCCTTATGCTTTTCTAGCATGGGTTCCTAGGGCTGTAGTGGTCCATGTAGTTTTCTATTAACTATATGGCCACCATTATCTATACCACATCTAAGAGATATATGAATACTTCTACCTAGTGGTCTACATGGACATCAATGAGGTACCCATACCTTGGCTATCAATGGAAATTTAGGACTTTATTAGGTTCATTGGTGACTATTGGTATTGTTGGTATGAAATGATAATTTAGGTGGTATGTACTCTCAAGGCTCCTCTCCACCTACCATATTAGGTCCTAGACCACATCAAAGAGTAATAAATTACATACCAACTAGTTGAAGGTGTCTTAATACACTATATGAACAATTAATATATGGCCTACCTATCTCTTCTAATCACTATCAGGTGCCACATATATTGGACCTTGCCTCCTCTATAGAAAATGGTAACCGGGAGGAACTCCTTTACCTTAGGAAAGATATATCATAGGTACTATGACCCATATGGTGTTATACATGTTCACTTAGACAAGTATTAGGTTTGTCTCAAACTCAAGTATGGATACTAGCATAAGGATGATGATGAGATATAACTAAATCTAATTGATGATTAGGAGTTATTCACCAAAATTGAGGCTCATAAGTGTAAGAAAGGAAAGTAGCCTCATTCTAGGCCATCCACCTATGATGGTCTGGCCACTTCTATGTTAGCCCAATCTAACAAGAAGGTTCAAGATTCTCTCTTAAAATTTTGAGTATAATTATATAAGGAGTGCCAGTATATTTTCCCCCTATATCTCCTCTTACACCTTGACCCTCGACTCCACTACCACCACCTCCTTTGGTTCAAGTAGTTCAACCTCAAGCAATTCAACCCTTGGTGACCTGACCTCAAGTAGACCCAATCCAATCAGATCAAACCTAGTATAATCAATATCTCAAGTTTGACATAGCAAGTAGCCTAATAATAAGTAAGAAGAAGGACCAATAGTTGACACTCACTCAGGTACCTTCCCTTGTTCCCTCCACTCTCTAATAGCCTCTCATGACACCACCTAGTTTCTTGGATCCTTAGTAGTCACCCTTGATGGTAACTCCCCTATTCTAATTTATCCCCTTCAATAATTCACCTCAAGCACCTCTAGAATAAACCATTAACTGCATCCTCACATCATATTTCCCATCCACATCTTTAATTCCATAACCAAAGACCTCCTTGATGCCCTTATTGGTCATTCCTAAAATACATGTACTTGTACATGCCCTAAAATTAACAAGTTTGACTAAAACTCCATTGATAAGTGCACATGTGTGTACATATTAGGTATATTTATCCATTTCATCAACATATTTGATTAAATATTGGGTTCCTCAATCAATTATTATAACTTTTTTCACCCTTAATCCCTCAATTGTAACATTTGGAATTGATCTGGGTAAAAGACCAAGGAAGAAGAAGAAGGTCATTCACACTTAACATTACATATGTACCAATTTATCCATATCATCCTTCTCCATAGGCTCCTACTACCCACACTTTACTACCCCTAGTGTCTCCATACATCATTATTAGGACCCACATTTCCATCATCCTTAGTTATAATTAAGGGATTTAGATTTAACCAACCAATTTCTTCCATTTTGTTGAGTGAACCTCTCTATAGAATCATAGCCCCATAGTTTAACCTTACTAAAATTTAGTGGAAAAAAAAATGTTCCATCGATCCTCCCCATTCATCTTGCCTCCTTACACATTGATGTCTCCTCCTCCTCCACTAATTTCCTCATTCATCCCTTCCAGTTCATCCATGCCACATCCACTTCATCTTCCACCTATCACCACCATATTTTCACCCTATCAACAACTCCTAACACTTTAATAATTAATATAGTATCATAGTCACCTAAGGTGACTATGCAGGGTGACCCTGATATATAGTGGGATTTATACCACACCATAGGAAACATGTAGAGGATACTCACTCAAAAGTTTATCTAAGAAGGGAAAATTATGGTCTAGTATACATAAAAGGATATGTTTTCACTCACTAAAGTGAGGAATTCCATAAGAGATTTAGAGGTAGACAAAGACCTAGTATCAATCCTCTAAGCCATGCATGACATGTTAGAGAAGATAATGAATGACATGTAGTAACAAATCTAAGCCTTAAATCACAAGTGAAGAGCTCTTTCCCTATGTAGATAATTAGAAAATTCAAGTATTACCTCTTTATATTGGAAGATACATGAATGAGAGGGAGCTAAATTAGTCTTCAAAAATGTTATTTAACAATATTAATTAAGTAATCATAGATCATTTAAATAAGCATGTGCATCTTAACAAACATAAGCCCCAATCTATAAGAGCATGAAACACATAAACATAATATATATGGGAAACCCTCAAGGTGTATAAAACCCACTGATGATGCAAATATAATATATTCATATAAGAAAAACACCAAATTTAGGGAATCACCCACTTTATATGGAGTACCAACCCAAACTACCTAAACACCAACTCAACTAAACTTTAGCAAGCACCAACTTATAAGGAGGTACCAACCCCATAGATGACTTAACACTAAATAAAACACCTATAAAACTTGACCACATTTATAATACCTTTTTTCTCATACAATAGATGATGATATTATTCCTTAGCTCATCTCACACTTCTATCCCTCTCAAACTAGTCTCTAGCCTTCTTTGCTCAACTAACCCTTTTCTTGATTTCATTAGGTCATATGACCTTGATATTCATATGCATAAGCTTTATCAAAGATTCTTAATTGATCATATATACTTATATGATGTTTTATAAGACATTATCATACTTACCAAGTTTTATATTATTCACTTATTCTCTTCATTTTTCACCACTCCTCAAAATAGGGCTAAAATTGCCGAGTATTTATACAAGTCACTTGATCATATCCTTCTTAGTCAGCCAAAAATTCTTCTCTTCTTAAGTTATAAATGGAATGGATCTTAATAAATCTCATAGATATGGATAAAATTTGATTTGAATCCCTCTAGGTCTGACCTATTTCAATTAGGCCTTATCTCTCCTTTAGGTCTCATGGAGACCTGATTCCATTAGGCCTACTTGGCACACTTACCCTTTGATCTTCTTGAAGCATATTCAAAGACCCCACATAGAAGGAACACATCACATGACACTATGATAGACCCTTGATAATCTTATATTTTATTCATAACACTTTTTATATCAAACCATTACTTGGAGCATATCATTAGTACTATTCATATAAGGCCTACGCATACCCAAGAAGTTTATCTTGAATAACTGAAGCATAAACACAACTTTAGTAAAAATAATGGAAAAAAATAATATATTAAAAAACCTCATGAAATTAGGGTCATCACATACTTCATAATATGCTTCAACTCAAGGTATGTAAGCTCAAACTCTTCTTTACAATAAGCTCACTCAGAACTGCCAACTAGTCTCAAAACACAGTCATGGAAACATGAACTTCTAACATTTGAAAGAACATAATCAAGGAATTATAATTCATAAACATGATATTATAAAATATTAAAATAAAATTTAAAAAAATATAATAATTATTAATGGTAACTATTGGTATTGTAAACTAATTTGTTAACCTTCTCTCTCATAGTCCTTACTCAACTAGACAAGCCATTTCAGCTTCAATGTTTCTATTGGGCCCCTAATTAGTTAAATAAAGTACTCATGCCAATAAGAAATCCACATAGGTGTGAAAGAATATTTTTGGCAAGTGGTTAAACTTTTTCATTTTCACTCCAACTAAAGGGTGTAATGCATATCTTGTGCTAGCTGGTATGTGGCTAACTAATCTCCTAGATTTTCAAGGCATCTTATAGGATTAGTGAGATGTGGTGGATGTAGTATAGATTTTTCAAGGTTATAGAGATGGCAGGTATGATGACCAAGATCCAACTCATCATTCAACATGCACCTTCCACCTTGGAAAAGATGCTCCCACAATCTATTTAAGGGTATCAAACCAGTTGAACAAGAGAGATGACAAAGAATTACAGTGGAACTCTAGAAAAATGAATCTTTAGTAGATATTGATTTGGAAGCTATTAGGTTTTGAAATAACATATAAGCCATGAAGGATCTATTTTTAAGGTCCTAAGCTCACTTTTGAAATATTGGGTTGCTAAATAGTATGATTTAAACACATTCTACCATGAACTCTATATTCCATTATAAAATTTTGATTAATGATGAAGGTTATTATAGTAAAATATGATGTGGTTGGTTTGTGCATCTTTCATATTGAATAATGTGATGTGTAATGGAGGTAATGTCATAATTTAGATAGAAATATGTTAATTAATGTTTATGTATGCTACTATTTTTATTCATTAATGGATTCCCTATAAATTTTCATGACATAAACTTTATTTGACATAAAAAAATGAGTATGAATTTTATGTTAAGTGTTCCTATCCTTGTTATGAGCATGTGTCCAACATGTGTTTTTTGAGTGAAATCAGCCTTTTGACCCTTAAATAACCCATATGACATTAGGATTAGTATAAGAAAGGATTTTTCCCATGTATCTACCTAAATATTTTGTAAAATTAACCAAGCCTACTAATTAATGTCTCTTGCTATGTCACAACTAGCCCAATGTAGGCCCTAGTTCCTTCTTAGTTATGCTTCGAGTGATTGCATAAGGATTGTGACTTATGTGGATTGATGCTAGTATAGTTGAGTATTTAAATATTGAGTGTGAAGGGAGTATCCCATGCTTGTACTTGGTTATAATCAACCAAAAATTGACTAGAGAAAACAAACTTTTTTCTACAACATTTTGGTTTTATTATTAGGACCTTTATTGAATTTTGTTGTTTTAATAATGTGATGGAATGATGTACCAACTTTCCCTCAAAAACATTGAGTATTGGCTACAACAAGTAAAAGTTAACTTTATGATGAAGCATCCAGCCTACCCAATAAAAAAGCAAAGAAAATGGGTTTAGGACAACCTATATGATGATATGTAAGAGGTATTTTTTTTTAGATACCTAAGCATGTATACCATTGGTTAACTACATATTCAACCCATAGAAGAAGTTATGAAAAATTCTTTGAGTGTATAAAGAAGCACCTAAAAAGGCTCGAAACCCTAGATGCTACTTGGACTAGAGTAGTGGATAAATGGTGGCAAGGAGCTTTGAATAGCTACATATATGAGTTCATAGTCTCAACATATTAATTCCATAAGGAAGTGGAGTACAATTTTTTGCACAACCTTAGAGGTATGTTTTTGAAGGAATTTGGTGGAGATTTAAAAAATCTAATGGTAGATTACGGTTTTAAAACTTTGGGTATGGAAGGCTAAAGTCCTTTCATGTATGGCTAATTAAAAGAATGGAAATGGGATGTGTAGGTGAGTAATAATCAAAGGGGATGAGAAAATTGACACCCAAGAGCTTAGAAGATAGACCTATAATAAGATACAACACCAAATAATGGAATATTTATAACCTGTAAGTGCTGAGAAAACTCATAATGAGTAGGAAGAGCATGGGAAATGATCTCTTGAAATACAATAGCATAAGGATGAGATAGATAATGAAGTGATTGATCAAGCTCAACACTTTACAGGTGTGGAATTCAATGAGTTCCTATAGAATTTGGTGACTATAGATATGCATGATGTGCCTACCCACTTTCAACCTTTGGTGCATGCTCATTCATTGGATCCCCCACTTGAAGAAAGTATATAAGTAATAATTGAATTTGTTGATGACTTATATCTTAGACATTTTATAGATGTGGATTTTAACTTTGTGGTTAAACAAATTATTCCATATAAGGAAGTGAGCACAACCACCTCTAGTCTATTGGGTACTATCTCACCACAACATAACTTGAGTGAAAGCATACCAAAAAAACCAATGTTAGTAATGCAAGGCACAAAACATCATATAGGAAGTGGTCCAATACCACAAACAAGTAGAAGAATGCCAATGACCTCAATTATGCCAATAGTAATGATGGGACCAATACCTAACCCCATAGATGGAAGAATTAGAGAACTACCACCAAGATAAGTGCCAAGGGGACATGTTACTCAAATAATATCTTCCCCACATGGAAAATATACTATGAAATGTCCATGCACTTGCTAGAGTATCATGACATAGAGAATGCTATAGAATATGTGTTAAAGTGTGAACTATACTAGTGTACATGAGGCATAACCTAGTTAGAGCATAATGATACTCTATTTTTGACCACTCTACTTAATCATACCCATACCTAGTATAGAAAAATTAATCCTAACCAAGACATGGTTGACTATGATACCCTAAAGGATGCATTTCTAAAGGAATTTGACATTCTGGAGTTGGACCAATAGAGCATCATTATTATATTAGATATTACCCAAGGACTCTTAGAGAATGTGCACCTATATCATGCAAGGTTAAATAATCTCTTATCTAAGATACCTTATGATAATTTCCCTTCCTAACATGTGTAGTGGTTCATTGGGAGTTACTTATGCCAGTCTAAAGAGTGATTTTCATGAAGACTTTTACAAACCCTCAAGATGTACTTGAATATGTGCTTAGATATGAGGTAGTCAAAGGTTTAAATATTAGGATTAAGCAATTTATGGAAGCATAGATTTCATCTATGTTCTCCTCAATTGATAAACTTATTGCTAGCTCATTGCATTATGTTTAATGTGGACTATGGTGCACCAATTATGAAGTAGAAGGCCATAATAGAACTAAGTACCCATGGAGGAAAGTGTGCACTTTACTTCTGAGTTAACAATTATACCAAGATATGCATGATGTTTGAAACTACCCTTTATTTCAATGTGCCATCCAAGTCAACATAACCATATATTATTGATTGTGCGATGCCTACACCTATACCACTACTAATTACCAAGTGATTGATAAAATGCATAAAAACATAAAAAGAGGTGCAAGCTAGGCCATAATAGCTATTAGAGGCTAGGCTAATCAAGGAAATGATGGATACAACCAAAAAAAGGTAAGCTTTAGTATGCAATGAGGTGATATAGGGTGAGGTGGAGGGCATGGTGGTGGAAGGTTCCCACTATGCTCATGTTATAAATGTGGCTCAATAGAGCATTATCAACATGACTTCCTTACACATACCATGTGTGGGTATTACTGAGGGTCTTATAAGGTTAAATAATTTTTTGACCTATACAAAAATTTGACCCAAAGTAGGCCAGTCATAGATAAGGGTGAAAGAATGATCAGGTATGAGTAGAAAATGGAAAAATGGACCCCAAAGTTGTAATCTATGTGTCTATAAACATAATATTTTTAAATTTTATCAAATATTGACAATTTACATCTTGTAAGAACCCATTGAGACTCAATATCTCTAAGTGCACACCCTAAGGGGTGCACCAGTAAAGGGGTGAGTAGACCTTTCGTACTTCATAGGATTTTTTTCCCTTTGTACCATATTATTACCAATTCAACTACTTCTTATAACCATTTCCTAAGTTGTTTCTCCTTCCTTACACATTCTTCTAGGCTTTTTCCTCTTTCTATCCTTCATTTCCTTCTTGGCGCCCTTTTGACCTCTTCAGCATACTGGGTTGACCTAGTACAATTTAGGGACCCTTTTCTCTCTTTTCATTTGTTAGACTTCTAGTCAACCTAGCACAAACCTGGTGAGTTAGCCCAAAAATGTGAAAGGTTGAGTGGGTTAACCTAGCACATCTAACATATCTAAATGATTTTAGGTTAAGTTCTACCTATAAATATGAGTTCATTTTAGTCATTATTCATATATGAAATAAAGAGTTATTTTTTCACTTACACTTCTTCAAAATATGCTCTTTCACCATTCTACTTGAGGAAAATAAGCATAGATTTCTTATTTTGGAGAATCTAGTCTTGTGGATAGGTCTTGGATGCTTTGGCCTAAAAAAGTGATGCTTAATAACTAAAACAACCTCTTACAAATCCCCTTTGGCCAAGGGAGAGATTGAGTCTCAACAATTTCCCATTTAGGTAAGTAAATTCTAACTTTGTTCTCCTCTCTTTTAGTAGATATAAGTAGCATAAGTGTTGGATCAAATAATATTACTCTTCATATTCCATGTATTAGGGTGTTGCTCATACTTTCTTTATTTGAGGTTCCTTATACATGTTTTTATTTTTTTTGCTTTACTAAACCCCTTAATTTTTGCCACAAGATTTTGTGTGCACTATATTATATTTACTTTTCTTGTTATTAGATTAATGAAATATTAAATCATAAGACTATTTTAGGGTTGTTATATGATTATGTTAGACTATAAAATTTGGAACCCTATCTCACACGGTGTGTTGTGAAAGTGGTCCCCTAATAAGGTCTACCAAATCCTCACATTGGTCATGATCCCACTTAACAATTATATGCTCCCCAATCAAAAGTGTAGGTGTACTCTATCCCATCTAATCTAGGATTGATTTATGGACATGATGCATTTTTGATTGCATACATTCTAGTGTACCTGAAATGAAACTAACCCTTGTAGGACTTATTTCATTCCTATTTATCATTTTTATCATATATTTACTATGTTACATTAACCCTATCAACCCAGTTATTTATCTCTGTGCACACATTTCAAATAATAGGTAATTAGATCAACTATATCGATCCAATATAGGTTTCTAGAACTTTCATAGTTTTGTTCAGATAATTGGATCAACCACCTCAACCTAGTATAAAGGTTTTCATGTTTTTAGACTTCTTATTTAGCCTACTAGGTTGACTAGGTTGACCTAGTACATTTTCAACACAATTTTAATAGGTTTGTGTATATCTTATTTGACCACCTCGACCCAGTTTGTAGGTTTTTCCTAGTTTTCTCCAAGGTCTTAGATCAACAGTCTTCTCCTTTTCATCTCTAAACCATTTAGGTGAGTTTATATTTCTATGTATCTTTCCTTTTCTATATTTCCTTCAATATTTTGTAGTCTTCAAAATTACCTCTACATAATCAACTAGGTCGACCTTATGGATTAATTTTTATGTTTTTTGAAATAACTAAGTCGACCTGATTAACCTAGTTCACTTTCAAAATTTGCTTCCATAATATAGATTTGACCCTATTGACCTTATTCTATATGATTGTCCATATGGTTTCTCAACTATATCTTGTTTCAAAGTTGGAATTAGCCATATATGTTAATCACATCTTTTTTTAGTTGTTTACATTCTTAGAATAGTTCACATAATATAATTATAATATTTTCAATTAATCACTCAATTTCACTATTCATATCTTTTACCAAACATATAAAAAATAAAAAAAATTAATAAACATCTAAAAATTTGACTACCCAAGCCAACCTACATGGATTTCATGACCAAGGGGGAAGTCGACTTGATGCTCTGGTCAAGTATAAAATATGGCTAATGGTATATTTTGGCTAAGCACCCATTACCCTTATTATTATGATAGGTGAAGTGAATGTGTAGGCCCTAATACCAAGCCTATATCATTAACACTATAGTCCCTTTTATCCTAAACTTACCTAAAACTATCCATAGATTTCTATCCAGTACCTTGATTATAGCCAATCTTCTTTTCACATTTAAAATCATTCTTACTAGTTAATATTATAGGTTGACCAAGTAGCTATATTTAATTTCAAGTTGTTTTATTTCTCTTTGATCAATTATGTGTGAAAAATCTTTCATTATCTAGTGTTAGTGAAATATTTTTCTTTGTGTGCATCAATTTAATTGGCTAGCATCAATTTAGTTGATTATGTGTTTCCTTTCTACACTTACATTGTTAGATTAGTTGTAAATTGTCTTATTTCATTTTCAAGCTTGTTATCAGTATTTTCCTCTTCCCTATTCATTTTACTATGTTGAATTGGTCAAGCCTATACTTTTTTTGGCTTTTTTGCATTATACTAGATCAACCTAGTATAGTTTGCAAGCCTTGTTTCCTACACTTGGTCAATCTGGTCAGCCTAGTTTTGTTTCTTACTTTTCTTGTTTATTCAATCTAATTTCCCATTTCTCTAGTTTTGCATCTTATTCATCTCTCTTCACTCATAATGAGGTCTCCTATCATAATATATTTTTTAAAATCTAAATCCATTTAGATACTATAAGGGATGTTCATTCCTTCGTTTCTTTTCTTCACAAGATAACCATCACTCTTGGGTCACCTATTCTCCTCAATCTATGAAATATAACATGGTGAGAATAATACCTTAAGATGAAGTTGATGGATACAATCCTTTCCATACTTATCAAGATACTTCTCAAAATATCTAAACTAATGTGGGAGTGATTGATACAAATCTATTTAACAATCCCACTAATAACCCTTCTTCTAATAACCCTCTCCCTAATACCAATTGAGGGAGTGATCCAACTAACACAAAATCACCTCTCGATATAACCCAACTCTTAGCTCAAGTCGTTGAATAAATGAAAATCATGCAAAAATCTAATACCAACCAAATGATTCAACTTCAACAACATTTAATCAATGTGACTAATCAACCTTCAACTATTCATCCTCAATCTAATCTTAATTATATTCTTCTACCTCTTAGGGATGCCTCAGGAAATGTTACTCTTTAACCAATAATGAATAACAAGATGCTTCAAACCATTAAAAATGAGCCTTTTTCTCCCTTCATTGTATCCATTGATCTTGGTATCATAACTCCAACTATCAAATATGATGGGATTAAAGATCCTGCTTCATTTCTCAAAGCCTTAGGAAATATTTACAAAGAGTGGATCCAAACTAATACATTTTACACAACTAAAATATTAGTACAAACATTCATTGGTGATGTATTATAATGTTATAATCAACTCCTTCAACATTCTATTTGGCAACTTGAAGATTTGGTTAATCTTTTGGTTAAAGAGTTTCAACATAATGATCTTCAAAATTGTCTTAGTCACTTCATAAATGCTAAACAATCTCCTAATTAATCATCTCATGACTTTATTAAAAGATGGAAATCCTTAGCTTATAAAGTCGATCATAATATGACTAATGATAATTTATTCAAACTCTTTATTACTACTTTGAATCCCACTCTTCAATGCAAGGTTTGAACCTTTGCTCCTCAAACTCTTAATGAAGCTCTTGACCAAGATAGGCATCAAGAATTTATTATGAAGCAATTTAAACCCAATCATAAACTTTTTAAAGGATATTTTCAAACATATAATGTTATCACTAGTAATACTTCCCAAACCAAACCTGGAGTTGCCAAATATAATATTCCTTTACCATCTCACACACCTCTTTTGGTTCAACAAATGTATTTATTTTTACCACCCTTAAAACCTTTCATTTATCCCAATACTCCTCCTAAGTGGTATGATTGGAATCTATTATGTTGGTATCATGTTGACATTGGGCATTCCCATTAATTTTGTAAAGGGCTCACTAAGTGTGCCATTCTTATATGCTTGGTGACTCATTCAACCATGAGGCTATGTTCAAACTTCATCGTCAAGAGTATGCTTCCAAATCTCAAAAATGACAAAACTTTAAAGCTTCTAATTTTAACAATAAAAAATATAATTAAAACAATAATCTATCAAATTCCAAGGATGTATGTGCCATCGATGTTGGTTATGACTTATATTATAATAACTCTCAATATGTCAACACTACTAAGGTTAATTATCATCATAAACAAGCTCACAAAGATCCTATTACCTAGCCTAATAAACCATCCTTAGAAGAGTAATTGCTTAAAGATACCACTACCACTCATGATGATTTAGAAGCACTCAAGGAATAAATTCCTCCTTTTGATCCTCCTACCACATTTATACCTCCTAAACCTAATTTTGCTTCTAAACCTAATGTTGGTTCTTATAAATCACATTGGAATTTTATGGAAGAACTCAACTTTATGCCTTGTAAGATTCCTCTTATGGAGTTAGTTCACACTTAACCTTATCATCATAAATTTCTTATGTAATAACTTGAAGAAATTGAAGATCCATCTTCCATAGATGAAGAACCACCTTCTATTGACTCTTAACCAACTAATATCAATACCATTGAGACTATGTGTCCTTCCAAGCCTTCCATTGAATTTATTTAAGAGGACATGATCAATGACAAAATTATTTTTCATGCTAATAATCCACCTCTTTTTTTTTTTATCAAAGTAGCCATTAATACCACCATTATCCAAATATTTCTAGTTAATGAAGGTTCTGGTATTAATGTCACATACTTATGGATCATTCAATAACTTTATTATAAAAAAGATAATATTAAAAAAACCCATATTATTTTTCATGGATTTGATAAGAATAATCAATTTCCACTTGGTTGAATTTGGATTCCATTGACCATTGGACCTAAGACTGTTAGAATCAAGCTTATGGTCCTTGATCTTCCTTATCTTATAACATTCTTCTTGGTCATCTATGGACTCATCGGATGTGGGACATTGCATCTTATGGTAGTCAATGTATTAAATTTTTACATAATGGAAAAAATTATAAACATGAAGCTGATCCCAACCCATAGAGCATCCAACTTCCCAATCCTAAAACTTATTACCAAATTCCTACAATTTCTAAATCAATAGTGTTCCTTTACCTAATTTCATCAACATGAATCCTGATCTTTAAGTTATTCTTATGGATTCTGATGATGATGATCCCAAGGATTTGCATCACACTTAAAATATGATGAAGCTACTTCCATATATTTTGGATTGGCTTCCTCCTTCTCTCTTACCCTGAGATCATATTATTCCTATCATGGATGGGATTACTAATTTTCCCCCTCCATACAATGCTCAAGAACCATCTTTACCTAAATATGAATTCACTTGTAATGATTTTTGACTAGCTAAATTATTCCAATATCCTCTCACCATATTCCCTCATAAATTTAACAACATTGGGATTTTACCTTCTAAAACTCCTCTTGATTCTCAAGCATGTACAATTTATCCAACATATGATGACAACTATATCATGTACCAAGCTCAATCTAGAGACTTATATGTCCAACACTATCAAAATATTTTAGCCAAAATACATGCCTTCAATCAAGATGTACATACCATATCTACATATCATGACTTAGATCATGACGGTCATGTACCTCCCACCAATTATCCACTTACTGATACTCCATGAGTGGTAGAACAAATTACACCTTTTAAACTTATGATCACTCCTTAATCTTCTCTACCTCCTATATATCCTATCATTTCTTTATATTATTCTCCCATCATTGAATCCATCAACACTCCTATCTCTTTGAATCAATCCTCTTCATCTACTTCTAAAATTACACTAGATTCCAAAGAAATCCATGTCTGTCAGATTAATTCTAAATATGATAGTCATGGAAATCAAATTCTAGACCTTGAATTAGATGTCAAATATTATGGTTTTATTTTTACCTTGCCTAGTGATAAAGCTATTCTTGAGTTACTTCATGCTCAAGAACCTCAACTTCCTTAACAACATCATAAACTTGGAAATTTCAAGAATAAAACTCCTTGATTTAACAACTTTGTCACTGGCATTGATCCTAAAACAAATCAATTTCAGCCTTGCCTAAATCACCTTACCATTTTCAAGATGGAAATAAAATTCTTATCAAATAAATAACTCATATCGACTATGGTACCCCATCTTCTCCTTGACTAATCATATTTTCTCAAGAACTCTCACCAACTGAGCATGATAACTTTAGATTATTCTTTGATAAATATTAAAAGGCATTCACTTCATCCTACCAAGACATGCCTAACATTGACCCTAGTATTATGGTTCATAATATCATCACTTATCTTGACGTTAATCTAGTGTTTCAAAAGTAACACAAACTCCCACTTGAAGTTACTAATCTATGTCATAAGGAAATAATTAAATTACTAGATGCTAAATTCATTAAACTAGTGGATTATTCTGAATGGGTTTCTAACATTTTTCCCATTCAGAAGAAGGTCACTAGGGTCATCTACATTTATATTAATTTCCACAACCTTAATCTTGATTTTCCTAAAGACAACTTCCCCTTACCTTCAATAGATGCCATCATCGATTACACAGTTGGTTATGAAATGTTATCTCTTATGTATGGCTTCTTCAAATACAATCATATTCATATTACTCCCAAAGACCAAAATAAGAATAATTCCACCATAGAATGGGGTGCCTATTGTTACATCAAAATTCCCTTTGAATTAAAAAATGTTGGAGCTACCTACCAATGTGCTATGACTCACATCTTTCATGATCTCATCCATAAAATTCTTAAAACATATGTGGATGATCTAATTGCTAAATCCAAATATCATAAGAACCATATTTATGATCTTGATATCATCTTTAACCATTTCATTAAATACAAAGTTACACTCAATCCTTTCAAATGTGTTTTTGGAGTCACATCTAGAAAATTGTTAGGATTCTTAGTCTCTTTCTATGACATAGATGTTGACCCAACCAAAATTAGTCTTATCATCAATCGTATTTACTTTTTAGTTATTTTAATTTTTAGATTAGATTTCCTTTTAGTCACTTTTAGTTATTTTATTCATTTAAAATACTAAAACTTTTTTAGAATCAACATTGTGTGTGTCTTTATGTTTTTTTGAAGCACCATCCCCTATTACACCTTAGCAACACATGATGATCTTGCAGTGGGTCATATGTTTAGACTTAATATTTTTAACTTTTATCAAATAAAAATGCTTTACATCTTGCAGGAACTTATTGAGACTCAATCTCTCTGAGTGCATGCCCTAAGTGGTGCATCGGGAAAGGGGTGGGTAAACCTTTGGTGACTCATAAGATTATTGTCCCTTATTTTCATATTATTAACAATCCAAATAGCTCCTAAAACCTTTTCCTAATTTGTTTCTCCTCCCTTGCATAATATTCTAGTATTTTTCCTCTTTCTATCCTTCATTTACTTTCTTGGTATCCTTTTGACCTATTTAGCATACTATTTTGACCTACTCAAGCTAGTAAAAATTAGGGACCCTTTTCTCTCTTTTAGTTTGTTATCCTTCTGATTGACCTAACACAGACCTACTGAGTTAAATAAAAAATGTGCTAGGTTGAATAGGTCAACCTATCACAACCAACATATCTAAATGATTTTAGGGTAAGTTCCACCTATAAATACAAGGTCATTTTTTTCATTATTCATATAAGTAATAAAGAGTTATTTATTTTCTCATGATTATTCACAATTTGCTCTTCCACCATTCTACTTGAGGAGACTTAGCTTAAGTTTCTTATTTTGAAGAATATAGTCTTGTAGATAGGTTTTGGATGCTCTGGCCTAACAAAGTGATCCTTATGAACCACAACAACCTCTTTCAAAGACCATTTTTCTAAGGGAGAGATTGAGTCTCAATGGGTTCACATTCAGGTAAGTATATTCTAACTTTGTTCTCCTCTCTTTTAGTAGATAAAAATAACATAAGTGTTGGCTTGAATAATATTACTCTTCACATTCCATGTATTAGGGTGTTACTCATACTTTTTTTAAGGTTCCCTATACATGTTTTTATCGCTTTTCTTTACTAACCCCACACTTTGTGTCACAAGCTTTGGTGCAATATATTAGATTTACTTTTCTTGCTATTAGATTAGTGAAATATTAAATCATAGGCCTCTTTTAGGGGTTTTATATGATTGTGTTAAATTTTAGGATTTATAACCCTATCTCACACTATGTTTTGTGACAAGTTATCCCCTAATTGGATCTAGAAAATCCTCACATTGGTCATGCTCCCACTTAAAAATTATATGCTCCCTAATCAAAAAATGTAGGTGTGTTATATCCTATCCAATCCGAGATTGATTGATGGACATGATGTATTTTTTATTACATAAAATGTGCACAAAGATATTTAAGGTAAAGGTAACTCCATGTATTGAATTCACCGCTCAGTCGTTAATTGCAATAGTACCTAAATTACACTTGGAATATGGGGATAAGGGTTGGAATGATTGCATAATAAAGCCTAAATCTAAATTTGTGCCATACCCAGACCCAACACACTAAAAATACATGTTACAACAAGTTATTAGTGTCATCAAAAAGATATAAGGGGATCTCTAATTAGAATAAGACCTAAAAGTGTAGGCTGGCACCTCTTGTAAAAAATAAGATAGCCATAAGGCTAAAATACAAGAATTAACTAAGATCATATGCCTCCTATAGATATAGGGAATGTTTCCCCTATTTAATAACTTTCTATTAGAGTATGTGGGTCAAAATCAAGTTGAAGTCACCATGCCATGAATAGGTAGGGTACAAAAGTTTAGGATACACAAAGTGTTGAATATGACTAAGAAAGCCTAGTGGATGCCACTATTGATGGATGGTCTATCTGTCATGTTTTTGTAGACATATGCATCAAGGTCAACATTTTGACAAAGAACACATAGGAAAAAATGGGTAGTCCATCCTTAAGGCCTTCTCCTCATGTAATCTTCATGGCTAATACAAAATTAGTGTAACCAATCAAAATTCTAAAGAGCTTAGTTGTAGATATCACGAGCACTAAATTTTGAGTTGACTTTGAAGTAATAAAGTTAGCCAAACAAGATAATTACCTGATGCTTCTAAGAAGGCCATGGTGTTATGAAAATAATGCATATATGTAATTTAATAGGTGTTATATGACATTTTAGAATTGAAAAGAGAGGGTAGTTATACCCTTATTAAATGATCAAGGACCCCCTATGTTGAAATCATAGACATCAAGGATGAGATCAACCACATATATAACATCATGGTGTAAGGTGCCAAAACTCTATACCTAAATTATCAAGGAATCCATTCTTGAGAACATAAAGAATTATCTTCATACACCACCAATTTTACTTTTGATTGATGGGTTGAGAAGAATACGAGACCATTGGTCAAAGGTGCCACTTGATGCACATAAAGGCACCAAAACCAGTAAAGATAGGTTAGGTCTAGATTGATCATGCTTCTAAAATTTGGATCCCTTGCACCAATAAAAGGGGAAAGAAAGTGATTCACATTAGTAAGGGAAATATTAAATAATTCTAAAGATATAAAGAGATTAATCTAGTGGAAGACTATGTTATTGACCTTAAGTCATACATCCCAAAAGAGGTGGATAGAATGGGTGCATAAATTTACACATCGAAGAACACTATCATTCATTAATGGGCAGCATAAAACCCTAGATTACCAATTTGGTAGGATGTTAAGGTATCCATTTATGCCAAGTTTGGAAATAAAAATGAGGACCTAAACATTTCATCCTATTTTCGTGATTCTAAACCTATCACATATGTATATCTTTACAAAAAAACATGGGCTAGTTATGGTGACAATGCCCCAAAGAATTTATGGGTACACATATTATATAGGAACTTTAAGACATGGATGTGGGCATTGTATGTATTGAATGAGACATGTCATGAGACAACCAATTAGGATGCCCTTAAAGAGTGATTTGTTCACACCTTCTCCTTTTCTTTACAAAACATTGAATTGATTGAGCCATTACAAGTAATTCTAATGTTAGTACTTAAAGACACTATAATATTGGAGGAGTGCATCAGACACATGTTAAAAAAAATGGTTAATTTTCCTAACCTTCTTCAAATATCAAATTCTCAACAGTGACTCTAGCGATATAGATGATGATACATGGAAGGTACAAAACTAGAAGAATTTGAGAGGCAAAAGGAAGCTAGTATGCCAAGTTGAGGATAGTACCCAGAAATAATAATACCCTACCCATCTTTAGATAAAAACAACCAAGGGTAGTAGACAAGTTGATGACTCACACTAGGAGAATAATGAACCCTACTGAGCACCATTAATAATTACCAAGTAGATATTAGTTTAGAAGGGGAACCAAAGATCACCACTTTGGGTAACTATTGGTGTAACACAAAGATGGAATGTATTGTGGACCTCTTAAATTAATTACAATAATTATTACCTCAAAACTAAAGAGATATGAAATACACACACCCATCCCTCAGGAAGATGAGTATCAAAATAGTCGATGGTGTATGACCCATCAAGAAGCAACCTTACAAGATGAACCCAAATCTTCATGAAAAAGTCAAGATGGATATTGATAACATGCTAGCCATAGGTATCATCTACCTTATGCAAGAATATGAATGGGTTATCCCCATGGTAATCAACATAAAAAAATTTAGGTGCATCTAGATTTGTGTTGACTATAGATTATTGAATGTCATCTGTATGACTGAGCCCTTTCCAACTCTATTCACCAAAGAAGTATTGGATAACATTATAGGTTATGAGATATACACCTTTACTATGGGTTTTTAGGATAACATCAAGTATAGATCAAGGAGGAATACAATCCTAAAACCACCTTTATGACTGAATGGGGTTATTTTTCTTACAACATGAAGCCCTTTAGGTTAAAGAATGTGTCAATCATGTTCCCTCAAGTAGTGATCATTACTTTCAAAGACTTCATTCACAAATTCCTCCAAGTATACTAAGATGACTAAACTATGTATGGGTTAGTGAAATATCACTATAACACCTTATGCCTTATGTTTGAAAGGTGTCAGTAATTACAAATTTCATTGAACCTCAAGAAGTGTGTTTTTACAACACCATTTGTCACTTTGCTCAAGCACATCATTTGTAATGATGGTTTTCTCATTGACCCAACAAAGATTGTAATTATCTTTCATCTTCAAACCCCATTAATGAAAAATACATTCACACCTTTCTTAGATAGTGTGGGTACTATAAGAAGTTCATAAGGAACTATGCTAAGATTTTGGAACCACTAGAAGATCTCTTGTGAAAGGATGGCCCTTTATATTGGGGCACAACATAATAAAATGATTTTGAGACCATAAATCTCAAACTAGGAAGTGCATTAATATTTTAATTTTCTAACTAAAAAACTCCCTTTCATGTCCACATCAATGCCTTTGATACTACAATCAAGACCATTCTATCATAACTAGGCAAAGTCAAAATGGATAATCTTATTTCCTTTGCAAGTATAAAACTAACCAAGGCAAAACAAAATTACATGATAATTGAATGCAAGGTACTTACCATGGTCTACACCCTATAAAAGTTATAAAAATATTTGTTTACAACCCCATTCATCTACTTCATTACTAATTAGCCACATAAATATCTAGTAAATAAGCACATTATGCATGGGCACATTTTTTAATATATTTTTTTGTTTCAAGAGTTTTGGTTCTCTATTATAGTAAAGCCTAGAAAATAAAACTCGGGCCTAGACCATCTATCTTTCATCAAATATGGTGATATAGTAGTGCTTATTGAATATGATATGCCTGATGTTCAATTTTATAGGTTTTAACACATCCCCAAAGACTTGGTAGAGATATCCACATTTTTGACCTCTAGATCTATGCCCCAGACTATGATGACTATGGAGAAGAAGTAGCTCATAGCTTGTGCTAACCCTTTTCAAGTCATTGGTGGGGAACTATAAAAAGTGATTCATAACAAAGTCACATACTGATGTAACCTAGAGAAATAATGGGACTTAGTATTACAACAGTCACATGAGGGGATTATTGGAGGCCATTGTGTTGGTAATGTCATGATGCACAAAGTACTATAATCAAGCCTGAGGTGGCCAACTTTATTTCATGATGTAAAAGAATATACCAAAGCATGTGACATCTAACAGTGCATTGGAAAACCAAACCACCAAGATGAGATGCTTCTCATCCCTATCCTTTCCTAGACACCATTTGTAAAATGGGCCATTGACTTTTTGGGCTTATTACTCCCACTACATGATGCACAAGATCATGATAGATTATGGATGCCATAGATTACTTCACTATTTGGGCCCAAATAGTGTTGACTAAAGATTATACAACCACCATAACAACAATATTCATTTGGGAGAATATCATCAGTCTCTATGGATGCCTTATTATCTTGTTTAATTACCATAGTGTGTACTTCATCAATGAAACAATTCAAATCCTACTAATACAATATATGGTGGAACACCATAAAACAATACCTTACCATCCCCAAATGAATGGCACCATAAAATTATTTTAATAAAATATTAAGAAAATAACTCAAAAATATGTGATGTTGGTCATAAATATTGGGATGGCCATGTGTTAGTAGAATTGTGGGCCTATCATACTATGTATAAGCACCTAAATAAGATAAAACCATTTCAAATGGTGTTTGGTGTAGAGGTAGTTTTACCTATGGAATTCTTAGTGCCCTCATTGTGTATTGCATGTATTGGTTGATTGGATGACCATTAATCTTTTAGTACACACCTATAATAATTCGATCACCTAGAAGAGACACGCACTCAAGCATGATGGAGCTAATAGGTAGGAAAGTTGTACTAGAAGCTAAGGCATGATAAGTACATCAAGCATAAGGTTTTTAAATAAGGTATATTGGTATTTCAATATGAATATAAGTACCTTAAGCACCCAATAAAGTTATATATTTTATGTATGGGACCTTATAACACTCATAATATATTAGATACTGGTGCATGCAAGTTGTACACAATAACAAGTGAAATACTTCATGGGCATTTAAATGATAATATATTGAAGCCATATAGTTAATAGGGTGGTACTTATGTCACCTAATACCAACTTATCAATCACAAGTTGATTTATTCATTTTAACCATAATAAAATTTGGTGTAATCCTAATCTTTCCTTATGTTTGCTTCTTTTGTGTTAAGTGAATAAGCATGACACTTTTAGACCCATAGGATAACTCTTCTGGTGCATACATGAATAAATATAATAAGGTGAGTTGAGCATAGTAACTTTGTAAGTGTATTAGGCTAGACACCTAAATTTTTAGGCACATAAAGTTTTACAGGTTCAAAAAGATGTGAGTACAAGTTAATGAAGGGAGACACACAAGATGTTAGTGTGTAATAAATTAATGAAATAATAAAGTGTTGGAGGACCAGTGCATGAATTTATATGGGGTAGGGAAGGTTGAAGCAAGAGACATGATAGTGTAGAATTAATCAACCAAGAAAGGGAGAAATGCTTGTAAATAAGTGGATCACTAAGAAGAGATGGAAATAAGGAGGCTGAATTACATGCATTTGAAGCGATGCACCCAGGTTTCCATAAGAAGGGTAAAATTCATGCCAAGTTGAACTGAGCATAATAAAATGACCATCAAGATAGTTGGAACCCACCTAAAAATCAATGGGAAGTGATAATTTTAATTACCTATCACTTCACCAAATATATCGTTAGCAAAGTTAATGTTATGGTGGTGGGAGAATAAAGATATGTAATAAATGAGCATTTGGTGATGGATTTTAGTGGATTTTGTGGGTTTAGTAGATTTTAATAAATCCACATGATTTTTAACATTAATGAGGTAGCTAAAAACATAATATAAAGGTGTTTAAGATAGACTTCAATAGGTTATAAACCATTTTAATAATTCAAATCATAGCATAGAGTCAAAGCCATTAAAACTAGAGAATGCTACTAGAGAGAACTAGTCATCCCAAACCCCCCAAGTGAGAATAGTTGAATAATAATAATATTACATTATAATTTGAATTTAAAAGGAGGTGAGTGGAGAAAAATTGATAGAGAAATAGGGTAGTAGGAGTTTGGCAAAATGATTAGGCTACCATTAATGGCATAAGAAGCTTGAGAGCCAAACACACAACTGTATTTCTAATGACTGTGAAAAAGTACCAAGTATGATTTTGGGATTTGATAAGATTAACCAGACATGCTTCAATGAAAAAATGTTTAGAATAGGGAACAAGAGGATAATCATAGGTCCACTACATGTGTATAAGGACACAAAAAAAGTTTGGGTAGTGAAAGAATCAACCACTATAAAAATGGAGTCATAGATGGTGGAAGGCATAAGTGTCACATAAGTAAATCTAAAAGCAAGCATAAATTTTTCATATAGATAATTCCCCTAAAGTCATGGTGGGGGAGAAGTATTATTCCTTTGTACATATGTGCAATCTCAAAGATTACAACCATAAGAAGTGAAGTAATGTGTAAGAGTTGAACTAGGATTGGATGATAGACATGCTAAAGAAGACAAAGGTAGGTGTCACACTCTTTGATGTCTCCATTTGAGATAGATTAGAAACCATAGTCACCACACAAATTTTTTATCTAACAATCTTTAGTAAACTAGAGGAATTGGTACAATTCCTCCTCTTGCATGTACATGGTGATCATTTCTACTTCATAAGAAGGCACATAAGGATCTTAGCATACCTCATTAGTATAATCAAGGGCTACCTAACATAGTGGAAGACATACATGAGATGATGGAGGATGAAGTGGAGGTTGAAAGGATAATAAAGCTTTTGGGCTACTATAGGTCAATATTTGTATTCCCCATCAAAGACATCCAAGAACATAACATGAGGGAAATGACACACTTAGTCAGCTCCAAACTATGCCCTAGTAGCTGATGGTCTGATATTAGTAAGACCTTCTTATGCATGGTTTACAACATAGCACAAGGGGTAAAATTCAACATATCCAAGTTCATTTCTGAGGAGATTGTCAAGAATGTACAAGAGTGCCATTGAGTATATGAAACCTTCAGGTAGGTGTATATGCTAATTTTGATGGTAATGGAGGAGATAGGTGTGTCAGATGATGATGATGACCATTTATGGGTGTTCCCACCCAACCATGAGTCCCTCCCAACTTATCACATAAGTATAAAACAAAAGTTCAAGGGTGGTGTGATAGGTACATTTAATCCATTAATAAGGAATGGCACATCCCTCAAGAGCTTCCCAGATAATTGGTGGGAATGGTAACCTTTGTTGTAATGTATCACACTTGGAACTCATAGATGGGAACCTTTTAGGGTGGTTCTAATTTCCTTATGCATTCTTATCCAAGTATTTCATGGTGGTGCTAAGTAAAAAACCCAATGTATAATAGCTTGAGATTTTAGTCAAAACCATAGATTAAGATAGAAGTAGGATGAGGTTCCAATTTTTGAACCTTGCAGTCAAGGCCACCAAAGATGAGGAATATTAAATCAACATGATATACATCCATCCCATTTATAAAGTGATAATAAATGGGAGGATCTTCAACCTCTACTATGAAATAAATCCACTCAAAAAGAGTGGAAATCTTGGAAAGGATGATGGCCACCCCTCCTAGTCGATAATGAAGGGAAGGCTACACCAAAGATGCATGAGAAGACTCTTAAAAATGAATGAGGATATAATCTTGAATAAATAATGGATCACATATAATTAAAAATGACCTTAGAGGAGAAAATTGTGCCCCCACCTCCAAAAAAGCACATGACCTTCATGAAAGATAATTTTTCCTCTAGAAAGAATCACAAGAAAAATACCAAGGGATCTATTACATTCCCTACTATAAATCTTTTAGAGATGGAGAAAGAGGTAACCCTCACATCTAGAATAATGGAAGAGACTAAGGAAGATAGAGTAGGGACATATATCCTATAGATAAAATAAGAGAAAGAGGATCCAAGCATCAAGGATTTATAAGAAGCCCTACAAAGTGGCATGACCTTTGTGCTTGAGGAAAGAGAGGAGATAACAAGCCCCACATCTAGTGAAGAATCCTCCACACCACCTCCATAAATAGAAGATTATATATTATGGGTTCGGATGAAGATGGGATTGAGCAAGGAGGACATCAATAAGGTGTTGGTGATTGAAGAGAAGTAGAGACTTACCAAGGAAAAGGAATTATCCAATGTAGAGAAAAGAACCCTAAAGGTTCCCATAAGCACAAAACAAACTTTGAAATGGTCAATCAAGAACCAAGTTCCCCCACCAAGAAGGTAAGATAATATACACAAGAGTCATGCTTGATTAGTGAAGGGATAACTAAAGAAAAATAAGGTGATACTGGAGCCTTAGAAAAATAAACAAAGATAGTGAATGAACCCAAATAGCAACAAGGTGATATTGGTGTCAAAGGAATTTACCTAGAGGTGAGTATTGAGAAACCTTAGGGTGAAGAAATGGATGAGGGGGAGAAGTCTAAGGAATAAACCCCAAGGATCAAATAGGTGAGTCCTTTGAAAAGAGCACCAAAGAAAGTGGTGAAACTAGTGAAGAGGAATAAGTATAGATAGAAATGGCCATCATCAAGAAGGGAAACAAACAAGAATATAAGGGATAAGGCATAAGAGGGATAAGTAGACAAATAACTCTATATGTGTGACACTATGCCCACCCAAGCTACCATGACCAAGATGCACAAATAACTCTCATTTGTACTAAACCACTACATGGACAAACCCTAATTTGAGGAACCTAAGGTGCCTAATTCGAGCTTAAAAGAGCCTAATGGGGGGTATGACTCCCTCATTATTAATCCTAGTTCCATGAACCTAGTCTAATCTAGGAATTCCATAATTAGGATGGTCATATAATTTGTGTGCTGAAACCTCATTAATGATGATAAGGTGAGGAAGTGAAAAAATCTTCACAAAGAAGATAAGAATGAAACACAAGCCACCAAATTCAAGTTGCAACAACTCTATGAGCATGTGGATGTGGCCAAACCATCTCTTCTGGTCAGCATTGATACTTCAAACCTTTTATAGGTCAAAAAAATTATTTACTGGTAAAGGACATGATCCCAAAGTTAAAACTTGAGCCAGTGAAAGAAGAAGAAAACCCTAGTGTCACACTGAAGAAAAAACTAGATAATAATATTGAAGAGGAAGAAGACCTCATAAATTTATAGTAGGGTGTAGATGAAATAGATGTTATTTTATTAAGCTTCTCTAACCAAGCCTCTGTTATAGACAAATGCTTAAATTAGGAAAAAGAATAAAAGGAGAAGTCGATGGTGCAAGTACACTCAGAAAGAAGGTCATAATAGGAAAAATCATGGGGAGTATCACCATGATCAAAAACCAAATGAAAGATCAAGATTAAACCCTATAAACACTCTTCCATGCTATATAGACTAAGGCCTATGAGTAAGGAGTAATCTTAGATTGAAGTGTGGAAAAGGTGAAAGCCAATATCAAGGCCTTCCATAAGGAGCTAGAGAAAATGAATGTGCTCATGCTCACTTCTAATTCTACTAAGATATATGGTGTTTTTAAATAAATCAAGCTTGTTATTAATGAATTTAAATATTTATCACCAAACTTAAGGAAAATGTGCCTAAGTTTTACTCTCTTAAGAGCTTGATATCCTAGTTTAAGGATGGACTAATGTTTTTATATGGAGTAATGTTGGGCCCCTAATTCATTAACTAAAGTAATTTCACCAACATGACATCCACATAGGCATGAAGGAATAGTTTTAGGAAGTGGTTAACCTTTTGACATTTTGGAACTAGCAAAAGGGTGCAACGCATATCTTGTAACAACTATGAAGAGGCTAACTAATCTCCCAAATTTTCAAGGAATCTTCTAAGATTGGTGAGACATGACAACTATAGTGTAGAGGTCACGAGGTTATGGAACCATTAAGTATGATGACCAAGCTCTAGCTTGACACCCAGTGTGTACCTTACACTTTGGAAAAGATGTTCTTAAAATCTATTTAAAGAGATCAAACTAGTTGAACTAAAGATATGATAAAGAATTAAAGTGGAGCTCTGGTGAAATGAATCTTATTTAGACATTGATTTGGAAACCATTAGGTTTAGGAATAACATGGAATCTATGAAGGCTCCATTTTTAAGTTCCCAATCTCACCTATGATACTTTGAGGTGTTAATTAGTATGATTTTAACACATTCTACCATGAACTCTATATTCTATTATAAATTTTGATTAATGATGAAGGTTATTGTAGCAAAAAATGATGTGTCTAGTTTATGCATCTTTTGTATTGACTAATGAATTTTTTAATAGAGGTAATGTTAAATTTTAAATACAATTATGTTAATTAATTTTTATGCATGATAGTATTTTCATATTTAATGGAGTCCCTACAAACTTTCATGGTGCAACCTTTATTTCACATAAAAAATGTGTATAGTTTTTATGCTAAGTATTCCTATTCTTGTTAGCAACATGTGTCTATCATGAATTTTTTGAGTTAAATCAGCATTTTAACATTAAAACACCTATATGATACTAGGATTAGTGCAAGAAAGGCTTATTCCCATGTATCTACCTAAATTTTTCATAGAATTGACCAAGCCACCTAATTGAAGTCTCGCACCATGACACAGCTAGCCCAATGCAAGACCCAATTCTTTTTTAGCTACACTTTAGGTGAGTACATAAGGCTTATACCTTATTTTTATTTATTATATTATAACCAAGTGTTCCAATTTTGAGTACAAAGGTAGTATCACATGCTTGTACTTGGTTGTAATCAATCAAGCATTGACTAGAGACAACATACTTTTTTATATAATAGTTTCAACCTCTTACATTAAAATATCTGATTATAAAAAGATTGGATATATCATTAAATTACAAAATAACATAATTATGTTCATTATATATATAAAATCATGTCATAGAGTCTCAAACCCATCATTGCAATCTACTTAACCAAAATTGCTAGTTTACCTTGAAGACCAATCATGGTGATTTAGAATTTCAACACCTATGTAAACACATTAAAAAATAACTTAATGCATTTGTATGATCCTATATGATAATTATATAATTATTATATAGTTAGATAACATGGTCATATGTAAATATTAGTCTTGAAGATGAATCTCACAACCTTACACCTTCACTATCTCATCTTCACTAGACAAGTCAAATTAGAGCAACATTTTCCTCCTTAATAATGAACTCAAAGACATATATATAAAATTAAAATGTATTATAGGTCTTTAAAAACATCCCAATACATTTGGATCAATCTCTAATCCATGATAACAAATCCCTAATCAACTTCTCACTTCTACTTGGATTTCTCAATATCTACACCACTAGGTCTATTAGCAATTGATCCACTTATATGACCACATTATCACCCCTAAGGTATATAACCTAATTATAAACCACCATGGACATAAGATACAATTCTCGTTATTTAACCTTCATTTAATTAGTAACTTTGACTTGGACAAATCTACATGCTATAGTAAATCTTTGAGAAATAAGGCCTTTCCTGTAGGGTTCACTCACTCTTCTAACAAATAAATCACTCCTAAATATTAATGAGAGAATTTAATTCATTATTAAATATCTAAACTAGCTAAACCAATCCATTTTGAATACTTTTAAACAAGTTATTTCACATTGGTTCACTATTATGGTTCTTTGAGGGTTTAAACCATCTTACAATCTTAACGATCATTCATAAAGTTTAGCCCCTTATTAAAGAAACCAATTCTTGGAAATTTGAGTTGGAACCTTCCCTATCTACCATGAATATAATAGGTTCTCATGCTGCAAATGTTTCACATGCAAACAAACACTTGAAAACCTTCTCAGGTAGACAACTCTTCATCTTATGCACACAAGAGACCTTAAGACACTTTTTTTTATTGATTTAACCTTCAATTTTTGACTTGAAACTTCATGCACATGCTTAGAAAATCTTGAATCACATTTTTCAACATTCACATACTGATACTTGCCTAATAAACTGATCCTAATACCCCATTTAGACACCATCTCTCTCTTTGCTCTCTAAGCCTTTGACCTAAAAGTCACATTAGGCATTGAAACTAACCTTATATCCACTATAAAAGATATAAAAACATAATATACTTGTCAAATAACCTCTTATCATGCTCAACCACTCCCATACATACTTCATATGTCTTGACAATATCTCATGACACATCATTAGGTCATGCAGGGTCTAGAACTAGTCTAGTTGTATGTTATGTGTGTAGGTCCTACTCCAGCAGGCTCACCTTAAACCTACTCCTATAGGCTCACCTTAAAACTCACCTTAGTAATCCAATGGCTCATATGCATACTCAATAAATTATATATAGTCTCTTATGATTCTCTACATCCATCTCACTAGGCCACCTTGCTCTTTCATATAGAAGACTATGCATCCTATACACCAGCCTTCTCAAGTCTCTTACTAGGTTGAAACACTTGTCAACTTTGGAAATATATCTTAAAACACTCTTTGATGATTATACACCTTTATCATAATCATTTCATGCTTTTTAGACAATAACATACCTCTACACATACTACTTCATACTTACCATGAACATGCTCATGATATGACTATGCTTCTTAAGATACCTTATATTCAAAGACTAGTACTTCAAAACATGTTTACCTTGACCTAAAACTTGACATCAAACTTAGAAGAATCATTAGGTTACCTTAAAATTATCTCTAAATATAAAGACATTATCATATCATTATAGATTATTACAATGAATAGTAATGTCCATAAAGTAAAATTTTATAAATTCTAAAAATCCTAATTAAAATTATAAACCAAATTAAATGCCTAGTTGAATTATATATGTGTAATTAATGAACTATTAAAAAAGAAAATTCAAAAATATGAAATATCTTAGCTTTTCATGATTAGATTTTATGAGTTGTCAATCTTTAAAAATATCACCCATGACTATTCATTGCAAATCATTGATTTTTGACACCTTTTAACTCTAATTTGGTTAATTAACTCACTTAGATTAGGTTTGAACCCATTCCATATTTTAACTACACTTTAAATCACCTTGAGTTGGGTTTAATTCCTAAGCTTATAAATATAGTCATTTTCCTCTTCATCTAGAGAGCTTGGATATTATAGAGCTATAATGCACATTTTTTCATAAAACTTATGACAATAGTGTTATAATGCAAAAATAATGAGCCAAGCCATCAAGCCACAAGCATAATCCATATTAAGGCACAAGCCAAATGTGCCAAGGAGAGAAGGATAAAATAATACAAACTCCATTGACAAAGACTCTTTAAACACAAACCGAGCAATCCATAAACAAATCATTCAAATCATCAAAGTAAGGTAAGAGATTGTTGTTCTTTTAAATTTTAGTTGTGTTTTCAATTAGTTTTGTTAATTAAATTCCCCTTATGATCTAGGGTTAGAATGTTAGTGTGTTTTTATTCAAGTTTTGTTACTTGTTCTAACATGTGATCTAACATCCTCTTTATTGTCAAATTATTATGATCACAAATGGCATGCCCAGTGGGACTCAAATGAATGCTTTAACATCATCAAAATTGAATTTTTAGTTTTATTTTTGATGTATTTGTGTTTTTGTGCTAACTCAGATCCACATAGAGACTAACATTGGTCAGGCATAATTGGTATTAGTTTTTATTAACCATCATTAGCTTACCTAACTGAGCTCAGTTCTGAGTGACCATCATCAATCAGGTTGAATTGAAAAACATGGCTTACAAAACTTGGATTTTGAATATTTTTGGCACTCATAATTGTTATTTATTAGTTTTATTAGCTTGCATTTTCCCTATCTAACCATATCATTGTAGTTTTTTGAGAATATTTTGTGATAACCTTGGATAACTAACTTTTTTAGAATCATGTTTGTTTTACCTTCAGGTTCATAGGGAACTGATCTTAGTCCTTATCGACTGGTATCAGTTATTACCAGCTGAAATTGATTCCTTGGTAATCAACATCAATCACAAGTGACTAATATTAGCCTATGTGTAAAAAATACAAAGCAAAATCAAGAGATATATTCCTAATTCTTGTTTTCTCATCCTTGATTATGCTTTAAAGTAGGAGGAAATTATCTAACCCTTGTAGGTCTAAGGCATAAATAAAACATGAATTTATAAGTTTAGACTCATGTACATTTCCTTTTGGGTGTTTAATAAAAATTTAGATAAGTATTAAACACTTCATTTTGGTGCTTAAAAATAATTGACAAGTCTTAAACATTTGATTTTAGTGCTTAAAAAGAACCTATAATTTCTAAATCTTGAATACTTTATTTTGGTTACTAAAAAGAATGGTTAAGTCTTGAATTTTTTTTTAGTGCTTAAAATGAACATAGGTGCTTTTGCTTAAATTTCTTTTGTGTAAATTCTTACATATTTTTCAAATAAGCTAAGGGGCATAAAAATTTATCACATGTCTCAATTTTGTGCCTAAAACAAACAATCACTTAGATTGTAATTTATTGAAAGTGTTTATCACTTGTGTATTTTTTGTGAAAAATGAAGAGTGAACACATGCTCTCCCTCCATCCCCTATAAAAAACTTGGGTAATAAAAAGTACCTTCTCACTTGAAATTTGTGCCTAGTCCAAGATGTGGAAATAATGTTATTATAGGCTCTCCCCAACACCCACATGGTTTTGGTGATCTAATATCAACCTCTAAAGTCTTTCCACTTAGTCTTTTATTTCATGCAATTTGGATTGTGAAGGGGAATTCATAGCTTCTTCATAAGTTCTTTATAGGTGCATTTACCCAAGAATTCATCTCCCATCATCATACCAACCCTACTCTATAATGGGTTATATAAATTAGGGTATGTATATTATGAGAGCCAAGGGTTGAGAGGCTAACCTTTCCTTTCATAATGAACATCCACGTTAGGTCTAGTTAATTATGAGATTCCACTAAGTAGTACATGGATGAAATCACTATGTAAAGGAATAAACCCTTACATAATAGTTAACCCATATGAACTCAATTTATGTGACACATCTCTATTGTTAATCACACTTGAGATCAATCTATATGTTTGAAAACTATAGTTTTAGTCAACCCCATTTGACCAACCTTTTTATTTTAAGGCTTAGGATGATTTACTTAGTTGTATTTGGTCTTTTTCCTTTATTTTATTGGTCTTTTGGTCTAAAATATTTATTTCTTTGTGCCACATCAAAATGAAATATCTATCCACACTACAATATTATTTGAGGAGGTGTTATTTCATCCATTTGATATTGTGCCTTTAACTTAGAAATTTATGTCAAAAACATTGTGTGTCGCTTTATTAAAATGGATAACATTATGTTGCCTAGATCATTTCAAGTTTATGCCTTGGAGTCTTGAAACAAACCATTATTTACATCTTTTAAGAGTGATAACACCATTATTCTACTCACATTGTTTCATAGACTCATATTATCTTATGTCCAAGTTTTATGTTTTAACCAAACCATGTATGCCTTTTGTATTTTTTTAATATCATTATGCCATTCAAATTTGACTAACCTTGTTTGTTCAAAAAATCCTAGTTTTCTTAAGTTGAGTTTTTGACTAACTTTGACAAGTTTGGATCTAAACAATGATTAGTTTATGTTTATGCCTTGTCTAATTATGAATTAAATACTAATATTTTTCTTTTGAGTTGTATAACTTAGGTTAATTCTTTACCCAAATTAAAAAACTATTTGTTTGTATGATTACTTGGGAGAAAATAGTCTATCCCTAAGTACTTTTTATTTCATTTCCCATGACAATTTGACCAAGTCCATGTTTGAAATCAAGTTCTTCATCTATGCCAAAGTGTTTCAATTTTGCTAGATTAAATACCCCTTTTTTTAAAGTCTATATTTTGATGCTATGTTTGGCCAAAATTCCTAACACATGCTATGTTTGATCCTTGATTTTGATGTCACATTTGGTCAAAAGACCTAGAAACCTTTACTTTTCATAGATTAGACCTATCTGTAACACTTTGTCCCTAGATTTTGGCATTTTTTTTTAATTCATCCACTTTAAATTTTTGTGTGATACATTAAATGTTAGACATTTGATGTTATACTATTTTATACCAAGCTTTCTCACAAACCATTTTGGAGATACACTCCATCCCTTTGACCAAGTTAGACTTATTTTTAGCCTTTTGTCTTTATATACATTACTTTTAAATTTTTTTGTAATGCTAACCTATTTGGTTGTGAAACATTCACCATGGAGTTAACCATGTCTCACTATACATGTACTAGAGCCATGTACAATTTAGGGTTTGGAAGTGTGGTTACACAATAATACTTTGTTTAAGACCCTTATAGAAATGATGTTGTTTATGAGATGGATCCTTATCCATCTTAAAACACTCAATTAAGGGAATAGATTCAAGACCCTTTGGCCCATTATTTGGTCAACATGCATCCATAATTGAAGAAGGACCAAGAATAGATGTCACAAGACTTGGTTAGCATACCTTTAGTTGAAAAACAACTCCAATATAATATTTAATACATTATAATTCCATCATCATATGAACCTTACTTGTTTAATCTTCACTTGTGAATAAGGAAAAGGTCTTAATCAGAGCTACAGAGGTAGGGGCTAAGTTTCTAATAGAATTTTCACATGAAAACTTGCCAAGTTTAGTAAGAGTGCCTTATAGTGTGCCTTATAATCATAATATTGAATATGTCTCTTCTATTAATCCTCATACTATAGTGTTGATTCCATATCAAGACCCTCATATGCTTATCATAGGAAAATACCTCATAGAGGATCATTTCATTCAAATGTAGACAACATACCAAACATACCTAAATTTAGCATGAAACTTTAATAATATGACCATCTCAAGTGCTCCTCTTATTGAGATAGCTCTTTCAATAGGAGTTTTAATCAAATTTATAGGACAATAAAATCATGGTATAAAACCATTTTCACAAAGCACTTTGGTTGGAGACATGTTCAATGCCCCTACCATCGATTGAGTGTCTTCTTATTTAATACAACATAGTGGACAATATGAAATCAATGTCCAATCTAAACCAAAGTGGTGTTAATGCACAAATAACTAGCCCATAAAAAGTGTGCCTTTAGTTACCACCATGATTAGCTCTCAAATGTAAGGAGTGGTAATATCTTCCAACCATAAATAACTACCTCCAATCCTCAACTGCAAGGATTAGGTAGTCAACCAATGATTAGTGCCATACCTCAATAAAATGTGATGAATTTTACTCCACCACAACAAGTGATGACTAATATTCCATAATAATAGGTACAGTCTAATGTACTCACATAACAAAGGTAAAACATCTTACCACCTCAATAAGTGGAAACTAATGTTCCACCTCACCAGGTAGTGATGAACATACCTCTTAATTAGTAGACCAATGTACTAATACAACCACAAATGATGTATAATCAACATCATATAAGTATTGGTCAACAAAAAATGCCTAACCTTCAACATGCATCTACTTCTCAACTAGGGTTCCCATAACCAAGAGGTTCTAATGTTCCACAAATACCAATTAGGCAGCAATTGCCTTTCATTCCAAACATGCCACAATCCCAATGAAAGGGCCTTGGTTCATAATTTCATCCTAATCATCAAGGTTTTACTAATCAATAACATGTCCCTAATCAACATCAAAAAGCATAGTATATTAATATCCCTCTATCTCAACCATACTTTCCCCAAATCTAGGCTCATATGCCCAATCCTTAATAAATTATTTCACCATAATGCATGAAATTTCAACAACCAAACCCTAATCCATGTATGTATATTCTTGGTCCATTTCTAAACCAAACCAACACTTCCCAACAAATGCCTCCACCTTAGGCCAATGTTTCCATTGGTTTCCTCACATAAGAAATGCAACAAATGAAGGATGCAATTTCCCTCATCTAAGCTAGGAAATAGACCAAATTTTTTAATATAGACTATGTGTGTTATTATCCTTTCAACATGGAGTATTTGTAAACACCATTTTCAATAGGGTACGAACCACCAAAATTCAACAAATTTAAGGGGAAATGTGACTGCAAGGCCTACTTAATGGAATTATTTATTTCTTGTAAACTAATGGCCTATATAGACATATACCTTCTACTATTGCTTCCAAGGAGCCTAGTAGGATAAACATTAGAATGGTTCCTAAAATTTCCCAATAATTAAGTATCTAATTTTGATGATCTTTTTAAAAAGTTTATGTAATACTTATACTATATAAAACATGATATTTCATTGGTATATCTGATTCAATCCAAATAGAAGGTTGTTGAGAGCTTTGTGAATTATTTATAGTGATGGAAAGCCATTACAAGCTAATTTACCCATAGTCTACTAGACAAATAACTATGTTTACCAAAAATTTAAATAGTGAGATATCTTACCATTTAGAGTTGTAGTGTGTAGAAACTTTTAACGAGATCATTGATAAATGTTTGTTGATTGAAATATCCCTTATTAACAAATAGATCATTAAACTTACATCATTAAGTCAGAGCTATAACCAAAATTAGAACAATGACTAGAAGCAAAACCAAGTCCAAGCACATGCATTGTAACCAACCCATGCCAATAATTATGATAAACCCAAGAAGTTAAATCATAATAATAATGTTGTGGGGAATGGAGTAATCGAGTCATGACATGCCCAAATGGTGTAAAGACCATCTTCTAATCCTATGCCACATATGCAAATTATTCCTAACCAATAACCCATTCAAAAAATGTAACAAGTGTAACAACCTAGACCACCACAATAAATGTAACAACCTATGCCTTTTTAAAACCCTCCTCTAAGGATAACTATGCCTACTTGTCATGTTTCTAGTGACCTTAGAGAACTCATTGAATCTATGTTTTGCAAGATCACTATAGCTAGTTTGATTAACTAGCCTATTCCAAAACACTATCTTAAGGGGATTGACTATCCATATTGGTACAAGTAAAATTAACTATATGAGTATCATCAGGTTAATAGTCATAATTTATGTCATTGTGTGTAAATTAAACATTTGATCAAAAATATTTTATATAATAGGGAGATAACATTCGATCATGGAGATTCCACATCTAATCATAACCTTAGTATTTATCAAAACCCTTTTCCTTAATATAACAACTAGTAATAATAAAAATAATGGCCACGAAAACAAAAAAAGATATCAATAGCCAAGGTAGGATGAACATAACCAACAACATCAAATGAATGGATGGAACCAAGGCCAAAATGATGCCAATAACCAACATACCTACCATGCAGTTCCATATGACTACAACAAGGTTGTATGACATATTGTGATAGGTCATGTCAATACCATATCCATTAATCCAATACCAAGTACTAGTCAAACAATACTATTTCTAATCAATGTATATCAACCAACACATGTTTGTGATCTTTATTTGACCTAGGATCACATATAGGCAAACCAACAATTAGGGATTCCCACTTTTATAACTTATACCTATAACTCATAATTGACCCATGACCACGCATAAGTGTACCAATAATTTAGACTTATAATATTAAGTCCCCCTTCACAACCATTTATTAGCAATAATAGTCTTTTATCTAATTTTGATTATGCAATCATAACTTAATGGTTGAAGATTACCATAACAAGCCCATAGCCATCTACCACTTCACCCATCCAACCAACAATTCTAGTAATAAATAAGCCATTTTCTATTATAAAAGAAAGGACATTTGATATTATCAAAAAAATGTAGAAGACACCTACAAAAATATCTATTTTAGATTTGTTTCATACATTCACCATCCATAAGAACATCTTAATAGAGTTCCTTGGCCAATCCCAAGTTCCTAATGACATATCTCTAGATAAATTTCAAGTTTTGGTTGTATACCTATATCTAGGCCAACAATTAATCTTCAACCAAAGTGATATGTCATCCTTTGGCCCATTCCATAATAATTCATTATACATCAAAGATATCATAATGTAGAACAAAGTGAAATGTATCCTCATAGATAATGGATCAGGTCTGAATATTGTGTCTCTAAAGATTACTAAGCTCCTTGGGTATATGATAGTCAACTTGCATCTAAAAATAATCACCATCAAGGCCTATGACAATGAAGAATGGGAATCACAAGGCACCATCAACTTGTCAGTTATTATTGGTCACTTGACTCACTATAGCTTATGCCATGTGTTAGATCTCAAACTATCATATAATATGATTTTAGGTAGACCTTGGATATATGAGGTTCATGCAATCCCTTTAACATTGCACTAGTGTATCAAGTTCCCCCATTTAGGTATGGAGGTTATTATTCATGGATATTTATAGCCATACAAATATTATAAGCATTTAGAGGCTAAGTATTGGAGCTAAAATTACCATTTAATTTTTAATATTGTTTTTAATAAGGATAAGGGAAAATAAATACTTTTTGATTCACTAGTGTCCAATTACATTGACCCTGATACCCTTGATTCACTTTCCCACAAGCCACTTCTTAAAATATATAATCATTATACTATCTTAGCTAACAACCCAAGATAACATTTGACCCATGATAAATTCCATATATATAAGATTCCACATAAACCCAAATCCTTTGGAAGGCCAAAATCCAAACCAACTTGCATGGAATGGAAAAGAAGGGGCAAAACTAAATTGTATTGTCTAACACCTTTTATTTTCATACTAACCTCTGGTTAAGAATAGGACCCTCTTATAGATGATGAATCATGGTTATATAATGACAAATTATCCAACTATTATATCAATTCCAGGTATCCCATATCCAACAAGATCATGGAAAGACATGCCTATAAAATATGAGGCATTGGGCTAAATTAACAAGGTTCACTTGAGCAAATTTCTACCACTCAATATAAAAGAACATATGGAATTGATTTAAACCACTTAGGGGTAACCCCACATATCGTATTAAAGTTCCAACACCAATTAATAATGATGATGATGCTGACTACAAAGAATATTCCAATCATATCCCTTTCAATGACCTAACCCATACTATTTTGTTTGACACTAATGGCATTTATACCCTTCAACTAGTCATTCACCATAATCCACTTTGACTATTTACCCTCAATTGATATACTAGGTCTAACAAGAATTAATAATTTTAGATGATGATTTTTAGAGTGATGAGACCTTATGCAAATTTTTAAGCCTTAGGGATAATGTTTTGTTGGGAGACCAAAAATAAGGGTTCTCAAACAAATTGGATCCTACAACCTATTTTGGAGAATGGGTGAACACCCTTAGCCATAAATAATTAAATAAAATATTGAGGTCCAAAAGTGAAAACCTCTTTGAGGTGATTTTAAACAAAGGAAATAGTAAAGATAAAGGCCAATCTAGTGGTAAAAACCTATTTTAGGCACCATTAGATGGGGGTGTTCAACCTTCTTCAAACATAGCTCAAGAGACCACCAATGAAGAACTTACCTATGGGTTTGAGTTTAGTCTTAAAGAATAATAAGATTTTGATTGAATCATCCAAGAGTTTCTACCTATATTTATCACATGGCCATCCCTACCATTGGGTGATTATGATTCATCATGCCTAAGAGAACTTGAAGAATCAGTCCTGATAGCGGACTCTACTATTAAAGGCTAATTTCAATTTTTTCCAACCATTCTAGAAGATGGTTCAACCCTTCTAGTAGAGGACACTATAATAGTTAACATTAGGACTCTATATTACCTAAAATGGATCAAATTAGGTACATCCCTCACTAAGGAGGAGTGTTAAGTATTTACAACCCTTTTGAGGTAATTTATTGATATTTTTTCATGGGCTTATTCTAACATGCTTGGTTTGGACCCTACCTTGGTTGTTCACCATATTTTGATACATACTAATTCCAAACTTGTAAAACAAAAATTGCACAATATGCATCCTCACATTATTGTATTAGTGAAGAAAGAGTTGTAAAAAATCATGGAAGTAAGATGTATCAGACTGATCGACTACTCAAAGTGGATCTATAATATTATGTTAGTAAATAAAAAGCCAGAAGGAATTAGAATCTGCATTGATTTTAGGGATATAAACAAAGCCTACCCCAAGGATTACTTTTATCTACTAAAAATTAACATGATTATCAACTCCATAGTAGATTATGAAACAATTTCATTAATGGATGGATTTTTAGGGTACAATCATATTTTAATCATGCCAAAAAACTAATATAAATAATGTTCACCACTCTATAGGTAACATTCTATTATTAGGTTACGTCATTAGTCTCAAAAATATAGAGGACACATACCAAAGAGCCATGACTAATATATTTCATGACATGATGCATGTTATTATTAAATAATATGTTAATGACATATTAGATAAATCAAAGACCAAGGATGATCATCTAATAGTACTAGGGCAAAGATTTGAGAGACTACATGAATACAAATTTAGGATTAACCCTAATAAGTGTGTTTTTAGAGTTACCTTATGTAGATTACCTAGATTAATTATGTCTCATTGAGGCATTGAAGTTGATCCAGCCAAAGTATGAGCCATAACAATAATGCCAACACTATCTAATTTGAAGCATCTCCATAGTTTATAGGGAAATGTACAATCTATTTGATGCTTCATATCTCAATTGACTAAAAATTTCCATCCATTTACACATATACTAAGTAAAGGGTTAGAATTCTATTGGGATGATGAATTCCAAGAATCTTTTCATAAATTAAAGGACTATCTTTCAAATCCACCTATTATGTTATATCATATACTAGGAAATTAGTTCTTAATGTACCTATCCATAACTAACAAAGCCATGGTGGCACTTCTATCTCAACATGATGATAATGGAAAACAATATACCATGTATTATCTAGGTGGTACACTAGTCATGTATGATAATAATTATGTGCCCATTAAAAAAGCCTATTTATCTATGGTCTTCACATCTTAGAAATTGTGACATTACATGTTAAACAATAAGACCATGGTCATTTCAAAAGTAGATCTGATCAAGTATCTTCTATCCAAAATAGTTCTACAAGGCCACATGGCCAAGTGGATCATGATTTTAAGTGAATTTGAGATAGAATACATCAACCAACAATACATCAAGGGGAAATTTATTGTAGACTAGCTCACTGAAGCACTCCTTATAGATATAAAACCATTAACATTCTAATTCCTAGATGAATCCATTATGACCATCATTGAAACACCTCTTGCATATAACACTAGAAGCTATATTTTTATGGATCATTCACATCACATAGATTGGGGGAAATCCTTTGGTTTATTACATCATAAGGAGAGCTCATCTTTAAGTCATTCCAGATCATATTTTCTTGTCCCAACAACATGGACAAATATGAAGCACTCATCACAAGGATTAGACAGGTAGTACAATGGAACATACATCATCTAAAGTTTTATGGTGATTCTTAATTAATCATCAATCAATTTATAGACCATTTTTAAACTTAGGATGATAAACTGATACCATACAAGGCTATGGTTAACACTCTAAAATAGTATATTACTGATGTACAATTTAAACATATACCAAGGGCTAATAATAGAATAATTTATGTCATGGCCACCATTTGATCTTTGATTTGACACACACAAATATATATATATATATATATATATATATATATATATATATATATGGCCATAGACTACCAGTTTCTCATTAAAGATATGCTATCACTAACTCATGAACCTTCAACTTTCATAATGATCTATGATATTTTTGGTCATAGCTCTATTTGGTATTCAAACCTATATGCATATCTTCATGAATAAATAATTCCACTAGACCTATCCTACAAACAATACAAAACCTTTATCCACCATGCCTCATGTTATGCCTTACTCAAACCAACCCTATAACAGATTAGTTTTGATGGAATTATGATTCATTGTTTAACTTTGGAATAATCTACTTTAGATTTATGAGAAGTTCACAAAGGAGTATGTGGACCCCACACTAGTAGGGCCATCATGTCTAAAAATGTCTTGAACATCTTGTATTGTTGGCCAATGATGGATGTAGATATAGCTACATATGTGAAAAGGTATGATAAATGTCAATGGCATGCCCATATAATTCATGCCCTGGCCATGACATTGAAATTAATGCTTACACCATGGCCATTTACTACATGGGACATTGATCTGATTGGGAAGATAAACACCAACTCATCTTATGACCATAAACACATTTTAATTCCATATAATATTTACCTAAGTAGGTTATAGTTGTATTCAATCAGAAATACATCATGTCTATAAATTAATCCTAACTTGGAGAAGATATATCATACCATACATTTCTAACTGGGGACACATTTTTTAAGTAGAAACATAACCAATATGAGGATCCACTAGACCCAATTAGGGGATCTCTTACTATAATGCATCATGCTAGGGAGGGTTTGAAATCCTTTAGACACACATAATCACTGATTTGGCTTATTTGGGAATAATGGATTTTTATTCCTATTTCAGTTAAGGGTCTAGATTAATAGAATATAACAATAAATAAATTACTAATTTATATAATTATTTGTCTTTTTCACCTTTCTAAAATTAGCAATAAATAAGAAGAAATATAGCCTAGCTAGAAAATAAACTGAGATAGCTAATATAGAGGTTGAAAATGGCTGTGCAAGATTAGGAAGGTGTCATAAACCTAAATATACATTTCATTGGGTGAAACGATACAAGTGCCAAAAATTTGATTCTTTGGTGTTTGGTGTTGTTTTCCATTCCTAACATTGTTGTCTAAACTAATCATAGAGACTTGAAAGTTTGTAGGTAGTTACATTGTACTTGTGTGAGTGTGCTTGTGAAAAATTGAGAGATGTTTGTCAATAGAAATCACTGTGGATATGATTTTGTATTCAAAACCTAACACTCCATAATTATTTATAAAATGACATTTTATTCACTTGAGGAAGAGGGGGGTTAGAGTGGAAGATGTACTAAACATAAAATCCACACCCCTTATGTGGGCATGCTACCTACATACTAATTTTTTGAAAGATATTAAGCCATATGTAGTTTTCCCACCTAATGTATTTTTTACAATAGTGTGATGCAAATATAAATGCCAAATTTATATTGTTTGAGGTGGCTAGGGATTGGTATGAGGATATGAGTAGGTTTATAGTTGTGTTGGGTGATTGTGTGTAAAGAATAGGGAAGTTTGCCTTAGTGCTTTGTTTCTATTCTTGCTTGCTTTATAGGTTTGGTCACCTCCCTTATAAATGAGATTTGAGTGGGATTTCATAGGTAATAATTGATCATGGGTCAAATGTATTCATACTAGGTCAACCTAATTAAGAATAAGGATCAAATGAAAATGACCATTGGGGCTCAAAGTGCAAATTGATAAGACTGTTGAAAATGGGACACTTCTCTATGAAGTGATATAGTCCAAATGGGGTGCTCTTGTCTTATAGGCTTAGGACCTAGGGGAATAGGATTGACATGTGGAATAGTATTAATCAAACGTGGAATTACTATTTAGAAGGTTCTAGATTATTGGCAATGATAAAAACTATGTCTATAAGGGTTGCAAGAGCATGAAAAAAGTACCTATGGATAGGGTGTTGCAAGCCACACTCAAACTATCAATTTAGACATTTTATATGACTATATTTTCCCCCTTTTATTCTAGTGATATAACAAAGCAAAATACTAGGATAAAGGAAAAATAGAAAGCATACCTGAACATAACTATAAGGGTGAATCCCATAGAGATGTGTGATGCTAAGTGTGTATAGAGAGAGCACAACATGAAGCATACATTTAAAAAAGAAAAAAAAGAGTAGATCGGTTCTTACTAAACATGTTATGTCTAAAATAAGAACATACAAAGGTTGGGTAAAAGAGAGGGGAAGAGAAAGGAACAAATACACCTCAATAGGTATGTGAGCCAATATAAAACCTATTATGGTGTAGAGTGATTCTAAGTGATGTTGGGTATGGTTGTACCAAGAATAATATCATGAATGAAGCTCAGTGCTTAATTCCTTGAGGGTGGCTCAAGAATATAAAGGTTGGCCATTTAGCTCCATCATCACCCACTATGTAGTGAATCTATGTGATCATGCATATTTTAATCAATGTTTATACTATGTGTCTAATCCATCTGAGTAGGTGGCTCAATAATACAAAGGCTAGTGAGTCCTTTTGCTCCACCATTGTCCACTAAGTGTGAACTATGAACTGATACCAATGTGAATGTGTGTTCTATGAGATGCCTTATGAAGCCCATGAATGCTCTGTAATATGATAATGTAGCATAGATAGATGAATGTGTACTAAGAACTAGGCCAATATTAGCCACTCTAAAAGGTGGAGATTAGGCTTTTATGAAAGCCACTCCAAAACTAAGAACTATGATTATATGAAATCAACTTCAAAATTATTCCAACCACTTATAGATGCAATAAGGCACACAACTACTAAGAATACATGGGTATTACAATGAACTAGAAATAAAAAGAAAGCAAATGTGCTTCCCACATTACCCCCAATCACTTATTCTTGTAACATGGATTTTGATCTCAATGTTGTACCAACTACCCAATATGAAACTAGAAACATGAGCCATCATGCCACATATGATGCCCCTATATTTAGATAATTTGAGTAAAACTGCACTAAAATTTCCTAATTTAAATTGGATTATAGCTAAAAAATTATAATTGACCTTACCTTTCTATCTATTTTTTAAAATTATGGGTTTTTGGCTATTTGGATAGGAGCACCAAAAATTGGACACTTTATTGTATGGCACTATAGTCTAAATGGGGTAATCTTATCCTTTATTATTTCTGATGACTATTTTGTGTTCATCCCTTTTTTTTCGGTCTATTCTACATGTTTTAAATGTTGATTACTATGAGTGTTTTAAAAACTAAATTTGATTGACAGAGAGCTCTGATCTCTACAACAAAACCCATGTTTGTTTCTTCCTCTTCTAGAGTGTAGGAATGAATACCCTATAATGAATACCCTCATAATATAGATCCTTACAAGTGTGTTATGCTATGAAATATATTATATATAAATGATAATCTAAAATATGTCTCAAGATATAACATAGTCTATGTTGGAGATTGTTAGATCAATAGGGGTATGCCTAGATAGATGTAACAATCTAATAACATGTGAAATATACTAAACTAAAACTATAAATATGGCTATTTTTCAAGGAGGGATGGAGAATGATGTCCATCATGGCATCCAAGAAGGTAAAATAATGCATTATGTGGATCTTGGTATCCAAGAAGGTAAAATAATGCATGATGTGGATCATGGAATTGTAAAAAATTGAGAAGCAAACAAGAAAACAATCACTCAAGGAAATAATTAAGAAGCATAAAAAATAGGTGAAGAGGCTAAGAAAATAAGGGACATGGGCACATGTCACTCAAGCTAGGAAATCAAACCTATAAGGCATGTTCAAATTACCACATACACATATAATTATAAAAAAGCAAGATTGACATGAGGGCCACAAGCACATAGAAGAGTACAAGCAAAGGATATTGGTAAATGTTCTACAACACACACAAGTAAAAAAATAGGAATTGAGAAATGCAATCACATCTATCTACTCAAAGTGAAAGTATGCAAAACATGTAGTACAAGACTAGGTAGATTCTAAGAAATACATAAGTGATATATATAAGTGAGTGTCTATAGAGTAATCTATTTAATATAGTAAGTAATGTACATCAACATGATAACTAGAGTATGTGGTGTAGGAAGGACATAACCTAGATGGTGTAGTCATATAGAAGATGCCCTCAGTGGGTAAATATGTCGATGTATGTCTCAAATACAAAAGTAAGATGTCCCTTCAATAGGTAGAGTGAAGCAATTAAGGATTTGGGTGTCACTACACACACTCAAATAAGATCAAGTGAAGCATGGTAATGTAGATAAATTGACAAATAATAGCATAAAACAACAAAACGTAAGTCTAGCATGGTAGTAGAAATTTAAATCATGGATAATGCATATAATTGATATTTTTTTGGTGTTTTGAGTTATTTGAATGTTTTTTATTTTGAAATATTATATTTTTTTGGTGTTTTAAAATATTGTATTATTTTTTTATATTTTGAAATAAGCTATGTACAAGTAATCATAAGGAAACTATGTACAATAAATTGAAAATAAATTATGTAAAAGTAAGCTAAGAAATTATGTACAAAAAATATAGAAGAAATAACAATAACTCTTGAGTCTCATAAGAGACTCCCTATCATGGTGTCATATATCAAGTATCAAGGAGAGGGATCGTGCATGACTAGAAAGGATAATGTAAGGGTTGAGACTATGACTCTAAAATCTATGCATGTTGTAAGTGCTCTAAAATATCTATAGTGGAAATTGACTGTGGGGTCCCCCTATAACTCTGAGAAGTGAATGTAACTAATGGGATCTTAGGGACCCATATAGTAGTAGGAGAAACTTTCTAAAAATGTACTTTGTGTGAAGAGGCATGAGACCTAAATTATACTACCTTAGCTATGATTATTGTAGTTGGAAACTATCTAGAGTCTTATAACTATCACTAATGTAGTGGTGTCTATAAGAGAGGCCTCTGTGGAAGTGTATGAGCTCTTTATGCTAGTGAGGGAGGATATGACTATGTCTAAATTTTAATTATAAGAATAATTGTAACTAGTGGGGGAGATAATATTGGTGAATACATAGTAGGATAGGGAATTGAAGTGGGGAGTGGTAACTCATATGAAACTCCACCACTTATAACACCCTGATTAGGATGAATGTATTTCATTCATCTATGAACTATAAAAGTTACTTCATAAAGTTTCTAGATCCATTGTCAACCAAGAAATATGTTGAAGACTCCTACACTAGAAACAATAGTAAATAGTGTGGCCAGATGTGCTAGACTAACCTATAGAGGAAGTAAAATATCACTTAATGAACTTATTATGTGTCCACCACATCCACTGATAACTGTGTCTATCAAAGTGATATCCTACTCTAAATATCCCAAATGTTGAAGTAATGTGATAGTGCACATGTACACACTAGATCCATTGTCTATGGAACACTATGAATGGGATGGTGATACATGTAGGCTTTGATAAAGAGTGCATAGTAATCTAAATCATCCTCAACTATCTCCTACTCTAATAAGGAGATCAACGGTCTAGCTAGAAGTCTAGAATTATACACACCAATCATGTTGATCAAATGATGTGACTCAACTAAAGGTGTTTGGTATGTATTTAGGTGTGAATACTATATCTAGAAACTATTTAGACTCATAAAAATATCATTGATGTAGTGGTCACTCTAAGAGAGGTCTCTATAGAAGTGTATGAAATCTCTATGCTAGTGAGGGAGGCCTTGACTGTGTCTAAAATTCAACTAGAGGAATAACTATAACTAATGGAAGAGATAAAAATGGTGATTGTAGAGTATGAGAGGGATCTAAAGTAGGGAGTGGTAACTCATATGAAACTCCACCAACTATAACAACTTGATTAGTGTGAATGTATTTCATGCATCTATGAATTGCAGAAGGTACTACATGAAATTTCTAGATCCATGGTCGACCAAGCAACATGTCAAAGACTCCTACACTAGGAATAATAGTAAATGGTGTGGCCATATGTGTTGGACCAACCTATAGAGGAAGTAAAATCCCACCCAATAAACTCTCTATGTGTCCACTAAAACCACTGATAACTATGTCCATTAAATTGATATCATGTTTTGAATATCCCAAATGCTAAACTAATGTCATAGTGCACATGTTCACACTAGATATATTATTTATAAGAACAATATGAATAATATGATGATTAATGTAGGCTCTAATAAATAGTGCATAGTAATCTAAATCATTCTCAACTATCTCTTGATCTAAAAAGGAAATGGAAGGTCTAGCTAAAACTCTAGAATTATACACACCAATCATGTTTCTCAAAGGATATGACTCAACTGAAGGTGCTTACTATGTAGCTAGTGGAGGGTGTACATGATATTCATGGTGAAAACTAGATGTTCCCTATGTATCCTATTTAGAATGTTGAGGGAAAGGATCTAAGCAAATGTTTAGATCATTTTCTTGTGTTTGTTTTGTTTGAGGAGGCTCAGTTGGAGTGCCAAGATCAATAATTTTGTCATCTATCAAGTCTTGTATATTTTGTCATAAATTTATGCATCTACTAATTGTGTGGATTAGTGCCCTATAAAAATCATATAATGCATTTTTATCATAACTTGTGGAAGAGGATTTGTCATATCAACATCCCAAATAAGAGGGAGAGATAGCACATTACATTCCAATAGTTGATGTAAGACTCTAGCTGGAGATATTGGTAGATTGGTAAAGGCTCACAGAGGAGGTGATAATAAAATGACTCACTAAGGGGGATATGAAGATGCATTAACTATAGGTTGATTTTAATTATTGTTAGCATTAACCTTTACTTTATATGGGACTTTACTATTACTCTTGTTTTTTGTTTCTAATATGCTTGTGTACTTAAGTTTCCCCATTGAAAGTAATTTGATTTCCATTTCCATTAGTCTATGACATAACTCCATTAAGGAAAAAAAAATTGAACATTATTGACTCATGCAAAGCTGGTAAAAGACTCTATTTGAAGAGATATTATAATTCTTGATCAGCCATGGGGTTAGTCATTTTTTCAAAAATAGTCTTGTATCTAAGAATATAATATATGAGATGTTAATTTGACCTTTATTTCTTTTGTGAAATTTGGGCATAAGAAACCTTATCACATATCCTAATGTTGAAATTACCTAAGAACATGTCAGCTAAGTGATTTAATGCTTTGACCAACTAATTTGGTAGACTATAAAACCACTATAGAACATAATCTTTTAAACTTTATGGAAATAACTTAGTTAGTAACCATTCATTTGGCACATAGTATACGCATGTTATTTGAAAAACTCTCAAGTGTGTCTTTGGATCACCCTTTCCATCATATAGAGTGAGTTTAGGTTGAACAAAAATTGGTGACAAGGGTGTAGAAATAATATACCATGCCAATGGTGTAAGAAGTAGAGGAAAAAAATCCAGATCCTATGTTGGTCTATAGGTACCTTACTCAAGATTTATCACCTTAGATTTAAGAGATTTAATCTCTTTCACAATGGTAGCCACATCAATAGGTGAAGATGTACTAGTCATAAATGGCAGTGCCACATAAGAAGGTTGGGTTGTGTTAGGGGGTTGTTGAGACATATTCCCCCATAGTTTCATTTGTAATAGGTTATTTTAAAGGATGAAAGACTAAACTTGATTAAAAATTTTAATTTTCATGATATATTTTAAGATAATGGCATGATATTAGGGTTTTTCCCTAAATATCTCTCTAAAACTCTATAAAATCAAATCTTTGTTGATGACAACATCATCATCAACAATAGGTGGAAGCGGATGAGTAGCCCAATGTGATGCAACATGAACATTGGTATGTATATCATCATTTTTATTCTCATAACATTCATTGTCAAAATCATCCTCATGGAAATTAGTTTAATTTAGATGTGTAAGATCTATAGTAAGAAACTGAACTAGTTGTATATCCATGGTATATGGATGGGCTGGAGGAATTTGAGTGAATTCAAGAGGATTTCCAATAAGTATTGAAATTTATCTCAAAGGAAGAGATGTAAGGAGATTAGGTGGCATAAAGATTTTTTTTGAAAAATTAAAGAAAATATTAAATAAATGTAATCTAGGATTTGAAAAATAGCAAACTGGAATATGCATAAAAAGGATATGAAGCTTACTAACATGTAAGGTGATACCTCAAGAAGCAAAGGAACCTAGTATATTCAAATTAGGGTTTGAAATAAATTATTTTTAAAATTAATATGGTGAATTTTAAAAATTAAATGTGAAATTCTGATTTATATATGCAAGAAAAATTAGAGGAATATTGCTAGAATCAGCGAGGAATTTTCCCTAGGGTTTATAAGGTTTCTATGCACAAATAAAGTAAGTTGGGTTCACCAAATGATTTATCTTATTTATGAATAATGGGGTTTTATTATTATTTTAATTAAGGGTCTATATTAATAAATTAGTAAAAAATAAAGTAATAAATATAGTCCTAATATGTACAACTATTTATCTTTTTCAACTTTCTAAAAATTGTAATAAATAAGAAGAAATATAACTTACCTAAAAAATAGATTGAGACAATTGATACAGAGGTTGAAAAAATATGTGTAGGACTGAGGTGTCATAAACTTGAATTTGGATTTCATTGGGTGAAAGGACATGAGCATCAAAAAGTGGATGCTTTGGTGTCTTATGTTGTTGTTTATACCTGTCGCTATTGTCCAAATTGATCACATATATTTGAAACCTTTTGGGTAGTTACATTGTGCTTGTGTGGGTATGCTTATGAAAAATTTAGCTCTAGTTTTCAAAAAGACTCATTATGGATCTGATTTCATCTTCAAACCCTAACCCTCCATCATTCTTGAAAAAATGACATTTGAATCATTTGAGAAAGAGGAGTGGTTAGTGTGAAAGATGCACTAAACATGTAATCCACACCCATTATGTGGGCACGCTACCTATATACCAATATTATGAATCGGTATCAAGCCATATGTAGTTCTCCCAACTAGTGTGCTTTGTGAAATAGTGTGATGTAGATGCAAATTCCAAATTGAGAGTGTTTGACGTGGCTAGGGACTAATATGAGGATTTGAGTAGTTTATAGCTATGTTAGGTGATTGTGTGTGAAGAATAGATAAGTTTTCCTTAGTCATTTGTTTGTATTATGTCTTGATTTGTATGTTTGGTCACCTCAATTTTAAATGAGATTTGAGTGGGATTTTATAGGGAATAATTGATCATGGGTTAGATTTATTCATGTTAGGTTGTCCTAATTAAGGATAAGGACCAAATGAAAATGACCATTGGAGATCAAAGTACAAATGGATAAGACCATTAAAAATGGGACACTTCTTTATGGGGTGCTATATTTCAAATGGGAACTCTTGTCCTATAGGGTCGAGACCTAGGAGAATAAGATTGGCATGGGGAATAATGTCTAGCTAAGGTGAAATGATCATTTATAAGGTTCTAGATGATTGAATATGAGAAAAAATGTGTCTAAAAGGGTCATAAGAGAATGCAAAAAGAACCTATGTATGGGTTATCAAAATCTACACTCAAACTACCAATTTGGACATTTTATATGACTACAATCATGGAATAACCCTAAAGGAGTCCTACATTTTGATATCACATTAAGCTAATAACAAGTAAAGTAAATCCAATCTAGTGTTCACCAAATCTTGTGGCATAATATGAGGGGTTAGTAAATAAATAAACATGTATGAGATAATCTTAATTAAGAGATGTATTAACAAGACCCTAATATATGGAGTAAGAAGAGTAATATTATTCGAATCTAATACTTATGCTACTTTTATCTACTAAAGAGAAGAGAAAAGTTAGAGAATACTTACCTGAATGATGAACTCACTGAGACTCAATCTCTACCTTGGACAAAGAGGCTTCAAAAGAGGTTATTTTGGTTTTTAAGGATCACTAAGAAAGGCTAAAACATCCAAGACTTATCCAAAAGAATAGATTATCTAAGTAAAAACCCTAACCTAGGACTCCTCAAGTAGAATGGTAGAAGATCAAACTATAAAGAAGCACAAGTGAATAATAACTCTTGACTACATATGAAATAATGATGAAATGATCTTGTATATATAGGTGCATTTGACCTTAAACACTTTCAAAAATATCAGTTGATGTGTTTGACCTAGTTGACCTAGCACAATTTTGCATAATTATTCACTAGGTCAGTTAGGAGCCAAACTAGTTCCTAAGTGAAAATCATCCAAAACTATACAGGGTCGACCCAATCAACCTAGTACAACTAAATCTCAAAAGGGACTTAAGGTGAGGAAAAGAGGGATGGAGAGTGGAAAAGACTATAGCAGGGTGAAAAAGAGGATTAATAGCTTAGGGAATGGTTTTTAGGAGATGGTTGGATTAGTAATAAGTGTCAATAAGGGAAAATAATCCTATAAAGCACCAATAGTATGTCCACACCTTTCTTGATGCAGACTTTAAGGTGTACGCTCAAAGAGATTGAATTTCAATAGGTTATTGCAAGATGCAAAGTGTCAATATTTGATAAAATTTTAAAAATATTATGTGTATACATATGCCCCACTCAAATCTCATCATGTGTGATTAAGGTGTAATATGGGATGGTGTTTTGAGAAAGAACATAAAAACACATAACACTGATGATAGAAAAAGTTAAAGTATTTTAAAGGATAAAATAATTAAAAGTAAATGATTGAAATAAAAATAACTAAAAATTAAATATGATTCTTACCTTGACTTACATTTATCATTGGATGGTTGTCTACTATGTTTGTCAGTTTTGATTGTGTAAGGCACAAAGACTACTTTCGAGAAACTGAAGAATACAAAACTAAAGATAAAAAATAAACAAATTTAGGAAATCCAAGATACCTAGTGCTATGTGGATGGGATGTACTTAGGAATTTGGCAAGCTAAGATGAAAAGTTCTATGTTAGACCAATTTACCAAGTAGAAAAAATAAGAGTAAATAGGGTAACCAAAAAGCCAAGGCCATTAAAGACTAAAAAACTTAAACAAGTAAACCTTAAGTATGAAGCGAAAACTCACCAAATCAAACCAAGGATACATGTCAAAAATATGGTAATCAAATATCAAATTTGAAAGTAGTAACAATCCTTATTTAAATAAAGATGTGCAATCAAAAATAAAAAATGGTAAAATGGCATTGATGAGTTAGTAGTATCAATCCTTATCTCACATAACAATGGAAAAAGGTGCATAAAAGGGAAAAATAGACTTAGGTGTCCATAAAAAAGGGTGGTAAAATAATGATAAATGTTAAAAAAATAAACAAAACAAGTCTACAAATATAAATCTATGGTGTAAATAAAGTAATCCATAGTTAATCAAACATGTTGTTTTTCTCTAAGGATAGATAAAACTAAAACAAAGTAGTGCTAGCATGTTTTTAAGATGTGAAGAAAAAGGAAGTAGAGAATAAGGGAAAGCATGTTTGGAATCACAATTTTCCTATCAAGGGGGGAAATGAAATGGGTTGAGGGGATAATGAAGGAAAAACTAAGGTAGAGTAACTCTTTATTGAAGTCAAGACACTCAAATTAGGTTTGTCAAAATAAAAAGACTTTCAACCTTAAGAATTCTGAATAACTCCTAGCCACACAAATCTTTAGTAATAAAATATAATATGTAGACAATTTTTAAAATTATTTTAAAGATTTTGTCAATTGGTAGTGTGTGCATAAGAGAGAAAATAGTGTAACTAAACTATATATTAAAAACCACTTAATTAGACTATATAATGTATTCTAAGAATGCAAGCAACAAAAAATGAAAGTGTAAGATAATTACTAGCATATAAAGGTTAATTATAACTTTGAAACATAATACAATGTTGATTCAGTTGATAGTGTATGTAGAGAATATAGAATAGGGTCGATAGTGTCACCTCTATACTATGGAAACAAGGGTCTAAAAATGAACTGCGTTGATAAATTTAAAACTTTCTAAACATAACACAATACAAAAATACATCAATAGGGACAACATATTTGACTATATAGTGGTAATTTTAAAGACTAGAAACTATGAAAATATAACTATAATAAATGCTAGAAATGACAAAGAAGGATAGAAAGGAACCTTGGTAGGTTGGAGGATTTAGAGGAAAAAAAGATTGTTGTTGAAGTACACATTTATACTTTTAAATTATGATAACTATGTCAATTGGGTCAACCTAGCTTTGAAAATCTTATTTTTCAAAAACTTAAAAATGTATAGGGTTGACTGGGTTTACCTAGTGTGCTGGACTAGAATTTTTAAAGTGTACAGGGTCAACTGGGTTGACCTAGTATCTAAACTAAAGTTTGAAAAACTTGTAAAAATAGAATAGAGTCATATGGATATGACTATGTTGTTAAAACTATACACATAATTTAGAATTGTGTCAACAATTTTAACCTAATATTACAAATATATGATAATAAAAATGATAAAATAATGAAAAGTAAGTGAAACAAAACTTACAAAGGTTAGATTCACGTCGGGTTCACTAGAATGTATTATGAAGGTGAATCCAAAGTGAAGATAATGCTAAGAATAAAATGGAAATGTGAAGATATTCAAACCATAGTGGGAAGGATTAATATTAGGTTTACCAGAATATATGCCATAAAAAATACATCATGTCTATAAATCAATCATAACTCAAAAATGATAGATCATACCATATAATTCTAATTGGAGACACATTTGTTAAGAAGGAACATGAACAATATGAGGATCCAATAGACCCGATTAGGGGATATCTTACCATAATAAATCATACTAAGGAGGGTTTCAAAGCCTCTAGTCAAACACAATCATGTAATAACCCCAAGGGAGTCATACATTTTGATATCACACTAAGCTAATAACAAGTAAAGTAAATCTAATCTAGTTTTCACCAAAGCTTGTGACATAATATGAGGGGTTAGTAAATAAATAAAAAGGTATAAGATAATCTCAATTAATTTATGTATGAGTAATACCTTAATACATGTAATGATAAGAGTAATTTTATTTGAAGCCAATACTTGTGCTACTTCTATCTACTAAAAAGAGGAGTAAAGTTAGAGAATAGTTACATGAATGATGAACCCTTCAAGACTCAATATATCCATTGGCTAAAGGGGATTTGTAAGAGGTTTTTTTAATTTTTAAGGATCACTAAGAAAAGCCAAAGCATCCAAGACTTATCCATAAAACTAGATTCTCTAAGTATAAACCCTAAGCTAAGACTCCTCAAGTAGAATGGTGGAAGAGAAGATTGTAAATAAGTGTAAGCGAATAATAATTGATTGAATAGGAAATAATGATGAAATGATCTTGTACATATTGGTATATTTTACCTTAAACCCTTCCAAAAATCTCAATGATAGGGTTAACCCAGTTGACCTAGCATAATTTCAAATAATTATTCATTAGGTAATGAGCTAGGTCAGCTACGAGACAAACTAGTTCCTAGGTGAAAATCACCCAAAATTATACAGGGTCAACCCAATCAACCTAGTATATTTTAATATCAAAAGGGACTTAAGGTGAGGAAAAGAGAGATGGAGATTGGAAAAGACTGGAGGAGGGTGAAAAATAGGAGTAATAGCTTAGGGAATGGTTTCTAGGAGCTGATTGGATTGGTAATAATTAGAAATAAGGGATAACAATCCTATGAAGCACCAATGGTCTATCCACCCCTTTCTTGATGCACCCTTTAAGGAGTACATTTAGAGATATTGAGTCTAAATAGGTTACTGCAAGATGTAAAGCATCAATATTTGATAAAAGTTTGAAAATATTATGTGTATACATAAACTTAGCCCTCACATTACTTAAACCCAAATTTCTAAATTCATATTTAACCATCTCATTTGCCACTATAGTATCCCCATCAACATTATATATAATAATGGTAATTCATTAAATAAAAAGGATGTCAAATCACTATGTGCCAAGTACAAGATTAAACAAAAAATTTCCATGGCATATTACCGACAAGTTAATGGCCAAGATGAATCATTTAACAAAACCATTATCAACATCCTCAAAAATATTTTCAATAATTCCAGTCATGATTGGCACCTTAAAATATTTTGTGCCCTCCAGGCATACCATACCAATCATCATACTCTAATAAGACACAATCTGTATTCACTTATTTATGAAACTAAGGCCATTATTCCCATTGAATTTGAGTTACCTTCTCTACACATCTCTTTGAGGCATGTCCTAGATGATGAATACTATCAAGTAGATCACTTACAAGATCTATAGTTACTCAATGATAGATGTTTGACCACAATAAATAATATTTTAAGCATATTAGAACTAACTTTATGGACACTAAAATCAGTTCACGAAACATAGAGAATTTGAGCTTGGTGATCTTTTTATTAAATAAAATCAAAATAATGCCACAACTGATAAGAAACATAAAGGTAATTTCAAAACCAACTATGGTGCTCGAGCATACATGCTCACTACACTAGATGGGGATAAACTTGATGAGTTGATGAACATTAAACACCTCAAGCATTAATTTTCTTGAGATACTTAGTTTATTATCTATGAGTATTATTTTAATTGTACCATAATATTTAATTTCTTCTTTATATCATACCATTCTATCACTTTACCATTCTACCATTCCTTTTTACCATACCTTCCTTTTTGATCAAGTTGTTTTTATCCTCCCCACCTAGTTATTTGACTTTAGTTCCATGGACACTTTCAGTATGAAGATTTATATCAAGTTTTAATAGTTATTTTAGTATTCTAGATAGAAACCATATTTTTGGAGTAATATGATAATGGTTTGGAAGTACCCTTCATTCCTTATTTTATTTTATACTAAGTGGGATTGATCATTACTACATTTGGTCAAATCAGTGTCCCATAATTATGTTACTAATTATAACCATATATCATTAATCTATGTCATTGTTTCCTAATTATAACTACCTATGGGAAAACTAGGGGCAAAACTTGTTTGTCATGCCTTGTAGTACCACTTTGTCATGCTTATGTTATAGTATGCAATTATTCCATCTTTGCTTATTTTGTTTGAATTGGTTGTTACACTAGCGATATTCCTCTATTGTAAGGTAGAACTATAGTGACTTGAGGTCCCATCCTAGAACTATGTAGGTAGTGATCAATCTACATATAGGTTAGCTTAGTTAACCCTTAACCATGCTCTCACATTTTATGAGAAATTTTAAGTTTGAACACTCCCACCATTTTACGATTTTGCAATGTTTAGTGTCTCATCATTCTCAATTGGGTTGAGATGTTATGAAAATTCCAAAAAAAATTGTAAAGCCAATTTAGAAAATCTAGAAATATTAACCACTTATTTGCCTTAAATATTATTAAACCCCTCACTAAGTCACAAGAAACCACTTGTCATTTAGTTTCCCTATCTTTATCAACTTTTTATCCCACACACTCACCTTTTTATGAGTTCATTCCCATATTATTATATAACATTCATCATATTTTTATTCCCATCATTTTCTTCTATCCCATTTATTGGGAGAAATACATTTGGCCTAAAGTATTTTTTGGATATCACATCCATGGAACTATGTAGGAAACATCCACTTGCCTAGTGTATCTAAAGATAGCTAGATAACCCCTACCTTTTCTTATATTCCCCAATTTTATTTTTTATTTTATCTTTTATCATCTAGGGGTAATGTTTTTCATCTTTTTTCTATCATGCTGCTTTTACTAACATTATAATTAACCATTTTTTTTAGTGTTTCTCTTTATTTTGTTTCTTTTATTTTCTTAATATTTTATTCATTTGTTTATTTGCCTATTTGTTTTATTTATTTGTGTGCCTTGATTTATTCTATGTTTGTTCATTAGGTGATTCCTTATGCATTATTCCTAAATTCATCCATGATTTAGTCTATGTATGTTCATTGCGTGATTCCTTGTGCATTATTCTTGAATCCATCCATATTCATACATCAACATTATCATCATGTTTTTATTATTGGTGCATTATTTTCAATTGAGTATTGGATCATGTGTCAGTTATTATTCATATTTTGGCCATGTCCTCATGGTGTTCTATCATGATTCCAACCATCATGTACTATATCAAAAATCATCTCAAGGGGTCTACACGATAATGTAGAATCGATATATCTCCTGGGCACTAGCATTAATTTCTATTCTAGTCCAAATCTTATCCCAAATAGAGTAATTAAAAAATAAATGGATTTTATACCTTACCTATTTGAATGAGAATATCCCTACTAGTAGGTTGCCTAAATTCATTTTTTTCCTCTGTACCAATTTTCCATCATCTTCCATATCATATTTACCACTATTAGGATATCAACAATTATAATTGCCTCTAGGTAAATCATTATATACCATCCCATTTGTATTAGCAATGATTATAATTACCTTTGGGAAAATCATTGTGTTTCCATCCATTATAAGGTTAATGATTATAACCACCTATGGGAAAATCATCTTTCTTCTGCCTAATCAGGGCATGTTTTCATTATGATAATGCTTATAACCACCTTTGGGTAAAACCATTATCTATATCCACCCATCTGGGGCATGTTTTTTTATTCAGCCAATGATTATAATTGCCTATGGGCAAATCATTGTTTTCCCTTTTGATGATTATAATCAACTTTGGGCAAATCATCTTTATGTTACCCTAAGCCTTTTTCAATGATTCTAACCACCTTTGGGAAAATCATTACCTTTTTTTATACCATCTATGTTGATGATTATAATAACCTATGGGAAAATAATCCTATTTGTCTAACCTAATTGGGACAACTCCATATACCACTAATTATAACCACCTATGGGCAAATCAATCTTTTTCACCCCATTTCATCATTTTGGTCCACTTATTTCCTTCTTTCAAGGGACCGATTACCAAACCCTTTATCAACCACTCCCTCAAAGTAAAACATATAGTTCATCCTATTAGAGAGTTGTTGATGATGTCATGGTGATGTCATGAAGGTTTATAGGTGAGTGGATGAAGTGCCTTGATATTCTAAATAATAATGACAAAGTGTGCAATGTGTTTGTCCTAGTATGCTTTAAGGAGGCTTGGTTGATATTTAGTTTTGGCATGGTTAGGGATGTTTAAGGATGATTATGGTGACTTAAGGATGTGAAATAGGTTATATGAGATGTTTTATATGATTTGAGGGCTTTTTTACATGAGTTTATTTCATTTGGATGATCATTGCTTTCATCTAGACATTTTGGGTTTAGAGGTAAAAAATTTGAGTAGGCAGTTTGCTAATGTCAACATTACCATGTGTGGATGAGTCAATGGGAGTTGGTCATATGGTTGTGATAAATTTAGTCCCTAATTTATATGTACAAAACTTAAATTCATCTGATGAATCACAACATAAGATATGTAAGTTCAAATTTGGGTTCCCAAGTAGTTTGACAGTGTTTTCCCATACTTAGCCAATTTTTTAATGTGGCAAGTAGAGTTGAGTAAGCAAATTGATGAAGTTATATTTCATAAATATAGTATATTTAAGATAATATTATCATATGGGTTTGTTAATTTTTATTCCTAGTTGATATTCACCAAATTTTATATCAAGCGATGAAGCATGACAAAAGATATGCATGTTCAAAGTTGGCCTCCTAGATAAGTTTTTAACATAGTTGACTTTGTGGCAAAGAAAAATATGAGTGAGAATTTTAATGTCATAGGATAATTTTTAGATTATCCTATGTGAGGAGATCATATTGTCTAAATTTTATAACATGTGATTGATTGAAGCAAAAGATATGGAGGTGAAAAGTTGACCTTCTAGGCAGATAAGTAATAGTCCACATACTCAGTCTATTTTGCATGATGTTAACTACTAGGAACAAATGGAGAACTAATGGATCACAAGAGATCATAATGTGAATATATATGGTGTTCACCAACTAAAAAATGTCAAAGTGTTCATTGGTTAGCATAATTAAATATCATGACCAAATGAAGATATAATAGTGCATGAGCAATCATACAAGATTGATCTAACCATGCATGTTAAGAAAGATGGTAAGAAGTGAATGATTTTTAAAAGTATAAGTAATCATAAGGAATGTGAGGGTACAAAGTGTCATAATAATAGGGTTTTTAATCAAGATTAAATGGTGAACACTACATGATAAAGACTTGACTAATCTGTAGATATTGATAGTATGTGTTGAGTCAATATTGTAAGATTTCACAAGATGAGGTCAAATATTTGAGGTTTAACATTGGTAATTGGCACACTATGAGTTAAAGTTTAGAATATATTTATGGTGCATAATTTATCTAAATCAGAAAGGACATAATATGTGAGCATAGTGTTTTATGTTTAACTGTGACCATTTGAATTCAAATATTTGAATTTAACAAAGGAAAGACTAGTTACTATTTTTGAGCCATAACTTTTTATCTATGAGTAATTTTAATATGGTGTAAAAAAAAAATTGTAGAGGACTCTATGGTACATCTATAAATATATATTTGAATATTTGAAAGTGTGTATAATTAAATATATTTAGGTTTAAATTTGATTATGTGTTCATGCATGTTCTACAAGTTTCCCAAGAAGGATGTTTGAGCTTGTATTGATGTTGTTTCAATATCTCATGATGAATTATCTATTTGGGAGTGTTTTATAGGATTATTTGTGTGAATTAGGAAGGTTTTACCAATCATATATAGTATGAATAAAGGTTTATAAGTTGACTATGTATTCATTCATGATGATTGTGTGCATACAATATTGTTTGAGGTAATTATACTTAAGCAAAAGGGAGTTGTGATGGTTTTTGGCAATTGAGGGGCACCCATAAATCATGTGTCATGGGTCCATATGTTTGAAAGATTTATTGTGTTTCTAGTTTGATTAGAGAGGTGTCAAAGAGATAAATGTGTCTCCATAAGACCTAAAAGGTGACTTAAACTTATTTTAAAGAGATTTGTACTTAAGTGTGACCCATATAAGATGCTTTAATTATTAATTCATGCTTAATGGCTAACTAAGGCATGATAATTCATGAAGGATCTATAAATAATTAAATCAAATATGTTTATTTATAGATGTGTGTGTGAGATACTTTTGAGAACATTTGTGCAAGGTGTGCATGTGAGAATTGTTGAGTGAAGGATAGGTAGTGTGCAGGTTGGATGAGTTGATGAGAAGAATAGTTTGTTGACTATGTATATGACCTATAGATCATGTTTTTTATGATAGAATAGTGATCTTATAGTTTGAGGGTATGTAAAGAGGTTTGAGTGTGTATATGAATACAATTTGAGTAAAGAAGGTGAGGGATTGTGGGATGCCTATGTAAGAGGCCTACATAAGATAGAGAGGGATTTTGTTAAGGGGTTAGATAATCAGAGATCCATCATCCAATGTTGAAGACATAAGTTCTAAGGTGGAGGTGTTCACTTCAAAGGAAGGTCTAAAGAACTTGGTCTTCCTTAGGGATAGTTTCTCTTTGTGAAATAGGTGTTTCACTAAAGACCTTTGATTAAGAGGACTTGATCAAGGTTCCTAGTCTAAAGGAATTTACCAGTCTCTTGTTTGAAAATTATTATAGGATAAGTAGTCCTTGTTTTTTAGGTTTGAGAGTGGGTTTTATTTCACATGACGGTTTCTAATAGGAACTATATGTTATGTGTGTGATCTTGTGTATGCATTGAATGAATGAGCTCTCTTATGAATGTTACCATATATAGTTCATTAATGATAATTGTTTAATAGTTTGAAAAGATTAAAGTTAAAATAGAAATATCTAGGCTCACTGATTCACCCCCTCTCAGTGATTTTACCTCTAACAATTGGTATTAGAGTAGGTCATCTGGTAAAGGATTGATAGCTTGAAGGTGATCTAAGGTACAATATGGGTAGTCATTAAGGAGGTTTCTCTACTAAGAAAACATCAATGTTCAATAAATCCAATCATGCTTTTTGGAGTGCAAGAATAAGGACATAAATTATGTCCCTAGGGTTTAACGTATGGTAATATGTTATGGATAGTTATGTTATTCCTCATATTTATCCATTTAGTGTTGCATACAAGAAGTCATTTGATAATAATTCTAAGGCAATGAATGCTATTACTTGTGGTGTTTTAGAGATTGAATACACCAAGGTAATCTATTTTAAATATGTTAAAGAGACATGGGACAAAATTCAAATCATTTATAAAGGAGATTCAAAGGTTAAGCTTGCTAAGTTATAGGCTCACAAAAGGCAATTTGAGAGTATCAATATGAAGGAAGAAGATTATGTAGCATCCTTTCAGTAGAGAGTTGATAAGATTGTGAACATCATCAGACATTTTGGAGAGAACCTTGAATAATCTACTATAGTTCAAAAGGTATTAATGTCATTATCCCTCAAGTTTGATCCTAAATTATCTATTATAGAAGAAATTCATGACCTTACTCAAATAAATTTAGATGAACTACATGGCATCCTTATTGCCTATGAGATGAGGAAGAATGATGATAAACCACCAAAGAAAAAACCAAAATTCAAGACAAAGATGAATCTAATGAAGAGTTTTTAAGGTAAGAAACCAAAGGAGGATGATATTGTGTGTGTGTGTGTGTGTGTGTGTGTGTGTGTGTGTGTGTGTGTGTGTGTGTCTATATATATATATATATATATATATATATATATATATATATATATATATATATATATATATGAGGATGAAATAATTTCTTTGATTTCAAAGAAATTGAAAATAGGTTTAGGCAAGTATAAGGGTAAACTACCTCTCAAATTCTTCAATTATGGAGAGGTAAGATATTTTGTTAATAAGTGCCCTCATAAGTATAATAAGGATGATGATGAAGAGCATGATCAAGTTCATGCTGATGGAAAGAGATCATTCAAGTTTGATAAAAGAAAAAAAGTATTTAGAAGGTTTGACAATAAGAAGTAATTCAAGGACAAGAAGAGTCCCTACACCAAAGAAGATTGCAATTCATTAGATGAGAGTGAAGTCAATGTCTTATAGTATGATCATGAATATGATGGTCCTATTGAAGATTAAGATCTATTCATGGATAAAAAAGTAATTTGTTCACATCAAAAGGAGTCTACTCAGAGTGATTTAGATGATGATGAAGATGAGATGGAATCTAAAGGGGTCTTGATGAAATCCAAATACGTAAGCCTTGGGTAGACAATTGTTAAAATGATTTTAAAGATTTTGTGATTTGGTAGTGTGTGCATAATAGAGAAAATAGTGTAACTAATATGTATATTAAAAACCACTTAATTAGACTATATGATGTATTCTAAGCATGCAAGCAACAAAAAATGAAAGTGTAAGCTAATTACTAGCATATAAAGGTCAATTTCATCTTTGAATCATAATAAAGTGTTGATTGAGTTGATAGTGTATGTAGAGAATATAGAATAGGGTCGATAGTGTCACCTCTATGCTATGGAAACAAGGGTCTAAAAATGAACTACATTGATAAATTTAAAACTTTTCAAACATAACACAATACAAAAATACATCAATAGGGTTAACCTATTTGACTATATAGGGGTAATTACATTGGTTAGGCATATTTTCCATCATCTTCCATATCATATTTACTACTATTGGGATATCAATGATTATAACTACCTCTAGGTAAATCACTATCTATATCCACTCATTTGGGGCATGTTTATTTATTCAAAAAATGATTAGATTTATTGCTATACAGTCAAATAGGTTTACCCTATTGACATATTTTTGTATTGTGTTATGTTTGGAAAGTTTTAAATTTGTCAATGTAGTTCACTTTTTAGACCCTTGTTTCTATAGTATAGAGGTGACACTATCGACCCTATTCTATATTCTCTACATACACTATCAACTGAATCAACACTATATTATATTTCAAAGTTTGAATTGACCTTTATATGCTAGTAATTAGCTTACACTTTCATTTTTTGTTTCTTGCATGCTTAGAATAAATAATATAGTCTAATTAAGTGGTTTTTAATATACAATTTAGTTACACTATTTTCTCTCTTATGCACACACTACCAAATCAAAAAATCTTTAAAAGCAATTTAACAATTGTCTACCCAAGGCTTACCTACTTGGATATGAATAGTGATATTATAGTTTGAGGGTATGTAAAGAGGTTTGAGCGTGGATATGAATACAATTTGAGTAAAGAAGGTGAGAGATTGTGAAATGCCTATGTAAGAGGCCTACATAAGATAGAGAGGGATTTTATTAAGGGGTTAGATAATTAGAGATCCATCATCCAATGTTGAAGACATAAGTTCCAAGGTGGAGATGTTCACTTCAAAGGAAGGTCTAAAGGACTTGGTCTTCCTTAGGGGTAGTTTATCTTTGTGAAATAGGTGTTTCACTAAATACCTTTGATTAAGAGGACGTGATCAAGGTTCCTAGTCTAAAGGAATTTACCAGTCTCTTGCTTGAAATTTATTATAGGATAAGTAGTTCTTGTTTTGCAAGTTTTAGAGTGAGTTTTATTCCCCATGAGGGTTTCTAATAGGAACTATATGTTATGTGTTTGATCTTGTGTATGCATTGAATGAATGAGCTCTCTTGTTAATGTTACTTGATATAGTTGATATATGATAATTGTTTAATAGTTTGAAAAGATTGGAATTAAAATAGAAATATCTAGGCTCACTGATTCACCCCCTCTCAGTGATTTTACCTCTAACAATTGGTATTAGAGTAGGTCCTCTGGTAAAAGCTTGATATACTTAAGGTGATCTAAGGTACAATATGGGTAGTCATTAAGGAGGTTTCTCTACTAAGCAAACATCGATGTTCAATAGATCCAATTATGATTTTTGAAGTACAAGGATAAGGACATATATTATGTCCCTAGGGTTTAATGTATGGTAATCTATTATGGATAGTTATGTTGTTCCTACTATCTATCCATCTAGTGTTGTAGATAAGAAGTTGTTTGAGAATAATTCTAAGGTAATGAATGCTATCACTTGTGGTCTTTTAGAGATTGAATACACCAAGGTAATCTATTTTAAATATGCTAAATAGATATGGGACAAAATTAAAATAATTTATAAAGGAGATTCAAAGGTTAAGCTTGCTAAGTTGTAGACTCACAAAAGGCAATTTGAGAGTCTCAATATGAAGGAAGAAGATTCTATGGCATCGTTTTTGTAGAGAGTTGATGAGATTGTGAACATCATCAAAAAATTTGGAGAGAACCTTGAATAATCTACTATAGTTCAAAAGGTATTAATGTCACTATCACTCAAGTTTGATCCTAAATTATCTATTATAGAATAAATTCATGACCTTACTCAAATAAATTTGGATGAACTACATGACATCCTTACTACCTGTGAGATGAGGAAGAATGATGATTAACCACCAATGAAAAAATCAAAATTCAAGATAAATATGAAGCTAAAGAAGAGTTTTTAAGGTAAGAAACCAAAGGAGGATGACATTTTTTATATATATGAGGATTAAATAATTGCTTTGATTTTAAAGAAATTGAAAATAGGTTCAGGAAAGTATAAGGGTAAACTACCTCTCAAATGCTTTAATTATGGAGAGGTAAGACATTTTGATAATAAGTTCCCTCATAAGTATAATAAGGATGATGATGAATAACATGATCAAGTTCATGCTGATGAAAAGAGATCATTCAAGTCTGATAAAAGAAAAAAAGTATTCAGAAGGTTTGACAATAAGAAGTACTTCAAGGATAAGAAGAGTCCCTACACCAAAGAATATTGCAATTCATCAGATGAGAGTGAAGTCAATGACTTAGAGTATGATCATTAATATGATGGTCCTACTGAAGATGAAGACCTATTCATGGCTAAGTAAGGAAGTTATTCACATCAAAAGGAGTCTACTTGGAGTGATTTAGATGATGATAAAGATGAGATGGACTATGAGATTGTATTGAAAAATGATCTTGAATAACTAAAGATTGAGAAGAAGATCAATATGTAGATGAAATCTAAACTCAAGGACTTTGAAGAATAATTTAGTGTGTATGAGGTAACAATGGATGAAGACACCAAGGAGCATGAAGATATGGTCAAACATCTTAGTTGTTGATTAAAAATTCTATCTACTATCTTGAAATATAAATAAGATGAATGAGCAAGGTATTTAATTAAAAATGAGTCATTAAATTATAAGTTAGAGAAGACATATAGTAAGGTAATGTTATTTATGAGATTTAAAAAGAGATCAAGTGATCTAGACAATATTTTGAAAGATCAAAATCATGAAAGTGATAAGAATGATCTTAGATATAAAGAAGAACTAGAGACTATAATTAAAGAGAAGATGAATACTAATATGAACAATTAAAATCATACTTTGAAGATAAATCATGATACAAGGAATGAAGATGTTGGCAAAATGAAGACAAATCAGATCAAACAACCAAATGCCATGAGGTTTGTAAATTTCAATGGTTACTGCTATACTTATGATCAATTTGGGCATAGAGATAGAGAATGTAGAAGACCTATTAGTAATGAGTGTTCATGGAACTATGATGGTGGTCATCAGTCAAAGGGTGTGAGCAAGGTTGATTTTTTCAACTATCTTGTTAGGGGACACTTTTCTAAGCATTTTCCAAATAAGGAAAGGCAAAGTAAGACTTTTTCAAAAAGAGTAGTTTATTTCAATTGTCATGACATTGGACAAATTGATAGTTTTTGTTTAAATAAGGTAAGACAAGCTGAGTTTCCATCGAGTATGGTTTATTAAAACTGTGAAAAAAGAGTTCATGTTACTAGATTCTACAATAAAAGAACATTAACTAAAAATTATATTAAATCAAAATTGCATGATGCACAATGAATTAATCCTATATCAGATAAGATAGAGCACACCTACACTTTTGATTGGGTATATAGTTGATAAGCGGGAGCATGACCAATATGGGGATTTGTTAGAACTAATTAGTGGATCACTTGTATCAATTATCATAACACATCATGATAGAATGTGTTTCAAAGCCTATAGTCTAACATAATCACACAAACCTAAAATATTCCTATGATTTGATATTCACTTATGTTGATAAACTAGAAAGTAAACTATTCTAATAACAAGAAAAGTAAACTAATATAGTGCACACCAAAGCTTATGGCATGAAGTGGGGGTTAGAACAAAATAAATAAACAACTAAATTAAACATGAATAAGAGACATATAATCACATCAATTTATATAGAATCCTAATACATGGAAGAGGAGAATAAACACTACATCATCTATCTACTCTTATAAATGAGAAATAAAGTTAGGAATACTTACCTTTGAAGATGAATCTACTGAGTCTCAATCTCTCCCTTGGCCAAGGTGCTTCAAAAATTATTATTGTGGCTTGTAAGGATAACCAAGATAAACTATGTCTAGGATACATGACTTACCTAAGTATCCAAAAGACTTCTCCACAAAACAATATCAGAGCTCCAAAAGAAAGTATTGAACCCTAAAGCTTTATTGCTCATGTAGAATGGTCAATAAACAGATGTTAGTTCACACTTCTTTTCTTGATTCTTCTATTTTTATAAATGGTGCGAAATGACCTTGTATATATAGTAGTATCTTGCCTAAAAATCCTTTGGACATGTCAATTATACTAGGTCCACTAGGTCGACCTTGTACATTATCAGGGTAATGCCTAAAGTTTGTGTTAGGTCAGCTAGGATGTAAACAAGTCAAAATATCTAAAGTGTCCCCAAAATACACTAGGTTGACTAGGTCGAACTAATGTAATGAATAATAAAAAATGGTAATAATTCAATAAATGAAGGAATAAAGCATGATAATGATTGGAATAGATAGGAAAGAGACGAACAAGCCTAGGGTTCATAGTTTTAGGGAGCTAGTGTGTAGATAACAAGTAGAAAAAAGAATAATAATATTATGAAGCACCAACGGTCTGCCCATCCCTTTCTTGGTTTAGCTTTTAATGCATGCACTTAAATATTTTAAGACTTGATATGTTACTAGAAGATACAAAGTGTTAGTAATCAATAAAAATTTGAAAATATTATGTGTATACAAAAATAAGTTCAATCAAGCTCTAAGAGTGCAAGGAAAAAGGAAAGTTATCTCATGGAAACCAAAGGTGGTAAGTATGAGTCATGATGATTTTGTAGGTCCAAGTAAATTTTTTGCTATGGTGGATAATACTATATAAAGTGAAGAGTTTCAAGAGCTCTCACTATCTGCTCATGTTATGGATATAGAGACCAAGCTCAAAGAGAAGACCAAGGTGTTGGTTGAAGCTAGTTATGAGGTATGTATGGATCTAAGTGAACATCTTGTTGTTGTTGTTGAGTAAGCTTCATGTAAATAACATTGATTGTCAGTGTCTAATGATGAGGTTCAAAATTGCAAGGTTTATTCTTCAAATAAAAATGTATGTCAAGATTTCATAGTTACTCCATGTTTTGTCAATTCTATCTTTGAAGAAAATGAGAGTGATTTATAGAAGGAACTAGTTTTCATAGACCAGACTAAGAAAAATAATAAATAAATAAATAAATCTTATATCTATAAGAGGATTCCAATTGTTACTGAGGAGATGTGGGCCACTCCTAGCTTCACTTTATTTTAGAGTATTATGGTGCAAAGGATTTCTCTATTTATGCTTCTTAAGAGATCATTTTTAGTGGAGAAGTGTTACTATGGTGTTTTTTAGATGGTCTTATAAGGCTAGAGATGAGTCTTTTTAGTTGGAACAAGTATGTCTAGGTGGAAGATATACTATGGTGATGTCAGAATGATGTCATAGCTATATATGATCAATGTGTAGGGTCAGATTGAAGGTGTTTCAAATTGTAAAAGAGTATTTGTGATTTTTCATGACACTATTTTTCAATATAAAGGTCTGTTGACCTTATTTTAACATGTTCTAGGTGGTTTTGTTGGCTGAAGGTATGTTGAAGACATTTGAGATTTTTGTTTACTCTCAGGTTTCCTAGTTTGTTCTTAAAAATATGAAGGTCCTAAAATAGGTTAAAGGATGTATGGGTTCTCAAATATTTGGAAGCTCAAATCTTTGTCTATAAGTGTGTAATGGATTTAATTAGGTGTACAAGAATTTTTAGAGGTGGACGTCGATGAGGAGTTTTGTTGACTCTATTTATTTTAAGATTCTAAGGTTTTAGGATTTGATAGAAAAGTGGTCTACCTTATGATTTTATGTTTGAGGATTATTAATATATTTAATGGGGAAAATGGATTGTCAAATAAAATTTTGTATAGATTTGGAGGTTTGTGGTTTTCAAATTATTCATGTTTTTATCAAGATGGAGGCCTAATTAGCAAGTTGGTTTGTGAAATAAGTATGTTGAAAAGGTTGAGTTAGGTGTTTAAAATTAGTGTGATTTAGGTTTCATATGAGAGTGATTTAGATATGAATTTTCAAGTCTTCATGGTGTGTCTATTGAAATTTGTGGGCTTTGCAAGTTCCAGGTAGGGCTATAAGGAGACTAAATAGGTCTAGTAATAAGATGGGTGTTTTTTTTTTTTTCAAAAGAGAAATTAATTAGTATTTCAAGGTGATTTTTTAGGTTAGTTTAGTTAATTTTTCATATTTTTTGAGTATCATGTAGTTCTATTGGTGTTCATTGATGTGGTTTGAGAGAGAAGGTTAGAAATCTTGTATGGTGGTTCTTCATGGTGTGTTGGGATCTGAAGCTCAAGATGTGAAATGGATTATATATATTATGGGGAGTCCATATAATATGTTTCTTGATATGTTTCATTATATATATATTTTTTTATGTCTTCATTGGTTGTAGTGTTTGGTTAAACAAGAATGTTGGCTTGTGGCAAGAGGATGGTGCCAAGGAAAGAAGAGGTAAGCTCAAGGTAAGTGGGATTTTGTACTATATTTATAAGATGTTATTATCATATTTATAGACATTTTAGGTCCTTAAGATTATTTTTTATCATTATTTCATTGTGTCAAAGGGGGATAAAGTTCCTATTATGAGAGTGCTTGAAGAGAGAGAAGGAAGGTGAGTTATTATTGCTTTATAATGGTTGTTGACATTAATGACAAAGGGGGAGATTTTTGGATATTTGTCAATGATTTCATGGTGATGTCATGAATGTTTCTAGGTGATTTGAAAAATTTACTTGATATTATAAATGATAATGAAAAAGTGTGCAATGTGTTTATCCTATTATGCTTGAAGGAGGCTTGGTTGATCTTCAGTTTTTGCATGGTTATGGATGAGTATGGTGACTTAAGGATGTGAAAGAGGTCATATAATATTTTTTATATTATTTTAGTTCTCTTGTTCATGAGTGAATTTTATCTAGTTGATCATTGTTTTCATCTAGACATTTTTGGTCTAGTGGCAGAAAATATGAGTAGTAGTTGCTGACGTCACCATTGCCATGTGTGAATGAGTCAGGAAGAGTTGGTCATATGGCTGTGATAACTTTAGTCCCTAGTTTATATGATAAAATTTTAAATTCATGAAATTAATCATAACATAATATATTCAAGTGCAAATTTGGGTTCCCATGTAGTTTGACAATGTTTTCCCATGCTTAGCCAAGTTTACAATGTGGCAAGAAGAGTCGAGTAATCATATTGATGAAGTTATATTTCAAACATGTGGTAGTTTAAATAGAATATGATAATATGGGTTTGTTTATTTTTCTTCCTAGTTAATATTCATTAAATTTTAGATCAAGTGATGAATCATGATAAAATATATGCATGTTTAAAGCTGGCCTCCTAGATAAGTTTTTGACATAGTTGGCTCTATCGCAGAGATAAATCTGAGTAAGAATTTTAATATCATTATACATCAAATTTGTGATGTTTATATGAGTATATTAACACATTGTTGGATTATAATATGTGAGGAGTTCATATGGTCCAAATTTTATAACATGCCCTTGAGCGAAGCAAAAGATAAGGAGGTGAAAAGTTGACCTTCTAGGCATATAAGCAATGGTCCCCGTACTTAGTATATTTTTCATGATGTCAAATACCAAGAAAAAATGGAGATATAATAGATTTTTGGTAATAATATGGTGAATATATATGGTAAATATCAATTCAAATAGGCCAAAGTATTTTTTGGTTAATAGAGTTAAATATCAAGACCAGATGAAGATCCAATGGTGCATGAGCAATCATACAAGATTGCTCTAATAGTGTGTGTTGAGAGATATGGTAATAAATGAATGATTTTTAATATTATAATCACTCATAAGGAATTAAGAAATTCCAAGTGTCATAATCATGGGGTTATGAGAAATATTTAATGGTGAGTGCATTATGATAAAGACCTAAATAATCCATAGAGATGGATAGTACACATTAAGTCAATATTGCAAAATTGCATGAGATGAGGTCAACTATTAGAGGTTAAACATTAGGTATTTTCATAATATGAGTTATAGTTTGGAATATATTTATGGTGTGTGATTGATATAAATTAGTGAGGACATGAGATGCGAGCATATTGTTTGATGTTTAACTGCGATCGTCTGAATTTAAATATTTGAATTTAACAAAGGAAAGACCAGTGCTTGGTTTTTGAACCATAACTTTTTATATATGTATAATTTAACCATGGTGTGAAAATAAAATTTTTATAATACTCCAAGTTACATCTATAAATATAAATTTTAAGATCTCAAAATGTGTACAATCAAAGATATTAAGGTTCAAATTTGACTATGTGTTCATAGATGTTTTGCAAGTGCCTCAAGAAGGATGTTTGAGTTTTTATTGATGTTGTTTCAATATCTCATTATGAATTAGATATTTGGGAGTGTTTAAAAATCCATAAGGATGCTCTATGTGAATTTTTAAGGTTTTAAAATTCATATCTAGTATGAACAAAGGTTTAGAAGTTGATTGTGTATTTGTTCATGATGATTGTGTGTACATAATGTTATTTGAAGTAATTATGCTTAAGAAAAAGGGAACTATGATGGTTTTTGGCACTTAACGGAGACCTATAGATCATGTGGCATTGGTCCATATGTTGTAAATAGTTATTATGTTTGTAATTTGGTTATAAAAGTGTCAAAGAGTTGAATGGGTTTTCGTAAGACTTAAAAAGAGACTTAAGCTTATTTGAAAGAGAGTTGTGCTTAATTGTGACCCATGTAAGATCCCTTAAGGGTTAAGTCATGCCCAATGTCTGACCAAGACATGATAATTCATGAAGGATATATAAATAATTAAATAAAATATGGTGATTTCTAGATGTTTGTGTGAGAGACTTTTGAGAACACTTATGCAAGGTGTGCATGTGAGACTTATGGAGTGAAGGATAGGTAGTGTGTCTATTGGATGAGTTTAAGAACATAAAAATTTGTTGACTATGTGTATGACCTATAGGTAATTTTTTTGATTATATAATATTTTTCTTGTAGTTTTAGGATATGAAAAGTGGTTTGAGTGTATATATGAGAATAGTTTGAGTAAATAAGGTGAGAGATTGTGATATGCCTATGTAAAATTCAAGCATTAGATAGAGATGGATTTTGTGTAAGGGTTAGATAATCAAGGATCCATAATCAAGTGTTGAAAATATCAATTCTAAGGTGGAGGTGTTCACTTCACAGGAGGGTCTAAAGTACTTAGTCTTGTTTAGGGGAAATTGCTCCTTATGAAATAGGTGTTTCACTAAAGACCTTTGGTTAGGAGGACTTGATCAAGGTTCCTAGTATAAAAGATTTGACTAGTCTCTTGTTTGAAAATTTTTATATGATAAGTAGTCCTTGTGTTGTAGGTTTTAGAGTGGATTTTATTCCCCATGAGGCTTTCCCATAGGACCAATGTGTTATGTGTTTGATCTTATGTAGACATTGAATGAATGAACTCTCTTTTCAATTTTACTTGATCAATTTTATATATGTTGATTGTTTAATAATTTGAAAAGATTGGAATTGAAATACAAATATTTGGGCTTACCGATTCTCCCCCCTAATTAGTGATTGCACCTATAACACATCTATTTTTGTTGACATCGTAAGCATACACGACTTGTTTTTTTGAGAAGACATTATTATGATTACATATTACAATGCCTTCCCAAATAGGGGAAAACTATATACACCTAAAATTAGCCACCAGTGTCCTTTGATAAAACTTCGGATCAATTCCTACCAACCTTTACAAATCAAGCCTAGGAATCATTAAACATCCCAAATTTTATTATGCATAATTTATCAAAGCTCAAAATCATGTTGAGGCATCCCTAATTGGGATATCATATTCTAAGAAACAAAAAACCTCTCACAAATTCATCTCTAATCATCTTGAAACATCATAACATGTAATTTGGACTATATACCTATTAAGTGGGGCAAGTGCACACATAAAATCAAATATTACAAATGCTAGAAAACCTAATCATAACTAATTAAAATTCTAAACCAAATTAAATGCCTAGTTGAATTATCCATGTACAATTAATGAATTATTAAAAAAGGAAATTCAAAAATATGAAATATCTTAGATTTTCATAATTACCTTTTGTGAGTTTTCAAGTCTTTGAAACTATCTTAAAATATATCACCCATGCCTATTCACTAAAAATCATTAATTTTTGACATCTTTTAACTCTACTAGGGTTAATTAACTCACTTAGGTTAGTTTTGAACCCATTCCATGTTTATACTATGATTTAACTCACCATGAGTTGGGGATAGTTCCTAAGCCTATAAATATAAATATTTGCCTCTTAATTTGTAGAGCTTATATATTGTTGAGTTATAATGTTGATTTTTGTATAAAATTAATGAATTTAGTGTTATAATTCCAAAATAATGATCCAAACCATCAAGCCATAAGTATAATACATATTAATCCAAAAATAAATGCTTCCAAGGAAAGAAGGAACAAAGAATACAAAATCCATGGCCAAAGACTCATTGATCATAAACTGAGCAAGCCATAAACAAATCATTTAGAATTCAAGTAAGGTAAGAGATTATTTTTATTTTACATTTTAGTTGTGTTTTCAATTGGTTTTGTTTATTAATCTCCCCTTATGATCTAGGCTTATATATTATATCATTTTAGTGAGTTTTTATTCAAGTTTTGTTACCTATTATAACACTTGATCTAACCTCCTCTCTATTGTCAAAGTCCTATGATCACATGTGTATCATTCATATAAAGACATAAAATTTCCCCATATTTATTTATGTAATTCAAAATTCATTAAAATAATAATATCTACCTATGATAACCCACAAAAAATGCCATTTATTGTCTTGGAGTTGTTTTCACTAGCTTTCTTACCTATTGCATTACTTGGTGGAATAGGAAGAGCATTATATCCATCCATATCTGACTGCCAAATATCGTGACCTTGAGAAATCAAATATATCTTAATCTTGACATTATAAAATGAATAATTATATCCATTTAATAATGAATCCTTAATGATAGATAAATCACCTTGAGCTTGTTGTATAGCCATCCTTTCTTCTAGAATATCCTTTAGGTTTTAGACCTACTTCAAAAGACCCATATATGATACTAAATGTTGGAATATATATGACTAATGGTGGGTGAATCATTATTAAAAAAAAAATTATTTAAAAATATTACTTAATAAATCATAGATCATTTAAATAATCATGTACATTTTAGTAAACATAGGCACCAATCCACAGGAGCATGAAACACATAAACTCTATAAAAGATTCATCATTAAATATATATAATTTTATGATATTATATAAGACCTTATTATACTTACCAAGTGATATATTATTTGTTTCCTCTCTTCATCCTCACCACTCCTCAAAATAGGCCTAGTATTACCTAGTATTTATACAAGTCACTTGATCATATCCTTATTAGTCAGACAAATATTTTTGTCTTCATAGTTCATCCATGGAATTGATCTTAATACATCACATACACTTTTATTGAATGTTATTTTAGTTGCTCTAGGTCTGACCTAATTCAATTAGGCCTTATCTCTACTTTAGGTCTTCATTAGGCCTACTTAGAACACATTACCCTTTGATCTTCCTGGATCATATTCAAATACCTCACATGGTAGGAACACATTATATTCCACTCCAATAGACCCATGATAATAATATATAGGATTCATAATACTTTTTATCTCAAACCACTACTTGGAGCACATCATTAGTATTGTTCATATAAGGTTTGTGCATACCCAAAAAGTATGTCTAAAATAATTAAAGCATAAACACAAATTTGTTAAACAATCATGGGAAAATAATCATATATTGAAAAATATAATAAAATAAGGGTCATTAAAAACTTCCTAATATTCTTAAACTTATGGTATATATGCTCAAAATTTTCTCTACAAGAAGCTCACTTAGAATTGCCAACTAGTCTCAAAACATAGTCATGGATACATGAACTTATGACATCTAATAAAACACAATCAAAGACTTATAATGCATAAAAATGATATTATAACCTATTTAGATTAAAAATAAAAAATTAAAAAAATATAATAATAATTAATGTAAACTAATGGTCTTGTAAACCAATTTGTTGACCTTCTCTCTCAAGTCCTTACTCAGCCAAACAAGCCATTTTGGCTTCAATGTTTCAATCTCTTACACTTAATTCCAAGATTATAAAAAACATGGGTAGATCATTCAAGTCCAAAAAATAATTATTATTTTCATTATATATATATATATATATATATATATATATATATATATATATATATATATATATATATATATATATATATATATATATATATATATATATATATTAACTCATGTAATAGAGTCTCAAATCCATCATTGTAATCTTCTTACCCAAAACTACCAGTTTGCATTGAAGACTAGTCATGGTGATATTTGTTGTAAGTTGTCATTATTGTCATGTGGATTAAACATACCATTGATGTCAAATAGAGTGTGAGTCATGGTGATATAATTAAAATTAACAATTATAGCTTAATATAATCCATACCATCACTACACATCATAGAGATATGAATAACCCAAAAAAAATTAATTTTATTGTGTACCTATAAAGTCAAACTTGGTCAGAGGTTTTCATAGAGATGTTGTCCATAGTGAAAATTAGGTAGCCTAAAAATTTAATGTCTTTAATAGATAAATATTTAAATATATAATCCTAAAAATTTCTTATAGTATACTGTGACATGCTAGAGACTATCAAGTTTAGGCTATAGGAAATAGTCGTTGAAGTTCAAAAATATGAATGTTGGATTTCAAATGATTGTGTATGCATAAGAGACCAGTGAGCAAAGAAGTGTTTTTAGAAACAAATATATAAATAATTTTGGTGTGACATAAAAATTAAATTTGTTACAGAAAGTGAAAATAAGAACCTTAATATGGTGGAATGTCTTAATTATCCATACAAGTGCATTTATCGATGTTCAAAGTCAGGTTTGGACTGTGAAAAAAGACAAAAAAACCAATGAGCAAATAAATCCATGTAAATACCAAAATATTGAGAATTTTGGCATGGTATGAAAATAAAATATGTATTATATTAATTAATTAACAACATAAATTTTTTATTTATTGATTATATTCCATACAAGTGAACTTATTACTTTTCAAAGTTGACTATGTTTTTGAATGGACTAGTAGATTTGAGTGATCTTGTTGTAAGAGTGTTATTAAAGAATTTTTCTCTGAGTTGTGGTATCTAAAGCACAGGGTTTTGTTTTTTGAGACTTTTATGTACTATAATTTTTTTTTTAATCTTTTAATTAATTTAAAATGGTGTAAATACTATTCACAATATGGCTTGCCTAGAGAGGGTGGACAATGAAGGTGTATGTTTTAAAGATTGTTCTCTATATTCCAAATTTGATATTATACCTCTATATATTAATTTTTTTATTTGATATAAGGATTCTTAATGATAATATGAATTCATTTAAATATTTTTTTTGTGTCCTTATATGTTTTTTAAGTCATGTTCACCATGACTGGTTCTTAATATAGAATGATAATTCTAGATTTACATGATGAAGTAAAGAGTTTGAGACTCTATGATAGGATTGAATGGATATAATTAAATTTAAAGTGTTTATTTAGATTTATATATTATATAAATTATTTATATCAGGTGTAGAATTAAATTTAGAGGTTTTAATGTGGAAGCCAAAATGGCTTATGTAGCTGTCCAAGGGTTGTGTAAGAGAGGCTTGAGAAATTGGCCTATAATACCAATGGTTGACATCAAAATAAATGTTATATTTATTTAATGATGATATATATGTAATATATAAAATATTAATTTTAATTATTTATAATTTTTCAAGTATCATTACCTGAGATAAAGATAACATTCTTTAAGACTGTGTTTTAAGGTCATTGACAGTTTTTTGTGTGTTAGTGGGAGAGATGTTTCTGAGTTATTTCACCTAATATAAAAGTATAAAAATAATGGTCTGATATTATATAGTATATTATTATTATTATTATTATTTTAATTTAATATTCAGATGTTTGTGATGAAATATTCTGGACTGTGTGTTTGAACAGTCAAACAATTCTAAGTGGTCATTTTACAAGAGTGAGTTTGAGGCCTTTTGGCCTATTTGGTGATGTCAAATAGACATAGAGATGATAATGAGGTAATTAATTTTATATAAATTTATTTTAATTACATGTTTTTGTGTAATATTTGGTGATATGGCTCAGATACTCAAGGCAGACTTTTTTTGTATATAAAGGCCTAATGGCAAGTAGGCCTAATGGCATGGTTCAAGGAGTGATCTGGACTAAAAAGTAGTGTGGACCCAAGGTGAGCCTATAATATGTATATTTAAGGTTTATTTTAAGTTTTTCATCCATTTTTTGAGTCTAAATGTGTTCCAATATGGTCCAAGTATAACATGTGGTTAAGATAGACCTAATTGCATTAGGTCTCCTTTAGGCCTAACAGTGGTTTTGGTCCTAATGAGATTGGCCGACCTATATGATAATTTTTTAACTTATTAAATGTATTTTATGACCCATTAAAATTTTAATAAATTTATGGAAATATTATTGGATGACCAATATGGGTAAGATCAAGTGTTTGGTATAAATATAAGGCATAATAGGCCTATTTGGGCTAGTTGAGGGGACAAGAATATAAGTGAAGAAAGAGAGTTATTTGAGGAGAATAATTATATCATGTATAAAATAAAAATTATAAGAGTATAAATCATGAATATATAACATATTTTATGTAGGTGGATGATAAGGTCAATTGATTTAATGAGCCTAGTAAGAGGCATATTGAGTGAGTGAGCCTAATAGGTTATTTGAGAGGGTTAGAAGGCTAAAGAGAGATGAATGAGTTAATTTATAGTTAATAAACCATAATATATACATTATAGGTTTGTTAAAAGTGTATTAAAATGAGTGGATTTCATTAATAGAAGATAAAGAGTTGAATAAGATGTCACCATCTATTGAATGAGTAATAAGGTGTTGTGAAGGTGATCAAGCTTGTCTTGGCTTGGTTGGTGCTTAGTCAAGAAGGATTTGGAATTGAATTGTAGGGTTGATCTTGAAAAAGTTTCCTTGAAGTGTCTGGGTTGGTGCCAAATCACTTAGGATGTCTGATCCTCCTTATAATTTAGAACTTGATAAAGATTAGCTGAGTGGGTGCTTGACTAGGTAGGGGTTCGAGCTCCTTGTTGGGTTGGTGCATCACTAAATGTTTATCCATTTATTATAGGATAGTATTAAAAGTTCTGTTTCAATGGGTTTTATCCCCCATGAGGGTTTCCCACATATCTCTTGTGTTCATGTATTGATAGCTTTCTTTTTGTCTATGTTATTACTTTTTTATGCATTGCTTGCTTACTAGATTGGTTTGAAAGTATATTGAATGATATATGGAATTTAAACTAAAGTTTTTACAATTATTCACCCCCTCTTATTGGTTATGATTCCAATAATTGGTATCAGCTCAGGTCCTTTGGAGGAGCTTGATATCTTGAAGGTGATCCTATAAACGCAATATGGCTAAGATAGTGAAGGTCATGATTAAAGACTCCATTATGGTACTAGAGATATTGACTAATAAGAAGGAATATATTGAATCCAAGTCAAAAATAAAACCTAAAGAATTTGAAGACATGTTGAAAGAAAGAGCTTATTGGAGGTGGTCTACATGGTCATCTATCATGGTATAAGGAAGATGTTGCTTGGATTAAGTGTAATTTTATTTTGAAAATAGTTGAGCATGGCATGAGGTTACTTGTTTTGAGAGTAAGTTTCAAAATGAATCTATGATGGTAGGAAGGTTCAAAGTGGTGTGGTACCTAATAGGTTTATTTGATGGCCTAATTCCTAAGCATGGACATAGCTTATAAAGGCATGGTAATGAGTGCATGGGTATATATGAGATTGAAGGTGTAAAATGAAATGCTAAAGTAATGTGAGAAAGGTGTTGAGTCAATCATATGACTCTTCAAGTGAGTTAAAGGGGTAAGTTCTTCATTGGTGGTCTTCTCATAGACCTTGTCTTAAGACCCTGGGTAGAATGATGAGGTATCAAGATTAGGCTTGTATGATTGTGAGATTGTGTAATAATTTTATGAGGATGTAGGACATGTGTATTAAGTTTTGAGAGAATTAAAATAGGTTTCAAGGTGTTATCAAGGTCCAAGTATAAATTGGTAGTCCTAGGCCTAGTGTGTAAAGATACCTAAAGAGGCTTAATAAGGTATCAAGTTGAGTTATAAATGATCCTAGAGATCATGTGAGTTTTTATATATGTGTAAGAGGTTTATTAAATCACTTTTATGAAATTTTAGGTCCATAAGTAAATAAGAAATCAAGAAAACAAGTTTGAAGGTCTCCTATGTATGTAAATTAAAGAGATACAGAACTGAGAATGAACTTTTGATGCTCATTAGCATGTGTAAAATTATCATGGTGTCTTAAGATATTGGGTAGATATGGAAAAGTGTCATATAAATGCTTTCTAGGAATTAATAGGTGGTTTTAAGGAAGATATTATATGAACAATTGTTAAACACCAAAACTAATCTAAAACCCTCTCAAAACCATCTTAATGACTCGATTGGAGAGGTATTATTGGAAATGGACTAGAATTTATTGTTAAGGATAGTTTTATGATTGGAAGTGGTATATAAATATTTAAATAATATCTAAGTGGTAGTATATTATTAGGATAGTGAATCAAACCTATAGAAAAACCTTATTTTTGAAGAATTTGTTGTTATAGATAAGGGTATCTTGGTGAGTTATGTAGTGTTCTTGGTCACTTAAAGAGGTTATTAAAAGTGATTGGTAATGTTATTAAGGTATTTTTTTATAATATATATCCATTATATATGATAATATATATCTTAGATATAAATATCAAGCCCAAATTTTGAAAAAAATAGGTGTGAGGGTTTCAATTTATTTTGTGACTACAAAACCTAGGTGTACTTTCATGAAGCAAATGACTCTATCATGACCTATGGATTTTAGTGTGTTTTATATGGATTGAATTTATATTTTTGATTATTATATATCATTATTTCAATTCATGGTTGATCTCAAGGCTTGGAGATGATCAAAGGTTTTTGACTGTGATTTGACAATATTTGACCATTATATGTTACCTCAAGAGATTGGTTTAAAGAGAGAAATATTGATCAATTTTTAAGAATAATTTTGAATTTTTTGTTACTAGAGATATACATATGGATAATTTTTATGTATTGATATCCATTTTGAGTTCCCACATAGGTGTTATAAGTTCAAGTCTTCATGACTTGGTTCTGGTGTATGAGTGAACAAGCTACAAGAGTTTGAGCCCTTATGCATTGAGTTTTGATGTCTAATGCATATGATGATGTTTTTGAGGTCATGGATGTTCTATTAATTTTATTATATCTTCATATTTAATATATTTAATTACTTTTATTCCTTAGGAGTTCAAGGTAGTTTTCTTTATGTGCAAAAACCTAGTATGATTGTATGTTAACCAAGAAGGTGCCTTGTAATGGTATGAGACATGATGGATTGTGATGATTTAAGGGAATATATTTGATTATGTTAGGAGTATATTAAGTTTTTCATACCTATATGAGGTGTTATTTTTGGACCAAGAAGTGAGTGTTGAGTGAGGAGTGGATCTATTTGAATTAGGTCTCCATGGGACCTATTATTTGCATGAGGCCTAATGAAGCATTCAAGGTATGATATTCTTGTGAAATATGTTTTTAAAAGTTTTTTTTTAGTTTAAAATAAATTTATATAGGTATATAATGGATTTAAGGGGAGATAACTTAGGTCTCTTGACAAACTTGAAGAGAAGTATGCATGGACATAGGGCAGATTGCTTGTTCTGTGAATGATCAGGTTAAAGGATCAGTGGACTATGTGTAGATGATATTTTGGTAGTTTTAGAGAGCCTTTTCCATTAATTTCAAATAAGGATAGATATAAAATTGTTGGATAAGTTTTATATTGAATAGATAGTCAACTTGAAGTGGGTTTGCCATTAATGTGGTTTGCCATCAATGATAAAGGGGGAGATTGTTGTAAGTTATCATTAATGTCATGTGGATTAAGCCTATCACTAATGTCAAAAGGAGTGTGAGGCATGGTGATCTAATTAAAATGCATAATTATATCTTAATATAATCTCGACCATCACTACATGTCATGGTGATATGAATAACCTAGCAAGTTTGTGATTTTATTATGTACCTATAAAGTCAAACTTGGTCAATGATTTTCATGGAGATGTTATCCATAGTGCCAATAAGGTACCCTAAATATATGGTGTCTCGAAGAGATACCTATTTAAATTTATAATCCTCCAAATTTCCTCTAGTATATTGTGATGTGACAAAGATAATTGAGTTTAGGCCATAGGAAATAGCTATTGAAGTTCAAAAATATGAACATTGGATTTCAAATGGTTGTGTATGTATAAGATACCAGTGAGAAAAGAAGTGTTTATAGAAGCCAATATATCAATAATTTTGGTAAGGTTTAAAAATTAAATTTGTTATAGAAAGTGAGAATAATAAATTTAGGTGGTATAATGTCTTCACTATCCATAAAAGTACATTTATTATAGGTCAAAGTCAAATGTTTTGACTATGGTAAAAACCATAAAAACCAATGAGCAAATCAATGCATGTATAAACCAAAATATTCAGAATTTTTTCATGGTGTAAAAATAAAATATGAATTATAATACCTAATTAATAACATAAAATTTTAATTTAGTGATGAAAGTCTGTAAAAGTGAATTTATTTCTTATAAAAGTTGAATATGTTTTTTAGTGGACTGGTAGATTTGAGGGAGCTTCTTGGAAGAGTGTTCTTAAATCATTTTGATTTAAATTTTGGTATATAAATCAAATGGTTTTTTTTTTGATAATTTTATTTCCTGTAAATGATTTTTGTAATCTTTAAATTCATTCAAAATGGTGTAAATTTTGCTCACAAGATGGCTTTTCTAGAGAGGGTGGACAGTGAAGGTGTATGTTTCAAAGATTGGTCTATATATTCCAAATTTAATATTAGGAATATATATATATATATATATATATATATATATATATATATATATATATCTGTGTGTATATGTATATATATATGTGTGTGTGTATATGTATATATATATATATCTATATCTATATATATATATATGTATCTATATATATATATATGTATATATATATATATATGTATATATATATATATACATATATATACATATATATATATATACATACGTATATATATATATATATGCATATATATATACATATATATATACATATATAGATATATAAACATATATATACATACACACACATATATATATATATATATGTATGTATATATATATATATGTATACGTACATATATATATATATATACATATATATACATACATATATATACATAAATATATATATACATATATATATATACACACACATATATATACATATATATACACATATATACACACACACATATATGTATATATATATATATATATATATATATACATATATATACATACACACACACACACACATATATATATACGTACTAATGATATGACTGATTCGCAAGACACCTTATATTCAAAGAATAGTATAAATTATCAGATCATTTTAGACTATTACTATGAATACTAATGTCTAAAATAATGCATCTAAATATGGAATATATATATATATATATATGTATAGTATATATATTTTGAGTGGTTATATTAGTCTATAGAGTATATTTGAGTATCTTTAAAATGCAGCTAGGTATCTTCAAAGCATGACTGAACAAGTCTTTGGAGATTCATCAGAACATCCTTAGAACTTTATAAGAACATATTTACATATTTTTTTAAAAATATTCATAGCTGCCTAGGTGGATCATTGGAGCTTCAATGGAACATCTTCAAAGTTCCCTAAAAAATATTCAGAGCTTGACTAAGTATCTTCATAGCTCACTATGTTCTATTCCAAGTCTTCATATCATGTATACAAGCTCATACCCCACACACCATACATATTCACCAGATGTATTTAGACATAATTGATAACACACTTTGACATTAATTATAATATATTGACATCAATGACATCACTATTCCAACACTTTCAACTTTTATCAACTATGGGACATGTAGTGAATACTCTAGAGGGAAACAAATTGCATATTTAGAGGACCTAGGATTATTTATAAAGAACTACTCTAGTAGAGAGTAATTGTAGGAAATTGGAGGTTATATTCCACAAGGGCATGTTTCTATAATTTAATCTCATACCCACTTTGGACTTGAGCCTATACTAGACATATGTTGAGAGCATGACTGCTATAATTTATTACTGGTTGAGCCTAGCATAGACTATAATTCCCCTTAGAAGATAATAAAAATGTATTGAATTATTATAAGGAGGTCAATGTCTCTATTTTATTCCACCCAAGTGATACTCTATTATATAAGGATGTGTTAGGAATCCACTTGGGTCATTTCATCTAGGTTATGAGAAAGAAGGTGGCTAAGGCTAACAAGTTGGATCCTAGGTGGTGTTGGAACTCTCTACTTAATCCATTATGATCATTATCAAGGTGTTAGAAGTAAAGGTGGATATGTATTCCCTAATCTAAGTTTATCAAATGTTAGTGTCTTAATCATAGGTGATGTTATAATAGCTACTAATGAATCTATCCAAACTAAACCAATAGTTTAACTTATTGGTAATTGCATTAACTACTAGGGGAGTAGAGTCTAGAAATTTGGGAATTGGTTCATCATATGCCCCTCTATACATCATTTAGGTAGGAACTTAAGGATATTTTTAATGGATTGGGGGGGATTTTATTCTTCCTTTATTTAAAATTAATATGGTTATAACAACCTAGAGTGGCCATCATGGCCTAGGATGGGAACCTCATTCTACTTAGAGGCAAGACCCACCCTCATCTATAAATGTATAACCTTTATTCTATTTTTAGGGTTGATAATTCTTAGTCCCAAAATGCTATCAAAATTAAGCCAATATTCTTATTTATTCTTCCTTCACCCTTTTGGATTATGAATGTATATGATGATTGATACTTTTATAAACAAACTTGTTTTAATGAATGCAATATTTCACTTTTTATAAAATTCATGGTTCATTTATTAAAAGTTGTTAGTCATTTCCAATCCTTGAATGAATGTTAATGCTAAGAAAATTGAAACAATGATCTATTGCTTAATGATTGTAGTGTATATAATGTTTTTTTCTATTATAACCCATTTATGAACCCTTTTTATTTCCCTTGTAATATTTTTAATCTATGTGTTAATCTACAAATTATGTTTGAGGAGTCTATGTTACTTACTATTGGCTTTCAAATATTTATATTTATCAAAAGATTTGTAAATCATGCATTCTTCCTTATTTTTTTAGACTTCTCTCATTGTGTAAAAATAAGTTAGAGCCCTAGGTTAAACTTATCACACATTGTTATAACTATGGAAGGATACTTAATTTAGTTGTTGAAGCATTATCACTTTCAAAACTGGAAACCCTCTTTCTTGATATACCTTACCCTCATTTTGATGTTTATTTTAAAATCCAAACTTTATTTAATGGTTTATAAATCTATGAAGTATTAATAAATAGTAAATGATGAATATAATATGATTTATTTATAAAATAATATGTTTTTCAATTGCATATATCTTGAACCCCTAAGGGTAATAGGTATGGATCTTTGATTATAAAAGGTTAACTTGCTCATTCATTAGATTGAACCAGCATCAATCCTAAAATTAATAAGGGGATATTTTATCCAATGCATTTGTCTCCCACTTTCCTTTTTAGGACACTCAATCCCATGAGTGCCTTCAGACGTAGAAATGATCTCAAACATAAAAACAACTAGAAGTAGGAGGGCCTATGTTTCATACATGTTTGATAGTATATTGGGTTTATGTTAGTTATTATTTCTAATCGTGATGTTTTAATTGTTTTTGCCTATGAAACACCATGGATTCTACTACACCAAATCACTAGAGCTAGGTCTTATCATAGTATACTAATTATTTCACCTTTTTAATTCTATACATGGCATAGAATTTATAAACCTAGACCCAGACCATTAGTTGATTTCAATAGTTCATCTTTATAATCTCGCCCAAACATACCACCAATAATGGATTTATAATTATCTTGGTTATCCAAGTAATCTATTAACATTTATGGGTTTGTCCATGACTTATGTAAGAACCCTAAAATTAACCTTTCCTATTAACTCCTAACATGGGATGAATGGCTGAAGAGAACGTAACCTCATAAAATATTGCCTTGAAACTTCCCAATGTGGAGCATAAGGATGTAGAATGAATGATTTTCTCCTTCACATTAATGGACTTAGCCTATGATTTGTTCCTTAACCTTCATTAAAACTCAATCATGAGCTAAGACTATTTTAGTAGCACCTTCTTGGCCTAATTTGGGAAATTTATTTACACTAGTATCCTCTACCATCAATTTCTTTTCATTAAATGAGAACCTAGTGAACCCATCAAAAAATTAAATGCCAAGTTCTATAAAATGTATAGTTTAGTTACCATGTTGTACCAGCCAAATGCTCGACTAGTGTTAGAGATGTAAGGATGACCATGCTCTTTAGGATAGACTTCTAGATAGTTGACTTACCCCTTGCTTATGTTGAAACCATAAAATTTGATAGGTAGTTAAAACTTGAGGGTTAAATTATGGATCCCATTCCTAATGTCTTTCCATCTATGCCTTCCTTAAACATGTTTCCCAAAATCAACCAAAATATTCCCATTCTTCAACCATTGCCCATAATAAACCGTCTCCATTTTAGTCACATAATGAAAAACCAACACCTAGGATTTATCAACCCTGTAAAACATGAAATGAATCCTTAGTTAAAGTACCAATTTATGTTGGCAATGTCTAATAACACTGTAAATATACCTCATGGCTCTAATAAAAAATCTAGATGTCATCCAATGAATGGTCCAAAAGCTGAGAAATGACTTCCTAGGTCTATAAAGGCAAATGGGAAACTTTGATGCTTAAAGTTCAAGTAAGAAATTTTACCAAAGATAAATTAATAATTATAGTTATCCCCACAATCAACTAGATTCCTTCCATAATAGGTTACCTAAATTTAAAATCTATGAAATAACTCTACCTAGCTAGTGTTATGTGCACAACATAGTTACACATGGGGAGATGGATTTTATAGAGTTATTTAGTGATTTTGAGATATTATATAGATAAATTTAGTATTATGAGGTGGTTCCAAATCATCCAAAATCATCAAACTTCATTGGGACCCATAACATGACCATGGTGATGAGAACTATGAAGTTTCCAAACCAAGAATAAAATAGACTAGAAGAGAGTACTAGTGAGGTCCATGCATTCCAATAGTTATAAATAATAAATTATTCCCTAAGGAACTAATAACCAAAATAACCTCTTACTTCTTTTACACCCCTAAACAATGACACAAACCTATCAGATCAAAATTCTAGGAATGGCCCTCCACCTCTAAAACACCATGAACCAAAATATCCTATAGAGGCCCAACTAGTTCAAAATAAAGGAGGGTATAAAATAGTAGAGGACATGAAAAAAATTAAGTAAAATATCAACCTTCATGAACTTTCTCAAATCACTGAGCAACATGTTCTTCTATTGAAATATTTAACTAAAAACCCTATCAAACCTACCCTGAATAAGCAAAGGAGGCCCATACCAACTTTCATAATCATAATAACAAGATGGAGTCCTCCCTTTCTTCCTAATTATGAGGTAATTTGTAAATAACCTACATAATTTATTAGTAGACTTAGGAGCCTCAAAAAATGTAATTCCAACTATATTTTTGATAAGTTAGGATTAGTTCCTATAAAATAGGATAAGGTTGTGGTTCAACTAGATAATTCAAATGTCAAAGTGGTGGGAAAAATTCTAAATGTTCACAAGTAAAAATAATATAAACTTAGGATTAAATAGTTCATAGACATCTAGTTGGTAGATATTCTTGAATCCTATGGCATGATCCTTAGTAGGGACTTGTCTAAGATGTTAAATAGGTACATGGCCACTAATTTTCCCCATATGTGGTTACCTAGAGAGGTGTATCTAATCAAATCTAAGTGGATAGAAAAACCTACATGAAACACATGATAATTGAATATAACAATCCATAAGAAATTCAATCTAGTATCCTCATACTTATGAATTTATATGTTCAATATAAAACCTTGTAGAGATAAAACTGACAATGAGCTAGACTTGTTAGGCTTATCATCCATATATGTAGATGGAGTCCATTCCAAATAAGGTAGTAGAGTAAGAGTTTTATTGATGGATCCCCAAGGAAATAAATATATAAATTTTTATAGAATACAATTCCCATATATAAATAATATGGTTGAGTATGAGGCCTTAATACTAGAATTATGGTTTGAATTAAAGCATAAATCCCATGAATTAAGTGTCTTAGTCCCTCTGAGCTAGTGATAAACTAGGTTAAGAGTAAAGTATAATATAATTTGTCTTACATTAAGAGGCATAAACATAGGTCATGTGACTTGATTGAGATGTTTAATGCATTCAAAATCATCCCTATCCCTAGGGAAGAGAACCACATTACTGACTCATTGGCATCTACAACAACCAACTTAACTCCCTTGGATGACATTGAGTTGTAGGAGTTCCTTTTTGAACTAGTCCCTTTCCCATATATCTTAGATAATGTGATGAATTTATAGGTCTTTAAGGATGATCAATAGATTATTCAATTACTTAATAATGTTAGGATATTTGAGGCCCATGTATTCAATGAAGTAGATAGAGACAACACTAGAATCAAACTTGATAAGGACAAGATCCTCAACATTAATGGAAACTAAATATTGAAAGGGATGATGCCTTAGAAAGTATATTTGATACCCTGAAACTCACATCCCAAATAAATAAACCCAAGTTTGAGAACCATAAATGTTGATTCATCAACCTCAACTTTACTAAAAAAACCTCAAATTATTAATGTGGGTCATAACTAGATGGACTTTGATCTTGATTAGCAATGAATTTTTTTGTTACATTATAATGATGTAATTGTATGGGTCTATATAAACATCAAAGTATTCAACTTGAGGGTGATTACTCACACCATCCTACTTAAACCAAGTTAAAAATAATTGAGGAAAATATAAATACTTGTGAACCTGATCCTGGAATCATTAATACACAAAGAGGTTCATAAGTTACTCTCTATTAGGATAATTTTCCCAATTCACCATTAAACTTGGGTAGCCAACCTAGTGGCTATGTGAAATAAGAATGGGAAAATTAGTTTATGTGTAGAATTTTGAGACCTAAATCAAGTCTCCAATAAAGATAACTATTCATTTCCTTTCATTGATGAAGTGTTCAAAATGCTGAATGGATCCTAAATGATGTATTTCTTGGATGTATTCTTAGGATATAACCAAGTCCGATTCAATTCAAAAGACCAAGTCAAAACCACATTCACTACTAAATGGGGTACATTCACCTACAAGTGAATGTCATTTGGATTAATCAATGCTAAAGAAAAATTTTAGAGTGATGGATTTTGATTTCAAAGGTTTAATTGGCAAATGAATAATAACTTATATGGATGACTTTATTGTGTTTTAAAAATGTAGGTCAAACTGCACCACTTAAAAAATTTGTTCAAAAGATGCAAGATTTATGACATTGATCTAAATCCAAAGAAAAGAGTCTTTAACATCATTAAAGGTAAGATTATCAATCATATAATCACATAAGAAGGTATTATTGCTGATCTAGAAAGAGATAATGTGATTTATATATTATCTATGCCTAACATCAAGAAAGAATTAAAATCCTTCTTTGGGAAAAATATTTCTTCCCAAATTCCTTTCCATATTTATTGAAATTATAAAACCTCCAAATGCTATGTTGAAATATGATGCAAAAGTGGAATGACATACTAAATCAAAAAAGTATTTACAAGACATAAAATATTTTATCATGCAAGCCCTAATGCTAATCAACATAGATTACACATAGGATTTCTACATTTACCCTTTTGATTCTATGCATACCATCGTTTCCTACCTCACACAAAGATTAGATAGAGAAGAATATCCTATTTCTTTTATGATCATCAATATCAAGGATGTGGAACTAAGATATTCCAACCTTGATAAACATTATTATACACTGGTAAATTCCATGAGTAAATTTATACACTATATCCTCATAATTAAAGTTCATTCAATCATCTTAGACTTGGACATCAAATAAATGTTGGGTAGAATGAATTAGGAAAGCACAAAGGTAGATGGATGATAAATCTACATGAATATGATTTAGAAATTAAACCTACCATATTGATTAAAGTACATGGAATTTCTCATCTAGTTGTTGAAATGGATCCAAGGATCACTCTAGACCAAGTGGATAAAGAGTTAGTACTAAAATATGATTAGTACTCCCTAATCATATAGTATTTACTCTATGATATCACACCCTCCAACCTCAACCAAACATATAAGATATCATTCAAGTTAAATTCTATGTAGTATATGTTTAAGAATGGATTCCTCTTCATAAATAATTATGAGTGTATTTACCTTAGTGCCTGTCACAAGTGGAAGCCAAGGAAGTAATGTCAAACTTCCATGAGAAGCTAGGAGCTGGCCACCCTGTAAAAAATATAATGACACATAAGATAATTAACACAAGTTATTATTATAATACATTGTTCAAAGATATTCATGCCCATGTTTTGGCATGCCATTAGTTCTAAGCCTTCATCAAAATGGAAATATGTATAGCCATGCCATTATATCTAGTTATAAAAGTGACACCATTTTCCCAATGGGGAATAAATTTCATTAGGTCATCAACCCCAATTCCTCAGTGGGCCACAATTTTTTTATAGATACAAAATATTGAAAAAGCTAGGAAAATGTAGTGGTAATAAATAAAAATTCTATTGTTGAAGTTATCAAGTTCATGGATAATAAGATAACCACCTAGTTTGGGACCCCAGTCTTATTGATATGTGATAACAATGTTATGATTCAATTTGTAACATTCATTGAATGGGCATATGACAATGGAGTCACATTGATATTCTCATCCAATCAATACCATCAAAGGAATGGACTGGTATAATCCACTAACAAAAACCTAATCAATACCATAAATAAATTTATATAAAAGAAACCCCAGGAGTGACACTCACTACTTAAATTTGTTTTTTGGGTTGACCGCATGAGGCATAAGCAAGTGACAAATATCTCACCATTCCTATTATTATATGAAATTGAACCATTTCTTCTAGTTACACTCAAGATAATTATATATAATTTCATACAATAATATATGGAACAAGATGATAAAGTGGACTCTAAGCTCTTGGACATCGTCTAGTTAGAAGAAGTATATAATGAGGCCTTACTCAAATTTAGCAAACATCATAGAAATTTCAAGTGATGTTTTGATAAAAAAGGGTAAAGTTAAATAAATTATCTTTTCTAATTTGGTACTACTATGGTATAAATCTCAGGAAAAAATGGCTAGCATGCCAAATTTGACCCCCTCTAAATTGGCTCCTATCAGATAGTTGAGCTACTCAACCAAAATGATTTCTACCTTAAGGAACTTCAAGGCAATGATCTCCCACTTCTAGTTAATGGTAAATTATTAAAGAATTATTTCTCTAATTCCCCTTCCAATGTGATCTAATAACAACCCTAGTAATGGTGATAATGTATACATTAGACTAGTTTGCCTTTTATGTGTTTGTTTTTGTTACATGTTCTCTTTTTTATTTTTTTGCTTTTTTTCATTATTGTTTTCTCTAATGGTTTCACCTCTCAAAAGACCTTTCCCTTGACCTAACCTTTAAGTGAAACCATGATAGTTAAAATAATTTAAAATTTACTTTAGATAACTCCTAATAAGTAACCACTCTAAATAGAGAATAAAAGCCCATGAGGTATGGTTACATTTTGGATTACCAATGAGCTATTTAATTTAAATAAATTTAGAGGTGGTAAGATAGTCTTTTACATTTCATATCTTGGAGGCAAGTGATTCTTAACTAACTAATAGAATTTTAGAATTGCTCCATGTCATGATATAATCCATCAAACTACACTTAATAATAATATGTTGATGAAATTGAGATCAACAAACCAATATAGGATTGAATAGGTATTTAGAGATCTCAAACGATCCCATCACCCAAAAATTGATACCAAATCATTAATAGATATAATTACCAAATCTCTTCATAATAATACTTTAAAAGGAAACTAGAATAACTCACAAAATCTAAATTTTGAGTCTTCCTTGAAAGGTTATTTAGGAAGCCTCCATTGTAAGATTTTCAACCAGATTGGTAGTGGAGCAAGGCCTTGAATGGGAGCAAAACTATTTCTACCATGGCTGGAAATAGAGAAATACGAACACCATTCCCTTCCAAGTCATACAACCAATAATTCCCATTGAGGAGATATAATTCCTAGCCTGACCATGACTTATTTGGGTAAAATATAAAATTAAATAAATTTAAAATACATCACCCCATGCATAATGATGGTATTACATATAAATAAGGTTTAGTATGTCACTTGATGTACATGAATTTAGTGCCTTGTTTTTCTAATATTCCTAAGTATTTTTCATGCAGACTATGTTTTATACAGGGATGAAGGTAGCATCTTGGGTTCTAAGTACTTAAACACCACTTTCCCCACATAAGTCACCATTTGTTATGGCTAGCACACTAATTTTTTATGAAAAAATGGGGGGAAGCATATTTAAAAATGATAAAACTCAATGTTCCTGAACCTTTTATCTCAATCTAACCAACTCCATTAGGAGAGAATCCTCAAATTCCCATTCTTAACTAGATTCCCTAAAAGAGTGGATTATTTGTAAGGCATAATTGATTCTTGTAGAGATCCTTAATGACCTATAAAATTAACATAGTCAAGTCCTAATGGCATCCTAAAATAAACCAAGTGATTTATTAATTCTAATATTTAATGTGGTAACTTTTATATATATTTGAACCCATATTCAAGTTCCTAGAGTCTCAATATCCTAGAGGTTGAACTCCTAGAGTCCTATGTGGGACCTTGTACAGTCCAATTTGTGGCTAGGTGAGCATTTAATTCATCACACTTGTTTTAATTTTACTTAGTAACTTTTTTAGATTTATATAGGAAGGATGGTTTAATGAATGGATGCCACATAAATCACTGATAGAGATGTTATAAGCTATTATAGCCTAGCCAATAATGATTCCCTAGAGTCAAAATGGTTAATAACCTAGATCTAATAGAGATGTCAAACCCTAAGAAATCTAAACCCAATAGGATAATGCCATGTTGATCAATGTTAATTGGTCAATCTTACATATTTAATAGATATATTAGAACCTAGGAGAGCCTGAGAAAATGGAATAATGTTGAGTTCCCCAAAGGTTAGATTAAATAAGATATGACTAATGACCTCACACCAAAGATAGACATGTTAGTATTTTGACACTAAAAAGATGTAATAACTTCGGATATCCTAACCAAGATAAAGAGAAATGTGTGGCATGTCATTAGGCTTGTCAATATCCTAGATATGAAATAAATGTTAGAACTTAGGAGATCTGAAATTATAACATCATGAAACATAGTATTTCTATGAAGATTGGTAGAAAGGGATCAAAATAACCTAGGTATATCAGAACAAGGTATATTTAGATTCAAAAGTTTGATCAAAATATTCCATGAGTCCTCCAATTTGCATTCTCTTTCTCCCAAGCATATAAAGATAAGGTACTAGGGCATGCATAGGTGGTAACCATTATATTAATTACTAATTAGCATGGTAAACATGGAACATAGTAGGAACTAAGAATCCTTAATGATGATATGGTTATGTGCCTACCATGATCTAAGCATTAATTAGATAGGAAATTGGGACTTGATTGGACATTTTAAAATGTTGTGTCATAATCAACAAATCTAGCAGGTGGCATGTATTTGAGATATCTGAGTCAATGTCTAAATTAGGTAGTAAATGAGAAATATCATGCTACCAACTGAAATATGAATTCATACTAAGTGAGCTTTCAAATTACATCAATGTAAGAGATTTGCATCCCTATAAGTGCCTTAAGATGAACTCATTAATTATTATTGATCTTATCTTCCTAGAATACAATATTTGATTTTTACTCTGACTAGTACCATCTGTTACTTCCCTTTTACTCAATGTTATGTATAACTAGAATCCATCCCAGCTATAATGGTTGCCTCATCCTCAAACCCCAAAGCTAAGCCAGTGTACCAAGACCCTACATTCCTAGATGTCTTGACATGTTTTAGGTACTATAATTAAATATTTAAGTTCACTGATCTAGAATTAAAATATTTTGATAGTGGTGATGAGGATGATGTAAAATTTTAAGATTAATTTTAGCCCTATGATAAATTTAGGATGCACAGAACCATGACTAATCCTAAGTTTTTCCCTACTCTAGATTATTTGATAAATTAGTGCATATAAAAAGTGTTAACAAGATGTCATACATGACATTGTATTCTCTAAGAAAAACTAACATATTATCATTTAAATCTTAAGAACAACCTTCAAGTCTTACTATAACCTCCCTAAGTACACAATCACCTATGACTCAACCTCTATGACTACATATACTAGCAGTCACTATATTCATGATATTTTTAAATAATATGTCAAAAAAACTTAATGTAAGGTGGATTAAAAATATGAGATTGAATAAATATACCATACACATTTTCAAAGAGGGAAACCACATTATAATGATCCTACTCGACTGACTATTAGGGGGTGACTATTTACATGTTAACCTCCTTTGGATTCCCCTACTCCACATAATCCTCCAAGGTGAGCAAGTCACTAAAATAGGAAGGATAATCAATTTCAACATGATCAAGGTGGTGGTATATTCTTAGGGAGGTGATAATTTCTACATGATGAGCTACTTGGGAGACATGGTCTGCTAGACATTCACATTCAAGCCTTTTACTTTTCTAGCAATAATGGTTTATGTAGTTTTATAAAAACTATATGGCCATTAATATTAGAACCACATCTGAGAGCTATGTGAATGCTTAAACTAAATTATATACATGAACATCAATGAGGCACCCATGTCTTAGCTATAAAATGAAATCCAAGACTCTCCCAAGGCCATTGGTGATATTAGATGTTATGATGACTTGATCATTCAAGTGATGGTCACTCTTAAGGATCCTCTTTACCTACCCTATCAATTCTTAGAGCACCTTACAAAGTAATAAATTACATACTAACTAGTAGAAAGTGTCTTCAAGAATTGCATCAATAATTTATAGAGGGCCTACCCACCTCTCTTAATCACTATCAGACACCATGTGTATCATGACATATCTCCTCTATAGAAGATGGTAGCTGAGAGGAACTCCCTTGTCTTAATTAGGGTATATCATAGGGATTAGGACTTACATGGTGTTATACATGCTTAATTATCCAAGTATTAGGTCCATCTCAACCTCAATTATGGCCATTATCCAAAGGATGATGATGAGCGACAACTAAATCCAATAAATGATCAGTAAGTGTTTACTAAATTTGAGGCTTGGAAGAAAAAGAAAGGAAAATAGGCCCAACTTGGGCCATATACCCATGCTAGCATTTCCCCTTCCCTATGGAAAATCTTGATGAGGAGCTTCAAGTGACTCCCCAAATATTTAAAATATAATTATATAGGGAGTCCTAGTACATTTTCCCCATAGATCTCCTTTTACACCTCAACCCTCAGGTCCATCATAACTAGCTCCTTTAGTTCAATTAACTTGACCTAAAAAAATTCAAATCCAAGTGACCTAACCTAAAGTTGCTCCACTCTAAGTGGCTAAACCATATGCTAATAAATCACTCAAGTTTGACATCTCAATTAGCTTGGAAATAAGTTTGAAGAATGACTAATATCCAACTCCTATTCAGGTCCTTTCCATTGATCCTTACACTCTCAAATAACCTCTCATGGAACCACCTAGTTTCTCAAATCCTTAATAGTCAACCCTTATAGTACCTCCCATGTTCACCATTTAACTCACTCTATAATTCACCCAAGTGCTTTCTACCATACACATCATCCACACCTCATATTTCCCAACTACATCCTCCATTACCCAACCAAGGAAATTCACAATGCCCTCATTGGTCATTGTGTAGATCTAAGTACCTATAGATACCTAAACCTCAATAAGTGTGGCTATAAATGAAATGATAATTATACTTGTGTGTATATTATAGGTAGACTAGTCCATTTTAGTAGCACCTTTAGTTACCTAGTAGGTTCTTTAGATAATTATTGTAGCTTATTTGAACCTTATTCCCACAAATATAACACTTATAAATGATATAGGTAAAAAAACTAAGGAATAAGTAGAAGTTAGCTCATGCTCAACCTTATTTACATGTAAATATTACTCTCAATTGGCCTCCTCCATAGGCTCCTACTTACCCTACCACACTACCCCTGGTGGTTCCCTACATTATTCCCATGCCCCTCATTTATATTATCTTGGGTTCTTATGAAATTGGATTTAACCATCCGATTTTATACTTTTTATTTAATTTTCCTCTCCCCTAAGTCATAAGCCCAAAAGTTAAACCAACTTAAAGATAGTGCAAAGAACATATTTTCCCTTGGGCCTCCCCATTATCTTAATTCCTAACTCCCCCATGGTTTCTCCTCCTCTACTAATTTCCTCATTCATCCCTTTCAATTTATCCATACACCCTCCACCTCATCCTCCACTTATCATCACCATATTTGTCAAACCACCAACACCTCATTCCACCTTGGGAATGGCTATGATGTCACAAGAACCTAAGATGATAATTCAAGGTGACTCCAATGTATGGTGGGAGATTAACCACGTCATAGGAAACATGTAGAGGATCCTCACTCAAAATTGAATCCAAGAGGGGAACCCTATGATCTAGGATACCTAATAGGATCTTTTATCCTTCACCAAGATGAGGAATTCTAGGAGATAGGAAAAGGTATCCAAAGACCCAGTATTAGTCCTTTGAACCATGCATGACATGATAGAGAAGATGATGGAGAACATGCAAGATCAATTTTGAGCCTTAGAAACATAGATGAAGAAATCCTTCCCTAAAAAGCTAATTGTACAAGTTAAGGACCCCCTCTTATGACTTGTTCCAGCTCTAGGAAAAGTAGTGGTGATTCTAGTAGGCATGAAAATGCATATGCAGACCTAAGATTTTTTGAAAAGAATTTCTCTACAGACAAAATGCAAGAAGTTTGTGGTTATAGTGTACAAGGGAATGTTCTAAAAACTAAATCTCATTCCCACTTCATTCTTGAACCTATATCAAACATACATTGGGAACATGAGGGTTGTAATTGAGGATTAGCTAAGATTAGGAAAAAAAATCCCCTAGAATAAATCAAGAAAAATATATTATAGTTATTTAAAGAGGTTAAGGTCTACGTGTTATTCCACTCAGATGACACTTTTCTTAATAGAGGTGAGTTCAGAGTCTGCTTAGGTCACTTTGAATAAGTTATGAGAAAGAAGGTGGCTAAGGCTAAAAAATCTAGAACCCATGTGGTGTTGGAACTCTCTAATCGATCCACTGAAATAATTATATAGGTGTCAAAAGTCAAGGTGGATATGGAGGCCCCACTCCAAGTTTATAAATTTTTGGTGGCCCAATCATAGGTGATCTTTAGAGAGCCACAAATGAATCTATTCAAATGAGATTAGGAGTTTGACTTAGTGGCAACTACACTATACATCATGGGAATAGAGTCTAGGTAGTTGGGAAGTGGTTCATCCCAATCCCCTCCATGCATTAGTTATGTGGGACCTTAGGGATATTTTGAAGGGATTAGGGGGATCTTATTATCTTTTTTTAAAAATTAGTATGGTTGTAATAAGCTAGAGTGGCCATCATTTCATAAGATGGGAACCTCATGATACTTAGAGGTGAGCCCCATACTCATCTATCAATGTGTAACTATATTCTATTTTGAGGGTTAGTTATTCTTAGTCCCAAAATGTTATCATAATTAATCCAAAATTTCACCTTCTTCTTCCTTTACTCTTTTAGATTGTGAATGTTTACCATGATCAATACTTTTGTAAACAAACTTGTTTTAATGAATGAAATCTTTCACTTTATACAAAATCCATGGTTTATTTATTAAAAATTATTAAAAAATTTTAGTTATTGAATGAATTTAATGCTAATAAAATTGAAATAATGCTCTATTGCTTAATTACTACAATGGTTATAATGTGCTTTTCTGTTGTAGCCCACTTATGAACCCTTTTCATTTCACTTGAAAGATTTATAATCTTTGTGTTTATCTAAATATTATGTTTAAGAAGTATATGTGTTACTTACTATAGGATCTGAAATATTGATATTTAGTGAGGTATTTATAAATAATTCTTTCTTACCTATTTCTTCAAACTTCTCCCATTGTGTAAAATTGATTTGGAACCCTTGGTGAAACTTAGCACATAGTGGTATAACTATGTCAAGGAAATTAGTTCAATTCTTGAAGAATTTTCAATTTTAGACCTAAAAACCCTCTTTCCTACTCTATCTTATCCTCATTTTGATGTTTATTTTATAATCCAAGTTTTTTTCCCCTGCTTTGGAAATCTATGACATATGACTCAATAGTGAATGATGAGTATAGTCTACTTCACATAATAACTAAGTTGAAGTGAAATTGCACATATATTGAACCCCTAGTGGTAATATGTATGAATCTTTAAGTAAAAAAGGTTAACTTACCTGATCCTTAGATTGAACTAGCATCAATCTTTAAATTAATGAGGGGATATTGTATCCCATGTATTATCTCTTGCTTTCCTCTTAGAGACACTCAATCCATGAGTGGGTTCAAAGGTAGAAAGTATCTTTGGGGTTATAACAAATAAAATCTTATTAGAAAATTTTAATCACAAAATCATCACCAAATAACTACATAAATAATACCATAAAATATCTAAGAACTAATATGATAATCCAAAATGTAAAAATTAAAAACCTAAAAAATCATCTCAACCATTTGATCTATATTCATTACATTTTAAAAAACATCATGTGTGATTGATGTGGATTATGATCACTATCACCCTAACTCCAAATTTTTGACTGTATAAAAATTTAACTACCATCGTAATCCCACTCAACAATATTTTCTCATGCAATATAATAAGTCTTATCCTAATGACCTTCTTAAGGACATAAATAACACAATGACATTATATTATAACCCCCACATAGTGTTGAACCTAATCCACCATTATAGCCTCAATATAATGCATCCAATCCTTTTACCATCATACCTCCTAAATTCCCTATCACTAATCAAGATAAAAATTGTTATGCAGTTAACCCTAAATCACAATGGAATTTCTTAAATGAACTCAATTCCAAGCCTAAAAAAAAATCTTTTAATGGAACTCATATTGATAGAATTTTTTCTAAGCATCAAATTAATGAATGTTAAAAATAATCAAAGAAAATTATTTAAATAAGATTACCTTGAAAAGAGTGCAAACCACAAGTTGAGGTGAATGTGACAAGTGAGGAAATTGCCATATGGATAAAACCCCCACAATCTAATATAAGCCTTGTAAATAATGACCTCCAAGTATAGTAGTGTGAACAAGCTATTGTGCAAACTTATTACCTAGTTAATACCAGATTTTTGATTCTGATTAACATTATTTTTCAACCTAGGGTATGTAGGATTTTCAAGGATGTTAGCACTCTATATGCATTATTGATCTATATATTATCTTTCTTACTAATTTTAGTACAATACACTTATACTGAATTCACCAGATAGTCATACAAAGAAATTATTATAAGATAAATATAGAAATATTCACACTTATGAATCACACATGCATCAAAATTTATATAATCAAACTAATAATTAAATCAACTTACACAACACACTTAGACTAAAGAGGGTCAAGATCTTCACTACAACTCCTTTCAAGGGGGCCCTTCCTCATTCAGAACTACATTCTAATCCTTCTTTGATAGACTTAAAAAATCTTCTTATAGAATCAACCTTCTCATTACTCAAATCTGTAGAAATTAAAGATTACTACAAAAAAATATAATATTCAGAATGCAATGACTTCTATAATTCTACTACTCTATTATTATTATTATCTATCATCAATCTAATCTAGGTTCTACCATTAAATACATAATGCGATTTATTATCTCCAACCAAGAATACTAAACTAGGAAAGGTACAAATAGTTTGAGAATTATCCCAGTCAACCTTTAGGTGGTTAGTAACTGAAGTTACTTATTTTAGGCCTGATTGGTTTAAGGACAATATATATTATTTTTCTATTTTACTCATTTTTGTCTCCTTTTCATTATCCTTTTCTTACTCATTTTTGGTAGCACATTCAATATTTTTTACATGTGATAAGACCATATAATAGCTATAGAGTATCCTCTTCAATCATCTACTTGGTTCCTAAGATATCTAGATGTGTCTTTAAGAGCTAATCACATCTTATCACAACAATAGTTTTATTTTTTGTAGTGGTTGTGGGCTCTTTTAGGTGAAAGACTATAGTTGTTATAGGCAACCTACAGGTGAAAACCAATAGTTACTATGACAATCTACTAGTGGAAACTAGTAGTTAATATGGGCACCCTATAGGTGAAATCCAATAGTTGCTATGGGCACCCTATAGGTGGAAACCAAAAATTGTTATGGGCACCCTACAGGTGGAAGCTAGTAGTTACTACAAGTACCTTGTAACTGGAAGACAATAGTTGCTGTAGGTAACCTGTAAGTATAAGCCACTTTTATTGTGGGCTTCTCTATAAGTGTTGTGCCCAAACAAGATTCTTATAGTCTTATGTTACCCTTCAAATTTTTGTTAAATAAGGTTACACAAGTATAATCTAATCAAAGAAAAAGCATCATTAATTCATAACATAACACACACACACACACACACACACACACACACACACACACACACACACACACATATCAATGCACACATAATATCATAAATTCATTCATTCATTTGCATGAGTTATGGATGGTTATGGGGATTTGCATAGAAAAATATATATACTAGGTATGGATGAGGCTATAAAATCAAGAAATTAGGGGCCTCATCACACCCCCACTTAACCTCTTGATCGACCTCGAGCAAGCCTTGGTTACATTTTGAAACCATAGAATTTTTTTAAATCTAGGGTCTTAGTGCAACCCATCCCTTCAAAGATATAGAAACCTTTAGCATCATCAATATTATTCCATCTTTTCTTCTTTACCTCTTTATCAACTGAGACCTTTCCCTCCCCATCAAGAATTGACAATAAAAACATAGGTGGTTGAAACATAAATCCCAATAATGTTATCCTTATCCGCATAATAAGCTCAATATACATGTATACCATGTGTATGTCTTCCCTAAGGTTTTGAGGGGAATAAGGCTCCTTTCTTTTCAAAGTATTAGAGAGTTATTCCCATCTATGAGAATAAGTAACAAAACATGATTTCGATATCTCTCCATAAGACTCATGTAGTGATTTTGAACCTCTACTTGTTTCCTTGTGAGCCATGCTTATGGAGTATCAAAGTTCATGAAGTATCAAAGTTCATGAAGGAGATCCATTAATCTATTATAGCTTCTAGATTAGCTGATTCACCCCTAATCATTAGGGTAGTTTATTTTTATTTTTCTTGATAGTCCTCTTTTTTCTTTCTTCTTGTTTCATTAAGGACATATGAATTAAATGAATTTAGTTAGACATATATATTTGGATTCTAATTTTTATCATGGGGTATAACATACTGGTGTATGTAAAAATCACTCAACTATGCTTAGAGATCAGGGTTATCATGTTTATAGACTTCAAAGAAAGATTTACGGTCACATACCATGTTGGATTGATCATTATATATCCTATCATCTTTGAATTTAATCCATATTTATTCTAAGTAGACATCATACACCTTAGAAGGTGATTTTCACTCCATTAATAATTTATTGGTTTCATGCATTTTAGTAATATTTTCTTTCAAATAATTGATCCTAGTTTTAGTCTTTTCTAGGCTTTCTTTTAAGTCATCTTGTTTCTCTCTTGTTTTAGCATAGACCTTAAATATTTGTATCAACTCCTTATGGTAAGTTTCATCATCGCTAAATTTTTCTCGAAGAAAATTCAAGAGGTCATTAGTTTCTAATAGCCTATAAATTGAAAGGTCCACATCAATTACTTCTTCTACTAGATTTATTTTTTTAGTGGTCAATGGAAGAGAAAATATATTGTAGAAAGGTACCAAATCCAGAGCATTATTTTATATAGGTTATTTTGAGGGTACACCAATGCTCTCTATGGGAAAGGTAGATGAATTTATTGTAGGATATTCAAAGGAATTTGTTGCAAGTTCTTCTATTAACCTTTTTTTTCATAGATGGTTATATAAATTCTACTACCCATAAAAGTGTTTCCAAGCCTCTCTTGCCTTTAAACTCTGTTATCTCATTTCTTATCCTATATATTTATTTCATGGGTTTTTCTAAGGTTTGTACCTCCTAGTCATGAGGAACTACTTCTTGTTCTACTTCTTCCATAATCTTTTCTTCAGTCAATTTTTCTTCTTCTATAGGTTGATCTATCAATCTTAGCTCTTTTTTTGTGTACCCAATGCGTTAGAGGAGATCCATGTCTTCCTTAATGAGTCTAGGTGGATTAGGTGACTATACTTATTATTTCATGGTAGATTCCTCTTCAGTAGAGCATTTTGCAATCTCAAAACCATTAGAGATCTTTCAAATCATGTGCTCATTCCTTTCCTTTTCATCTTCACTAATGTCTATTGGTGAGGAGGCTATGGTTATTTTCTATTTATTAATTCTCTAAGATCTCCTAGGATGAGGTCTCTTTCTTATTGATACAAAGGGTTTATTTTATTCAATTTTATTCTTCTTTTTAGGAGGGTTGGCTACTAGAACCTATTCTTCCTATGAAATAGTTGATGGAAGAACTCCCTCTTCCCTTGAAGGATCCATGGTGGAAGAATCAATCCTTGGTGAGGAGATAGTTGAAATAGTGGAAGAAAGAATATTTTTCCTAGTTTGTGTGGGTGGATTTTCCTTTTATGTGTTAGAAGGATATAGGGATAGTTTATTTCTACTTATTCTACCTGTAGTATTTTTAGATGAACCTTTAGTAGCTATGGGATGTCTAGTAGCACTAGTGCCCATAGTACCTTCCTATGCAATCTATTAGGACTACTATTTATAAGATTCCTCCTCATTATGTCCCTCTTCTTGCTAAGGTTTGCCAATCTCTAGGGTTAGAAATTGTTCCCAAATGAGCTCAAGTCTAATAGTGTTTATTACATGTTTAGCTATAAACCATATAAGTCAAAGATGAGACATGGATTTCTCAACCCCCTTTTGTTATTCTTTGGACATAATTTTTATAATTTTCCATAGGTGGTTTAAAACATTGATGGTCCTACCATGCTTTAAGTGATTCAAAAAATTAAACTAGAGAGTATAAATTAGAGAGTACCTTCCTTCATAGGTCATATATCTGATGATGTATGAGGCTAATTCCCTCCAAACTATGGGTAAGCTGAGTCTCTCCACATCACCTTTTTTTAGCACTAGCCTTTCATCTCCTTGATATAACTACTATCTAACTTCTTGATCATTGGTTTTGTCCTCCTATACTTAGAAACCTAGTTTCCTGGCTTACCTATTCTTTAGTGACTAGAAATGTAATGTCATATATAGTAGCTTGATCTCCTATAAAGGACCCTACAAATTCCCTAGAAAGGGGTTCTAAGAAATGCTATAATTTCTCAAAATAAGTGGTCCATACAACTCTTTTAAAGACAACCTAGCTAGTTGGGTCTCCTTGAAGTTATCTATGATATATGGATTCTTAGCTCACAATTGAACCTCCCATTCTAGCTAGGTTTAGATTTTTGAAAACCCTTTCAATCAATAATTGTCAACACACTTAGTTTAGATTCTAGAGTTTTGCCTATAACAAAGGAAGTTTTTTTCAATAATGGTGGTTTGTGGTTGTAGGTTACAAGTAATTTCATGCTTTGGCTTTATTTGAATGGTTTGTACTTCACAAGTGAAAATAATAAAAGTCATTATTTTTTCCTATTGATTATATGGTATCATCATGGACATTTAATTTTCATGTATGGATTATCTTGGGGTACATGGAATTGATTACCCATAGCATTCTCCCCCTCCCATATGAGGTGTCACTTGTCCCCAAGTTACGTGTAATGAGTAAGATGAAAAGAGAGAGGAGGGGGTAATGATGAGGGTATGAGTGTGAGTGGAGAAAAAACTTAATGAATGAATTGTTAATGATTAAATATGATTTTCAATATAATACATGCTATATTAATAAAATAAAATAATTCTATGACCAAAAGATACACCATACCTTTTTAACAATTTACCTAGGGTTACATAGAGGAAAGTTACATGTGAGTGTTTGGAAGAATGCAATGATTATATTGGTAGATATAACTTGACTAAAGTGGACCCTTTGAGTAATCATGAAATCATAAGATGTTAGCCTTTTATGATTCCCTTAACAACCTTCATGCAATCTTAACATCCTACATGGAACTGAAGTAGGGATCTTATGTGAGATGATAGATTATTATCCTTCTATCACACATTGGTCACTATGGATATTTGTGTTATCAAATTTAGGGGTTGTATGAAGATGGAAGAGGGTAGATGAGGGTTTTATTAGTTTTTTTATATTCCTCTACATGGACTTATTGATTATTTGTCTATGTTATCTTACTCCCTATGGATTCTATGTCTAGTGAACTTTTCCTTTAGTAACTAGTAGGGTTTTCAAACTTGGGACATGTGCTCTAAAAAAATCTTAGATATCATTGTTTGACATAGTGAAATCATCTCTATGAAATGACCAAAAGATGAAAGTGGTTCATGTGTGTGCTTTTAGCCATAAATTCTGGTCTACAACACTCCAAATGGAGATTGGAAGTGTATACCTTTATTATGGATCTTACCTTGTTTTTTAGGGGTATTCCTTAGCAATGTTTTGACTTTTTTACTCTAATCCTCCTTCACTCCTCCTCTAGATTATTTAGTGTCTTCCATGTATTTCTAAAAACCCCATAGCCAAAGTCATAGCTTAGAGTCTATGAAGAAATAACCTACATACATTAGAGAGGTCTATATAAGTGTTAGGATGCACCTGCAGTAATTATAGGTGAAACCCATAGTAACTATAAAGTTATGCCTAATTATGGGGAAGGTGCCCATAGTATCTATATAATATCCCATATAAATTAAAGGAACACCTTCATTGACAAAAGTGCCTATAGTAGCAGTGAGGGAGGTGCCTACAATAGATACAAAATAGCCCATGGTAACTAGAGAAAGATGAACAATTTTACTCAGAATGATTGTTTATTTTTTATTTTGGTTTTTACCCCTAAATAAACAACAAGATAGTTTTCTATCTCGACCCATTTTATAGTTATAAGTATCTAATAGGTTGGTTTTCTACACAAAAATTGATAACAACACCCAAAAGGGTTTTCATTATTGGTTTTTTTATTCTAACTGTTGCATGCAATAAAATGTTTACTCTAAGTCCTTACCAAGTTAGCTATGAGGGTGAATGGTCAAGGACCATTTCAAGGTCTCATCCTTCATTCTAGAGGAGGGCTAGGATGTCCTCCTCTCCTTATTCATCTGTGTGTTAGCTCGTTGTCCCTTTGTTTGGTGAGACATCATGTTGATCTAGTACATCATTATATCTATTTTATAATTACTTGTGTATGTGCTTGGTAAACTCCTCTTGAGGGAGTGGATTTTTATACAACTTTAGTCTATGGACATTGACTAATACATAGAATCTTACCAGATCAATAATTTGGAGTTACACTACTCCATTGTCATAAACATGCCCAATCTCAAATGGACCAAGCCATTTGGTTTGGAGTTTTCCCTTGTGATCCTTGTATTTTGAATTAAAAATAAGGGTGCAATCTTTTGTATTGAATTTTTGGTATTAATATACCTATCATGCCATCTAATCTAATACTATTGTACAATTTTTATATTATACAATGCATATTGTTTATATTCATTTAAGGCATTCAGTTGTATAAACCTTTCTTTCTATGCTTCAGATATATCCACCCAAAGTTCTAGTGTTGTCTGTAAGGTCTTGTGCTCAAATTTAATTGGTAAGATAGGTGTCTTCCCATATACCAAATAATATAGGGTGAATCTCGTAATGGTCTTTCATGTGATTCTATAAACCTAAATAGATTTAGGAAGTCTAGCCTCCTAATCTTTATGGGACATACTAACAGTCTTGGTTAAAATATTTTTTAACTCCCTATTGGTGACTTTCACCTATCTATTGGACTGTGGATGATATGGAATTGATTTCTTATGCCTAATATCATATTATTGGACCAAGGTAATAATTAAACTAGTCGTGAAATGGGGTCCTTGATCAGTGAATATTTCACATGGCACACTATATCTTATGAATATTTATTCATAGAGAAAAGTTGCCAGCTTTTCATCTCTAATGTGTGTAAGAGACTTTATTTCCAACCATTTAGTGACATTGTCAGTATATACAAGGATGTACTCTTTTTTATTGGATTTTTGATTAAAAGGTCTTATAAATTCTAGGCTCTACTTTTAAATTGGTTCAAACACCACTTGAGGTTGTAAAGGCATCTCATTTGAATGGGTGGGTCTCCCCATATACTAACATCTATCATAATGAGAAGTATACCTTATCACATATTTATGGACTGAGGGCCAATAATATCCTATATTCTATATTTTTATTGTTATACACTTGGCTGAAAAGTGCCCTCCACATGGTTCATCATGGTGGGATTTGAGGATATCTATAACTTCGTCTTCTCTGGGAAATCTTCTAATGATGGAGTCAGGCCCAATATAGAAAAAGGATCCAGATAACCATGAATATCTACCACTTTTCTTAATCAAAGCTCTTTTTTTAGGGAGGAAGTGTTATGGAAGTAACCCTGTTACAAGTTAGTTAGTAATATCATCATACCAAGGTGTGGTAAGGGTGAGGGAATAAACCAAACAACATTCTAGGCTATAATTCAGGTGATAGTTCTACCCCAATTACTGGTAGGACTTCCAAGAACCATAACTTTTGCACCGTAGCTCCAATCAACTCACCATTTAAACCATTAGAAATATAATAATGAGGAAAATTTTATGAAATGGCATGGAGCTTTGATCAATGTATTTTAACCCCCAAAACCCAATATAAGTGCCCCAAATTTCAATTTTAGTAGTGTAGTCTAAAAATAATAAGTTTCTAAAAATGGTAATTCCTCAAATTTTGTATTGTTATAAATAATGAAAGTTAAAGCACTTAATATCCCTCAAGATTGGTGACCTTTCGCATCCTCCTCCTACCTTCAAAATTTGTATAAATGAAGATGTAACTCGAAATGGAAATTGTTGGGTGAATATTTTGTCATCAACTAATTGATGGCAAAATGGGTATATCGACCATAGCACAAATAGATTTATATGGAAAAATGGGTGTGGTTACCATAGAATAATGAGATAAACCTCTCCTCTCAGAAAGGGGAGGTTCCCTATAAACTATAATATACTAATATAAACTAAAAATAGACTTAGGGGTGAAATCATACCATCCATCTCTCTTTTTTTAGAGATGATGTTCATAAAATACAGGAGAATTCTTGTGTAATTACTGAAGTCATTTCTCTTCTTTTAGAAATGATGTTCAAAAAATAGCAGGGATTCTTCTTAGGTAGTAACTGGATCCATGAAAAACCTATGAAAGCATAAAGTCTTTCAGTGTTTCTTGTGCTTATTTAGGACAAATTAACATAATAAAATGAAGTGCAGCACAAAGTCTCCACTAAAAGCTACAATAAAGTAAAAGATTACGAAGGATAATGGGAGCTCAAAGTCTCTCCAATATCCTAAAACATAAAATACATAGACTAAAGACAATTATGGCAGCACAAAGTCTCCCACAGTTGACTTCAGGACATCTTTTATATTATTTCCACTTATTCTACTTATTTGATTAAATGGACAAGACTGTATTTAGGAAAAAGACATAAGAATTATTTCCTATATAACACAATCTATTTCAACATAAAGTTTGAAAGATCATTTGCTTTCTCATTCACTTGATAAAATATGATCAATAGTCTGAGCTCAAAGTCTTAGGAATGCCTTTCAATTTGGGTAGAGTTTCACTTCTAATAACAGAGAGATCTCTCTTCTACAAACTGAGAGATTACAATATATAGCATCCAAAGAAAGACTTGGGTGCTTGTTTTCATGAAATGGCCCATGATGCATTGAATGCATTAGAAATTATGTGAAGGGGCCATGCTGGAACATGTCATCAGCCTTAACTTTTGGCATTCTAAATCATCTCAAATGTCATCTCCAAAGCATAGGTCACCTTGTCTTCTTTATGATGTTTACATGGCTATCCATTCACCTTTACTCAATGAAGAAAAATAGGTTGTGCCATTGAATGCTTGCACTCTCTGAGGTCCATTGGGCAGACTGCTCCACCTACTAGAATAACTCTTCTACAGATATTTCTAGATTCTATGTATTTTTCCCTCTTTCCTTGTTACATTCTGTCTCTTCCTAGTGATCTAAGCTCTCAGGGATATCTTCTCACCTTCTGCTAGTTGGTTGATTTATTTGTTTTGAAGTTTGTGTTATTCAAAAATCAATGGTTATTTTGTTACCCTGAATTTTACATCCATGGGGGCATCACTAGTTGTTTTTTTCCACTTTAAACCTTGAACCCTTTGAACCTTTTAGAGTTCAATGGTTTAAGGTTCAATGGTTCAAATTTCAATGGTTTGACAGTTCAGTGGTTCAATGTTTTGTAAAGATCCATGTTCACTTAGTCTTCTTTTAGGAGTTCAATGTGTTGTTAAACCAATTGTTTGCACCATTTGCTTAAACCTTGAAATCTTTGAACCTTTTATACGTAGAGTTCAATGGTTCAACAGTTCAACAGTTCAAAGTTTCATTCCAAATCATTGGCCCCACCGTTGAACTTTTTTTATTTGAACCTCGATGTTGAACCATCTTTACAATTGTTTTTAGGAAATGCCTTAAGTGTTTTGAGATTTTTCCTTATGAAAACCTGCCTTTTAAACCTATGATTTCCTTAGCTAAAAAGGCTTGTGTGATTGAATAACTTGATTGCTTAGAACATTTTGATAAATAAAGAGACCATTTTGGCCTACTAAAATGGTCGACATGTTGTCCACAAAAACAAGTGACAGATTTTGGAAACAATAGCTAGCTCCAGTTGAGGAACTTCCATAGATTGTATTTTGAAATAATTGAAGGGAGTAGAATCCAGACTCTAAGTGCCTTAATCTATGCCATTGGGCTATGGAGTCATGTCATACAAGAAGAAAAAGATGCCAAAAACCAAAAGAACACCACAAAACAAACAAAGACTATACACATGTATAACTAGACTTATCTGATACTTCAAGGATTGAAGTGCTTTAGTTGTTGCCCACTATGAGGTAGTGAAAATGGCATTTTGTCTTGATATTTTAGCAAGAAACTATTTTCACCATTTAATTGATGAATGGAAAATGGACCTCTCCATAAGGAATCTAATTTTCCATGCATTCCTTTTAGTTCTCTCCTCTTGTCCCACAACAAGACTTAATCTCCAATCTAAAAATCATGAATCCTTACTTTTTGGTGGAAGGAGTTTATTTACCATAATTTGATGTGAAGTAATATGGTCCACCACCATAGTTCACTATTCATTTAGTTTAGTTAAACACATGATCCTCTTGTCGATACAATCTTTAAATGTTTGATCTTTGACCGTCTTTGCCAACTTCAGTGTTGTTAGTTCTAGTGTGATTGGTATCTCTACATTCAAAATATACAAAAGTTAAAATGGTGACATACCTATCACCCTTTTGAGTGTAATCCTATCTACCTATAAAGTGTCAAATATTGTTTTATGCTAGGTTCTTTGATTGTCATCTACCAGCTTCTTGATAATGGTCACTAGGTTCTTGTTTCTTGATTTTATTTGACCATTTCCTTATGGATAATAGTCAGAAGAGTGGGAGAGGATAATTACATAATAATAGTAGAACTAGGTAACCTCATGAAAAAATAAATAGGCTACATTATCTATTACAATTTTAGTTGGGACTCCAAACTAGGAAATTAAATACTACTTTTGAAGTAACATGCTTGATTGGAATGACTTCCACCCACTTGGTAAAATAGTCTATGGCTATGAGAATATAGTCATGTCCAGTACTTGAGGATGGGTTTATAGCACTAATGAAATCAATACCCCATTGTTTAAATGGCTCTTCAATCAACACTAGCTTGAGAGGTAACGTGGCCAACTTGGGTTTCTTAACGAACTATTGACATAGCTCACATCTATGCACCTAAGTGTATGAATATTGAAACAAAGTAGGCCAATAGTAACTAGCTCATAGAATCTTATGGGTAGTCATAGGTGTAAAAAAATATCCTCCACAAGCCAAATTGTGGAAAGACTCCAAAAGTTTACTCTATTGCAATTTATCCACGTAATGAAGAAATACCCCATCAAGGCTCCTCTTATACAAACTATTGTTCCACAAGACAAAGTTAGCATCTTTCAACTTAATAGTTCTCTTTTATTTGCAAGATAGGTGGGCAAGACACTCACCATAAGTAAGAAAATGAGTGATATCATAATACCACTCATTCATAGTAGTGACAAAGAGAACTATAGTCATGTCTTTAACCTCTGTTTCTTCATGCCCTACTTCCTCTGGTATGTTATCAGCAATTAATTGGTAGAGGCCTCTTCCTTGTACAAGATTCATGGCTTTGATAACAAGATCAAAATCCTAGATTTTAGCAATCCAATTGCCCCTTTTAGTTCCAAACTATTATTGAGTTAAAAATAGATTTTACCATTGTATCAGGAACCAGAGCAATAGTGTATGAGTTTAGGATGTAAAAATAGAAGTGTTTTACCACCTTAACCATAGCATAAGCATGCTTCTCCATGTTTTAATATTTTATCTCATGAGCTTTGAGAGGACAACTCATGAAAGATATGTGAGACTTTACACCTTCTTTGTTCTACTCAACTAAAATGGTTGAAAGTGTGTGTTCAGAAGCATAGATATATAATATGAAGTCTTTGGCATAATCTGAACAAACCAAGATTGGGGCATGGGTGATAGCTTCCTTAATCTCTCAAAATTCTGACTTACCTTCTTTAGTATAGTGGAAAGTAGTTTTACCCTTTATCATGTTGACAATGTGGTGAGTCTTCTCTGTGAATTCAGGAATGAACCTTCATAGAAAATTCACCTTTCCAAAGAAAGAATGGATTGAAGTCTTACTAGTGGGAAGAGTAATCTCTTAGATGGAATTGACTCTTTTTGGGTTGATCTTTATGCCTTCACAAGATATAATGTGACTGAGAAGATTCCATTTTGTAACCCCAAAAATTGATTTCTTAGGATTGAGAAAAATGCCATTTTGTTGACATCATTCCAAAACTTGTTGTAAATGATACACATGATTAGGACAATGTTTATAAAATATGTTCAAGTCATAAAGATATACCACAATGAACTTCCGCATTTCATTTCTAAAGGCAAGATCAATCACTCTCTAGAAGGTGGCACCATCATTGATCAAACCAAAAGGCATTCTATGATATGTAAAGGTGCCCCAAGGTGTAGTGAAAGTAGTCTTATGTTGGTCTGCTTCACCAACTTCCACTTGATTATATCTTAAAAAACTATCTAACATTGATAAAATCTTTAAGCTAGTCACTGTCTGTAGTAGCTGATCCATGATGGGTAGGGGGTAGTTGTCTTTTAAAGAACATTGATTTAGATTTTTGAAATTAACACAGAGGAAAATTTCTCCATTCTTTTTTCTCACAGGGACTATGTTTTCAATCCAAGTGGAATGATGGATTGGAAAAATTACCCTCGCATTTAACATTTTCTAGATCTCAGAAAGAATAGTACCTGATATCTTGGTGTTGTACTGCCTTTATTTCTACTTATGAGGTAATGACCTAACTTTGATTGGAATTATGTGCAAAATTTCTTTAGGCCTAAGAGATTTTAGATCATCATAAGAGTACACCAAAATATCAATGTAATGGTGAAGCAAAGTAATGAATTTGAGTTTTTCATCAGGAGTGCAACAATTCCCAATGTTGACCATTTTGGGATTATCTTCTATACCCAAATTTATTTGATCAAAATCTTTGGAGGAACTTGAATCCATTTGTTTCTTCTTGATAAACCTATCATGCTTATCGAATAGCTTTGCAAGAGAATCTAACCCTTTGGGAATTTTATTCCCTTTGAGCTGAAGGAACTCTTCACTAGTTTTTAAATTTATTTCAAGAATTTATTCCTATGGTGGAGATTCACTGTCTTCAAAATAAATCTCCTCAAAGCTATCCATCTATTCCAAAAAAACAATGATTTAGTTGTCCTCATTAAACACTTGCCAATGGTTGGCATTATCAAGTATACTTGGTTGAAAGACCAGTTCAATAGTGTACTTATGCCCTTTAAAATCTTGGTGAGGAACCATGAGAGTTGTAGAGATGACCAAGGAGTCTACTTGATCATTGAATTCTCTAAGCACAATAGAAATACTAAAAGCTGTAAAACTTTTAAGGCAGTCCCACACCAGATTGTGATAATGTCAAAATCTTCTACTCTTGGTTTGATATAGGTTCCTCACCTAACAAACCACCATTTCAACATCTCCTCAAGCATTAAGAAACTTAACATCTTTATCTTGTGCAACTTTCAATCCATACAACAAAGATTCATACTCAGTGGTGGTGTTGGTATTACTGAACTACAACTTATATGAATAGGGGAAAATATCTCCTTATGGAGATATCAAAACAATTCTAGCTCTAGAATTGGTAGAAAATTCCTGCCATCAAATTCTAGAATCCAGACATCATTAAAATCTAATCTTTCAAATTTCTCTTCATTAGGGAGGGAAGATTCTTTTTTATCTGAATAGTGCTCTACCAATTATTCAGATGTCTTGTCTAAATTTTTTAGATTGTCACATAACTTTCATCTAATGAAATAGAAACATCTTCTATAGACAGAAAGTAGTTACCCATTCCTAAAGATTTAAACAAAATTTGAGCTTCAAGATCAAATGTTTGAGTGACAATATATTTTGATTCCTTCTTAGGAATTAGCCTTTACATAATTCCCTTAATAGGTATCCTCACCTTAGACAGGTCCATGTTCAATTCTCCACCAACATCCTTGTAAAAATTTCATCCAAGCAGAATGCCATAGGAAGCTAGAATGTTGGCCACCAAAATTGTCATTTTAATCCTTTTTTTTTGGAAGGTCACAAATGCAAATTATGCATCCTTGATCTAACCCAAAAGTTCCACTTTCTTGTTTTTCATGGAGAAACATATCCTAAATTTTTTAGTTAAGGTAAGATTGAGAGAGTCTGCTACCTTGATGAGCATAACATTGTCAGAGGGTCTAGAGTCTATTATACAGTTGCTCAACTTATGACCATTAATTTAAAGGGAAACATAGAAAGGTTCTATATTCTTAGGGGAAACAAGAGGAGTAATGATGATTATTTTAGGTGGCTTTATTCTTTGGGGGATCATGAGTCACCTTTGAAACATTTTGTCCTGTAGGGATGGTTTTGCTTTTGATGCTTTTAATTAGCCTATCCAATTGCTCAGGGTTGGCTTGTAAGTATTCAAAATCAGACATTTAGATCTTGGTCTTCCTAGTATGGTCAATTATATCAAATGACTAAAAATAACTAGGAACAAAGGAAGAAAGTCCATCATTTTGGGTTTGGTTGGGTGTGGTATTGGTATGAGAAATTGAAGCAGAAGGTGCAGGGTTATTTGAGGTACTTACTTTCTTATTGATCACCAGGTCCTTTGATTAGAAAGTTAGTGAAGTCCCTTGTTTAGCAATTGAAATAACTAGTTGAGGTTCTTCTCTTGATTTTCCCTTATCATCTTATTGAGTTAACTGGTTCTGGGACCTAGTAAAAACAACGTATGATCCATCAAACATTTCTCTCTTACTTCTAGCTTCATCTTGATATTTCAAGAAACCAATGTTGGAGTCACTAGCTAATTCTTCTTCACCTTATACAAAGAGATCAGCATCATCTTCTTAGTCTAACTTAGGTTGGAAAGAGAAATCATGTTTAACTTCATGATAACCAATTGCTGAGTTAGTCGGTAATGCTTCAATGGCAAGCTTCCTCTATGGGGGAGGGAGACAATTTGGGTGCCCTTAATTCCTGGTAGCATTGTCTTGACATAATTGGTTGGAAAATGTCCTCTTTGGTTTATCTCGATAAGGAGGGGTAGACTTCCCTTGTTCCATTTGCTTTTTTAGAGCTAGCAATTCATTTTCTAGCTTTTGCACCATAGGATCAGTGGTGCCTGTAGAAATTTTTTCAGAAGATGAAGAAAATTTATTTCTGTTAGGATCTCTTCTTATCTTTCCTACCAAGATAAGATCATATTCAACCTTAGTGGCCAAAATCTGAGCTATAGAAAGATCTATGTGGCCAGCCTACCTCAATAATAAAATCACTTCAAGAAGCTGAGAATTGATGAATAAGCACTTAAGATTTTCTGGCTTCAGCTAAGCAATTATAGGAATCCTATTCCTTGGCTTGTCAAATTTAGCAATGAAGTCTTGCATGGGTTCATGAGGCTCCTTATTCATTTGTGTAAGATAAGATAATAGGGCATGTGTATATTCTATGGGTTTCAACCTAGCCTCAAACTTAGCCTTGAGGTTGTTTCAGTCAGTTACTATTTGTGCTTGTAGATGATAAAACCAATCTACAGCAGTGCCTTGTAATGTTTCCACAAATAGTCTGACCACTATATCTTCAAATTCAATGCCTATCACACCATAGGCTATGTAGAAAGCTAAAATATGTAAAGATGAGATTACATTCAAAGGGCCAAAAGTGTTACCCCAAGGGCCTTGGGCTACCATGATATGACAATTGAAAGGAGGAATAAAGAACCTCTATAGGGTACGTATAGACAAAGCTTTGGTAGTAGAGGAAAGAGAAGCTTTTCCTAGTATTAGGGACCTAACATTGATAGGAGGAAAACTCCTGGTTCACTAAAGGTGAGATTGTGGAGGAGAAAGGTCAAAATTATTTCACTATACAAACTTGAACATAGGATCAACAATACCTTGAGCTCTCTAGCTTCATGTATACCATGGGTCTGCTAGAGTGTAGAATGGAAAAGAACTAGAAATACTTCAATTTGAAGCTTGAAGTTTCAAATTGTGTGTTCTTCCCCAATGGAGTCACCAAAAACTATTGGGTGAATATTTTGTCATCAACTAACTGATGGCAAAATGGGTATATCGACCACATCACAATGAGATTTATATGGCAAAATAGGTATGGTTACTATAGCATAATGAGATAAATCTCTCCTCTCAGCAAAGGGAGGTTCCCTATAAACTATAATATACTAATATAAATTGAAAATAGACTCAAGGGTGAAATCATACCATCCATCTCTTTTTTTAGAGATGATGTTCACAAAATAAAGGAGAATTATTATGTAATTACTGAAGGCATTTCTCTTCTTTCAAAAATGATTTTCAACAAATAATAGGGATTCTTCCTAGGTAGTAACTGGATCCATGAAAAACCTATGAAAGAACAAAGTCTTTCATTATTTTTTGTGCTGATTTAGGATAAAATAACATAGTAGAATAAAGTGCAGCACAAAGTCTCCACCAAAAACTACAACAGAGTAAAAGATTATGAAGGATAAGGGGAGCTCAAAGTCTCTAATATCCTAAAACATAAAACACACAGACTAAAGACAATTATGGTAGCACAAAGTCTCCCACAGTCAACTTCAGGACTTCTTTCAGATTATTTCCACTTGTTCTACTTATTTGATTAAATGGACAAGACTGTATTTAGGAAAAAAGACATAAGAATGAATTCTTAGATAATAAAATATATTTCAACACAAAGTCTAAAAGATCACTTGCTTTCTCATTCACTTGATAAAATATGATCAACAGTCTGAGCTCAAAGCCTCAGGAATGCCTTTCAATTTGGGTAGAGTTTCACTTCTAATAACAAAAAGATGTCTCTTCTACAAACTGAGAGATTACAATATATAACATCCAAAGAAAGACTTGGTTTCTTGTTTTTATGAAATGGCCCATGCTGCATTGAATGCATTGGAAATTCTATGAAGGGGCCATGCTAGAATAGGTCATCAGCCTTAACTTCTGGCATTTTAAATCATCTCAAATGTCTTCTCCAAAGCATGGGTCACCTAGTCTTCTTTATGATGTTTACACGGTTGTCCATTCACCTTTACTCAATGAATAAAAATAGGCCATGCTATTGAATGCTTGTGATCTCTAAGGTCCATTAGGTGGACTACTCCACCTACTGGAAAAACTCTTCTACAAATATTTCTAGATTCTTTATATCATTCCCTCTTTCCTTGTTACATTTTGTCTCTTCCTAGTGATCTAAGCTCTTAAGGCTATCTTTTCACCTTCTGCTAGCTGGTCGCTTTGTTTGTTCCCAAGTTTGTGTTATTTGAAAATCAACGGTTATTTCATTACCTTAAATTTGCTGTCTGTGGGGGCGTCACTAGTCACTTTGTTCCACTTTGAACCTTGAACCCTTTGAACCTTGAAGATTTCAATGGTTCAAGGTTTAATGGTTCAAAGTTCAATGGTTTGGTAGTTTGGTGGTTCAATTTTTGGTAAAGAGCCACATTCACTTAGTCTTCTTTTAGGAGTTCAATGTGTCATTGAACCAATTGTTTGCACCATTCACTTGAACCTTGAGCTCTTTGAACCTTTGAACTCTTTGAGCCTTTCAGAGGTGGAGTTCAATGGTTCCATAGTTAAATGGTTCAAAGCTTCATTCCAACTCATTGGCCCTACCATTTAACCTTTTTGATTTAAACCTCGATGTTGAACCATCCTTACAATTTTTTTTAGGAAATGCCTGAAGTGTTTTGAGATTTTTCCTTGTGAAAACCTGCCTTTTAAACCTATGATTTATTTAGCTGAAAAGGCTTATGTAATTAAATAACTTGATTGCTCAAAACATTTTGAGAAAGAGACCATTTTGGCCTGTAGGATTGAAATGGTCGACATGTTGTCCACAAAAACAAGTGACAAATTTTGGGAACAAAAAAAATCAGATATCTCTTCTCAGAGATAAGAATATATTTAGATCTATAAATTTTTATGAATAAGACATCTCTTCTCAAAGATAACATTATTGTTATTGTGTTTTTCTTATTTCTTGAGTTTATTTCAACCAAAGCTTCTAAGTTTTGGATTAGGGAAAATAGGTGCTTATTTGGAAATGAGTCATCCACTATGGTATCTTGTTGATGGGATTGTAGTCATGATAAGAAGTCATCCATGGCATTGTCCTTACCAAGCTTATCTACAATAGTTAGATAAAATTATTGTAATGAGAGTAGCCATTATATCACTCTACTTGGGATAGTTCATTTATTAATAAGGTACTTAATGGCTGCATGGTCTATATGAACAAAGACTTGATACCTTGTTATGTAGTGACAAAAACTGTTGATAGTATAGACTACTACCAAGAACTCTTTTTCAGTGGTCATGTAATTTAATTCTACTATTTGTAGGTTCTTGCTTACAAAATATATGACATAATTGAGTACGTCATATTTTTGGCCTAGCACAACTTCTAGGTTACTATCTAAAGTATATATGTGAATATGGAAGGGAAGCTTCCAATCAGGACCATACAGAATAGGGGTGGTGGTCAATAATTCATTAAATTATTTAAAGGTTGTATCATAGGCAAGAGTCCATATGAATTTATCATCTTTAGTTAAGAGAGTGAATAATGGTGTCACTACTTTATTTAAATTGTTTATAAATCTCCTATAGTAAACAACATGTCTTAAAACTCTTGACATATTTTTGTTTTTGAGGAATAGGTAGGTTTTTTATGATTATGATTTTTATAGGTTCAACATTAATTCCTTTAGTAGATACATGGTGCTCTAAGATAATGCCTTATATCATAATCATATATCATTTATTATGACTTAAACAAAAATAGAGCTCTTAATAGTGTTGTATCACTTTATCCATGTTCTTCAGGCACTCATCAAATGTTTCTCCATAAATAGTGAAGTCATCCATATATATTTATACACATTCATTGGCCATATCTACAAAGATATTTAGGATAACCCTTTGAAATGTTGTAGGATCATTACATAGCCCAAGAAGCAATATAACATAAGCATAATTACCCCAAGGAAAAGTGAAGGTGGTCTTATCCTAGTCCATATGAGTAATTCTAATCTAGCTATAATCATTGAAGCCATCTAAAAAGGCAAAATATTTCATTCTTGCTAGTGTGTCGAACACCTGATCAATGAAGGGTAGAGGAAAGTGATCCTTTTTAGTTACTATATTAAAATCCTTGTAATATATACATATATGCCATTATCCATTTTTAGTTTTTACAATTACTAATGGTGAAACCCATTCACTATCTAAGATGGGATATATAATCCAACAGTTAGGAGTTTCCATATTATACTTTGACTATTTATCTAAGAGTTAGATTCATCTTCCATTGTGGTTGTCTAATTGGTTGGCACTCTTTTTGATATAAATATGATGTATTCATATTTTTGGGCTGATTCCTTACATATCCTCATAATCTCATGTAAAAGTGCATTGGTTTGCATGTAATATGCTGAGTAGGTGCTTTTCCTCATTTGACTTCAACTTGCTATTAATAAGCAATGTTTTTCTTGGAGAGATTTCAATTTATAATGAGAGTGATTTCATCATTTATATATTGCTCATATATCTAGTTTGGTTGCATCTATGAGGCAATAATTGGTGGAATATTTTTTGTATAGATGTATAAAAATTATCTTCTTCCCAAAGGCTAGAAAATGGGCACTCAACATATTAAAAGTGGTTGAGATTTACAAAATGAGTTTGGTAATTATTATATAGAAGATTGAAGAGAATTTATCTTCCTCCTATTCAGCCAAGGTGCATACATGGTCTATGGTGAATACAAGAATCAAGAGAGGATGGTCTACCTCATCTTCTTTAGCCCATAATATATTCTCTGATGCCAAGGCCGATTGTGCTAGAGGATAGAGGACCAAAATTTTAGTGTGGTTTCCATTAGATATCAACATGTTATCTAATCTATAACTAATGAAGGTATCAGCTATGGTAAGCTAAGGTCATCCTAAGATAAGAGGTTATCCACCCAAATTAGACTTTGGCTAGAACACAATGAAATCTTCAAGATACTCCCAAGAATCTATAGTAATAAAAAGATCTTCAATGATTCCTTCAAATCTGACTATAGACCTATCATCCATTTTCATCATTATAGATGTGGCACAAATATCATTCAACTATAGTTTGTTTATGGTTTTATTACTTATTACATTTATTATAGCCCCTAGGTCTATCAATGTATTAGATAACTATTGGTCATGGATATAAACTATTACTACTTGGCATACTAGATCCAAATATTTCACTGGCAACGTGTTTCCTAGAATAATGTATACCAACTAGAAAATCACATGCATTGTATTGGGATCCTTCTTCTTCCTTCCAGGTTTACATAGATATAAGTCTCTAATAACTTTGGAATATATGGGCACATCTTTGATGTCCTAGAAGAGAGGAATCTTAACACATAAATTCTTGAGATGTCTTATGAAATAAAATTTAGGCTTAATTTCATGGAATTAAAGGCTAAGATGTTCTAGAAATGATGGGGCTATTTCATCAATTGCTTTATTTTCTAGTTCAGAGAGTTATTATGATGGTAAAGGCAGGTTAGCATGATCTTTTGGAGTTTATTAATCTAACTCCATTACTATGGGTGGGGCTAGGAGTGGTATAACTTTCCTTGAAAGTAGGTAAATTTCATGGATGTTCACTGCATAAGCTAGGTACTGAATAGGTTCAATACTAGATGTCAGTTACAATGACTTATTTGAAAGATTCTACATATATTAGGTAGGGAATTGGTTAGGCTTGGGTGCAACTTGTGTATTGGGCATAAGAGTAGGAGGTTATTATTGTTGTTATAGAGGGAATCCTCGTTGATGGTTTTCCCAAGGTTGATTGGGTCTCTAAGGCTACTCCCATTGGTTTGTGAAGGTTGGGCCTTGGGGTGGTTACCAAGATTGTATCCAAGGTGGGGATATATTTTTTGGAGGCTACCAAGAGGTGGTGGGGTAGCTTTTCTAAGATGGATACTAGCTAAAATTAGGATGTTAGATGTTCATCCATGGACTAGTCTAATTGGGAGTAGTATTTATAAATGTGTTAAAGGGGGTAAAATTTGTAAAAGGTAGATTTTATCCCATACCTAGATAAGATGGTCATTGAACCCATGGATTTATTTATGTAACATATAAAAATTTGTCCCCATCTCCACTTACAATATGTATCTCTACTATTTCTAGTTCTTTAGATGTGATGTTAGCTACTTTATTCTGAACCTTGTGACACCTAAAATCTATCTTCTTCTTACAATCTAGATAATAGATGGTCAAAGCTTGATCCAAGGCTACTTAATTTTTAATTGAGTTTAATCTCTCTATTTGGGTGTCTAAGTGACTAATGATATCCTATTTCATGTCTTGTAACAAGTTATTAGCTTTAGATTTTGATAGGCCACTTGCCACTGCCTGTGAAAGCTTGCTACCCCTAACTTTGTTTATGGTAGACCTAGAATAATTCTTTCTCAAATCCTTGATGTCTATGAATAGTAGGTTGGAGATATCTCCCCCACTCATTAGGTCAAAGACTTTCAGATAATCTTTTGACTCTTTGCAAGAAGATGAGTTTTATAAGCTCTTTTCATAGTGCACTTTGCTTGAATATTTATACACTGAACATGAACCATTCAACATCGTCTTCCAAAGATTCATCCCGTTCTTGAGTCATCCTAGATATGTCATTTCTTCTATAATTTATTCCTCATCTATATTCTTTATTCTTAACTAGAAATTGAATTTTTCATGTCCTCTCAAGCATGGATTGAATTACTACCCAATCCCATGAACTAGTGAAGTGTTGAGTCTTTGAGGGTGGTTGAAAAAAGTTTCAATTTCTATGCATCCTGACTATATTCATAGCTTCTACAAAGGATATAAAATTCAAATAAAATGTGTTTGGGGATTCTGATAATGTACCTCTAAAATTAGGCAAGGTTAAGGGTGGAATATTTTTCATTTGTGTTACACCTATTGCATCTAGAATAGGAAATTCAAAAGTAACCATGTTTGGAGTCTTGTTTTCATCCACAAAATATCCTTTTATATTCATGATGGCTTTTCTTATGATATGTATACTAAATTTACTCAGTGTCACATCTTCAAATAATGTATTAGTCCCTTCATTAGCATGATAGTAAATGTTTATCTACTCATCCATAATCTTTTTACTAAATGGCAAGTCTGAAGAATCTCTTAAGCTTTATTTTATTTGCTCAATAAAACCTTGTTGGAATGTTATTATAATGTTACTCTCTAAAGCTTTTGGTTCATGCAGTTCTTCTCCTTTGTTTATTCTTACCAACTCAGCTAATTCTTCCTCTATTGTGTTTCCCTTTTCAAAGCCAATAGTACTTTTGCAAGCTACCTCCTTCAGTTTGTAGTGTTCCCTTCTTCAAAAGCCTTTCAGCTTATGATATATTTTTCAACAAGATTTTAAGTTATTTTAGGTACTTATGGTTCTTTCCTAGTAGCAACTCATGGCCTTTTTGGTAGGAATCCCCCTTTAGAATCTCTTTCTCTCTATATGAATGTTGAGCCACCCTTTAATTGTCATGTTCCTTTGTACATAGGGTTAGTATTTTTTTTTGGTACTCTAGGGGGTTGTTTAGAATAATCAAAAAATAAAATGTAGAGAAATAAAGGAGTGTAGAAACCAAAATGACTAGAATTGAAATTTTACTTCTAGAAGCAATAAAATTATCTACTAAAAGTGGGAAAATTACTCTAGAAAGCAGGAAATGAAAGAAAAAAATGAAAGGCACACTTTATGAAAAGTAAATCACTCTTGTAAGAAAGTAAATTCTAAAAAAAACATTAACTAAGCAAATCACAATATTTCAAATAAACATTCGAATTTGTGCACCATCAACATCCAAGAAATTAGATATCTGGCATAAGAAACTATAGTGCCCTCACTCAACTTGCTCAACTAGGTAGTATAGTGTATTAAAAAATGTTGTATAGCATCAACATCTAAAATTTTAGACATATGGCATAAGACAACATAATGCCCTCACTCAACTTACCTAGTTGGGTAGGATAGTGCATTAATCAATCTTGAAAAGTAATAATTGATCTAGAATGAAATAATTAACAACCTCCCTAGTAACGGTGGAAAAATGTTGTGCAAACTTATTACCTAGTTAATACTAGAATCTTGAGTCTAATTAACATTAATTTTCAACCTAGGGTATGTATAATTTTCAAGGATATCAGCACTATATATGCATTATTGATCTATAGATTATCTTTCTTACTAGTTATAGTATAATAAAATTATATTAAATTCACCAGATAGTTATACTATGAAATTATTATAACAAAAATACAAAAATATTCACACTTATGAATCACACATGAATCACACTTTATATAATCAAACTAATAATAAATTCAACTTACACAACACACTTAAACTAAAGAGCGTCAAGATCTTCACTACAATTCCTTCTGAGGGGGCCCTTCTTCATTCATAATTGAGTTCTAATCCTTCTCTAAGAGACTTATAAAATATTCTTATAGAATCAACCTTCTCATTATTCAAATTTCTAGTAAATAAATATTGCTACAAATTATTTCAATATTTAGAATGCAATGACTTATACAATTCTAGGTTCTACCATTAAATACAAAAGGTAATTTATTAGCTCCAATCGAGAACACTAAACTAGGAAAGGTATAAATACTTTGAAAACTAGCCTAATCAACCTTAAACTAGTTATTAACTAAAGTTACTTGTTTTAGGCATGATTGGGCTAAGGATAATATATATTGATTTATTGTTTTACTTCTTTTTGTCTCCTTTCTATTATCCTTGTCTTACTCATTTTTAGCAGCACATCCAAGATTTCGTACATGTGAGGAGACTATACAATAGATATGGAAGATCCTCTTCAAAAATCCACCTAGTTTCTAAGATAGATGGACACGTCTTTAAGAGCTAATCACATCTTATCACAATAATAATTCTATTCTACATAGTGTCTATGGGCTCTTATAGGTGAAATCCTGTAGCTTCTATAGGCAATTTATAGGTGGAAAGAAATAGTTGATATGGAAACCTATAGGTGAAAACCAATAGTTTTTATGGGCACCCTACAAGGGGAATCCATTAGTTGCTATGGGCACCCTACAGGTGGAAGCAACTATTTTTTATAAGCAACCTAGAAGTAAAATCCCCTTTTGATGTGGGCTTCTCTATAAGTGTTGTGCCTAAACAAGATTCCTATAGTTTTATGTTACCCTTAAAATGTTTGTTAAATAAGGTTACATAAGTATAATCTAATCAAAGAAAAATCATCATTAATTTATAACATAATATATATTAATCAATGCACACATAAAATCATAAGTTTATTCATTCATTTACATGAGTCATGGATGGTTATGGGATTTACATAGAAAAAGATAGATACTAGGTATGGATGAGGCTATAAAATAAAACAATTGGTGGCCTCATTAAAAAATATAAAAATAAGAAAGATAATGTATTTAGACCAAAGATCATATAAGGATGAAATAGCAAGTGTAGTACTACATGTTGAATAAATTGATAGGAGGGATAATTATAAATATCAAGAGAGAAATGGAGTCATAAGTGCAATCTCCAACATGTGTTCCATGTGTACTTGATCCTCTTACAAGTGGGAAGGATGTGTGTGCCATTTGGGTGGAGAGTATTTACATGTAAGTAACTCTAATTTCAACTAGTTGATTAGAGAGGTGAGAAACACCTAAAAAGGTTAGAATAAAGTGTATTTATAAATACAATAAATACACCCATAAAAGACTTAGAAAAAAAATAGAGACTGTAGGAAGGACCCATATTAAGGTTAATTATCCAACAATCCTCCTTAAGCTTAAATTTAGGCTTAAGAAAGTGAATATAATCTTTTACAAATAAGGAAGGGAGTTAAAATTGCATAATATTCCCCCTTAATAGAAACATCCTTCACGATGAATTACAATAATTGAGAGAAGAAAGAAGAGAAGGTGTTGCTAAAATTTATAAGAATGAAAGTTTTACCACTGAGAATCTCCAAGAATCTTCTTTAGATAATGTGTATGATTCGTAATGGAACAAAGACCAATAAGAAGGAGAAATGATCCACAAACTTACAAGACAAATAATCTAAGACCAATATTTCAAGTTAAGTAACCATTATGCCAAAAATATGATCTACATACATAATGTAATAAAAGTAGATGTAAAAATAGGCAAAGTTGAGAAAAGACAACTTCCATCATAAAGTGAGAAATTCTATACAAAAATAAGTTAACCAACATAATTAGAGCATACGTCCTTTGCAGAAAAAAAGAATGCATTAAAGAGACTTAGTTTAGTCAAAATGGATACAAAGAAGACATATCAATTGCAAAAAATATTCTATGTGAAGCATTAAAAATAATCAGAACAAGACATAACAAAGTCTATAAAAGATTCACTTCATTTAGAAATCCAAACAGTGTTACCCTTAGAGGTAGGATATTTAGTCATTTTCCAACAATGCAATGTGTCATGCATATATTTACCATAATATTTGCATGGGTGTAATTTACAACATTTAGATATATGATGCCTACATTTTCCACAATGCGTAAAAGGTTTAAAAATTTTAACCAAAGTAGGAGAATTACAATTGATAATTAAAATAAGTTGCATTATAAGTCATTCAATGAGGACAATAAGATGTCAAATTTGTAGGAGAAGTAGGCGATTCATCAAAATTGAGATCTTTATAGTTTGTATTAGAAGTAGGCAAAAGAGGTTCAATAATACCATATTCATACTTACCAAGTGTACCACCCAAATAACTCATATTTTTCATGGTTTTTAAGTTGGGGTTGGAAAAAATAAGTGTTCAAATAAGTTTTAGGTGTTTGAGAATAATAAGAATTTTTATCAATAGACCTAGTATCATATGTAAAAGATGTGAATTTGACATTTAAATAATCAATATAATATTACATGGAGTTAATTTTCTCAATAAAGTATGCTTGTAAATAATTTAATGTTTCATTTTTATATGTAATTTGTTTATTAAGATCATCTATTTCAGCAATTTGAATAATTTGCGTAAAATGCCAAAATGGCCAATTTAAGACCAATGAGAGGAATGATATAAATGTCACTAGCATTGAGAAAAATCAATGACAATATACTTTAATTGATCTATAAAACATTTGGAAATATTCATATTTAATAAAAATGAGAGTTAACTAACTTGTAAATGTAAGCCTTTAGCAAAACAAATATGAGGTGCTTAAATGAACTCTAATTCATAAAAAAAAAAAAACAAAAAAAAAAAAAAAAAAAAAAAAAAAAAAAAATTAAAACTATATTTAAAATTGGAAAAATATTTTAAATCATAAATATATAAAAGATATTTTGTGAAATTAAATTTACATTTAAAATAAAAAACCTTTTACCTCCTTTTTTTGAAAAGTAAATATTTAATATCCTATAAAAGATTATAAAACACTTCTTGTTATGTTTCACATAAAATATCAAAAAAGTCCATGAGCATTTTTTAAAAAATAAACATAAATAAACTTTTCAAGAAAAACTTTTAATTTTTTTTTTGAATTTTTGTAAATGAAGTTACATTCCACATGGGAATGAAAAATATTTTATTTTACATCAAAGTAAATGAATGTTTTGCGTCACATAGAAATGTAATCATATCAAGGTGAATTTAAATACAAACTGGAAAATAAAAAAACATGGTGATTAAAATCATCTCAAACCAATATACATGAAGGGTTTATAAGATACATTATTAAATAGTTAAAGGGAATAAAATCCCATACACAACTACACACATGTGGTAGTAGTAATTCTATGCAAGGTTTACGTATTCTCTATTTAGTAAAAATAAATATAGAGATTAGCATGCAAAGATAATAAGGTGATACAGTTTCCAACTAACTTTTCACAAACAAGTAAAACACACTAGTGGAATCATGAATATTTCTAAAATAAAAAAAATGAACACATTAAAATAAGAATATCTACCAAAAAAGGCATTATATAAATAAAATAATAGATGTGAAGAGAAGGTAAACAAATATGTAAAGAATAAACCCTAGGTTCAAAAAAATAGTGATGCTCTGGTAGACTATGATCTAAGAGAACATAGCCTTAAAATGACGAAATGGTGCCAAAAACTTTAATTATAGATACATATAATGATTCTAATATCTTACAAAACAATTTTTTTTTAAAAAAGTGGTAAATTGAAAGACTAGTAGTAAGCTTCACCAAATGCCAAGGAAAGTGCAAAGTGCTAAGGAAGAGAGAACCATAATATCTAGTGTATGTAAATACTACAAAAAAGGTGGGGTTAGATGAGATAAATAAAAATAAAGACACAAATACATAAAATGGAAAATTAACAAAATGAAAATCATATTACCAACATGGAAAATGAATATGAATTTGATTGGTAAATATGGATTTACCAATAGCTAATACAAAACAAAACTAAGCATAACAAAAAATCAATAGGAAAAACACATAAACCAAATGAATTATGATAAATAAGGATATCCACTTATGTTATTAAAATGGGAAAATCCATCACATGAACTCATATTTGAATAAACAAGAATAAAGGGTAGTCAAAAGCTTGCCGAAAAATTTTCTTGACAACCTTCTTTTAGAAACCTACAAAAAAGGTTATAAGGCCCAAAAAAGAGATGGAAAAAACCAAAATTATCTAAAAGAGTCAAACACACCACTCACTAAAAATGTTAAAACAACTAAGGATCTAATACCATGACATAATATTTTTTGAGGATCAAATTAATGAGCATCAAAAAGAATAAAGAGATGCTTTAAACAAGATTATCTTAAAAAGAGAAAAAACCACAAGTTGAGGTGAATGTGACAAGTGAGGAAAACATATATGGATAAAAAACCCACAATATATTATAATCCTTTGAAATAAAGAACTCCAATTACAATAGCATGAACAAGTTATAATAAGAAGAGAGAGAATGGATTTAGGCTAAAGAGCATACAAGGATGCAAGAGCAAGAGTATATCAATAATAGTGTTGTAAAAATGTAGTAGTATGTGTTGAAGAAAGGGATAGGAGGGATCATTAAAAGAGAAATATAGAAATGGAGTTACAAGTCAAAGTTATAGTAGGTGTGCCATATGTCCCTAATCCTCTTACAAGTGTGGAACATGTGTGTGCCATGTGGGAGAGAGGAGTTACATGTAAGTAAATCTAATTCAAACAAGTGGATTATAGAGGTGAGAGACACATAATAATGTTATAATAAAGTGTATTTATAAATACAATAAATACACACACATAAGACTTAGTAAAATCCTAGAAGACTATAAGAAGAATCCAAATTAAGGTTAATTCTCCAACACATATGAACATCACCATATCTTCAGTTAGTTTTCAAGAAATAATTGTAATGCATTTAATAATATCCATATATTGAAATCAAACTACCTCTCCAACCTTCAAAAGGTCTCTCACATATGTAATTCCATGTTATTGAAACCAATTATCAAGCTTATTCCTCTAATAAACTCTCAATAGTGTAAACTGAAGAAGACATGATTAATAATGAAATATTATTTCAAGTTAATGACCCATATATATTTATAATATTTTATATAATAAACCTAAGGTTAGTAGCACAAATACTAGAATAATTAATACTAGTGAATAGTAATGAATAATATTGTAATACCACATCCATAAGAATGAGGAGTTGGGCATATTAGATTAGTATAAATATAGGAGCATAGGAAATTATAATGCATCCAAGAATAATAATTGTAATTAAGTCTTTCTCAAAGGAGGTGTCCCCCTCTAAGTGGCCTATAATAAGATTTATTCCTTCTTCAAAAGGAATATTATGTGTGTAATTTGTGATTTAGCTAATATATAGTCAATTAGTGTTGTAATTCAGTTATTATGTAAGGTTCTTAGCATCTAGCATAAGAGCTCTTTTTAGGGCCATTTATGTGTATTAGAGTTATTATTGGAGATATTATTTAGAGATTAATGGAGCAAGTGTAAGTTCTAAATTCCATCATGGATGTTTTTAAAATTCAAATCTATATCTTTTTATCTTTTTGTAGTTAGAATTTGTAGCCAAAATCTACTATTTACAAGTGTAGATTTTCATTTTTCATCAATACGACTATTATTTTGCATATAGATCTTAGATTATAAAAAGTCACATTAAATCATTTTTGAGTGTTTTGAACCTCATTCCTAATTTTCCATAAAAATTATTATTTTTGAATTTCATTAATTATTGCTAAAGTTATCATATTTTTAGTAACATATTCTATGTAAAAAATAAATTAAAACTTGACTATTATTTTGTGTGCTTATCTCAAATAGGAAACAATTGCACCATAATTTTTTTGGGTTTTGTGTGCTTCATTTATTGCTTTCTATAATAGTTTTAAGTTTTGAATTTTATTAATTATTTAAAAATTTATCATAGATTTAGTAAGTTATATTTTTTTTAAAATTGTTATTGAGTCCATCTTTTGGTTGTCACGGAGATCTCCATTTTATCTAGAGCAATGCATTAATTAAGTAATGTGATGGATAAATTTAGAAGTAATATGTATGTTTATTTATATATATTTGCATTTAAATCCCATATAACAACATAATATGGAGAGGAAATAGATACATGGTTAGACTTGAAGGATTCTTGCTGAGCCTAGTATGTTGATTTCCATCACTTAGTTGAGACTAATTCACATATAGATGCATCAAATTTGAAATTTAAAGAGCCCAAGTTGACACTGAAAATACCCATATTGGCATCAAAAACACCTGAATAAACCACTGATGAACCCACACTAGCCACCAATTCTTTAAAAAAAATTATGCATTATTTGTTGAGGTTATCAACTACAAAAATAATGTGTGTAAATAACTACGCTAAGGGGGATGGTATGTATTCCTCCATTGAATCATGAAGTACACTATTTTGAGCATCCTTATTCTAGCTTTGAGGTGATCATCACCAAGATTTAACTTTCAATACTCAATTATAATCTATAGATTGAAATGTTTCTAGTTGTATTTGTTCCCTTCATTGATATCTATGCACATCCACCTCATGTTTCAATGTTTTTGTTCACAATGCTCTTTCACATGCTCCTATCAATACACAATAAGAATAAGTGGAAGCAAAAATGGATGCATGGGCATGATTCCATCTGGTCCTCAATATATTTTTGATATGTAATTATTTTCATGTTTTGAGGATGAAACATGTCAAGGGGGTGGAATGTAATATACATATGGAGGGGTAGATTAGTGGAATAAATAGTAGAATAGTGAATAGTAGTGAATAATAAGGAATAATATTTTAATACCACATTCATAATAATGAAGAGTTGAGTAGATTAGATTAGTATACATACATGAGAAAAGGCAATTGTAATGTATCTGAGAAGAAGAATTGTAATTGAGTCTTACTCAAAGGAGTTAGCCCCCTCAAAGTGGCTTGAGATCTGAGTTATTCCTTCATAAAAAGGAATGTTGTGTGTGTAATATGTGATTTAGCTAATATAGTGTTGTTATTTACTTATTATGTGAGTGATGTTTTTAATGTTTTGATGAATAATTATTTAATAATAAACATTTTAGTGGATGAATTATCATGAATTTACATTACATACCATTGGTTAATCTAAAAAATTGAACATTGTAAATATGAAATTAAGCAAATAAGACCCACATGCCATGGATTTAAAAAAACCAATAAAACTTACTAACTTCATTTGGCTTTCTTTTCCTATTGGACCAAAAATAGTACACACCAAGTTGATGATTCTAAATATTCCACTTTCTTAAAGTCTTCTTTTAGGTTGTTCTTGGACTCATCACATGAGAAATATCACCTCTTCATGTATTTGATGCATTAACTTCAATCAAGATGGAAAATGTTGAAATCATTAACATAAAATAATATATTCCTCCTTTTTTACCATGATATAGGACCATTCCTTGATCAATGAGGATATTAATATTTCACCCTAATGAAATTATTATTAAGCTTCATATACATAAGATAACTTTATTTTCCATGATGTTGGAGCGGCCATATTATTTTAGGATCCTCTATCATTATCCCCCCACACTTTAATAAAAAATGGTATATATACAAATTATACATCCCAATATACTTCTAAACAAAAATAATCATGATTTAACATCTCTCCATCATATGATGATGACTGCATAGTTTTCCAAGCCATATTTTAAAACTTGGATGTAATTCACTAATAGAAAATATTACTACGTGCACTATTTTAATTAATATTTTCATCTATTTAATATCTCATTTGATCTACTATTGATGATAATGACTATGAACCTCAAGTTTATGTCCCTCACATCAACCCACCATTTGAAAATACTTGGAGGGTTATCTAATTCTTTTTTAATGTTCCCAAAAATCATGATGGTAGCAATCAACCCAATACCATTTATAAGTACTTCAATCCTAATAACTATATTAGACATCTCATTAATTATGTTTTTGATTTGTACCAACAAGCTTTATATAGTTTAATATTTAGTTCAAAACTACACCAACCAATCATTACTAGGATTTAATAAATTTATATTGTTATCCCAAATTATAGTTAATTGTATCAAATAAATAGATACAATTCAAATCAATACCACCTATTTTAATTATAATGAACATTTCAATACTTTTCACTCTTATCTTGTTTTACTATATTATATTAGTTGGGATAATATCATATAATAAAAATAATCAAATTTTAATATAGATCATGAGATAAAATTATAAGATAAAAAACCTATCTTAAGGAAAATTCAATTTAAATTTAATATCATGGGTAATTATATTGTTGATGTTGAGGTAGACATTTAATATTATGACCCACTACCTACACTTCCTAGTGATGAATCTATCTAAGAATTATTACATGTTAGAGAGCATAAACATCCCCACCAACATCACTAGTTTGGTTACTATGAGAAAATACCTCCTTACTTCAATAAACATTTCACTAGTGTTAACCCCAAGCCTAACGCTATCCTCAAGCCTGCTTCAGTGCCATATGATTTTCAAGATGTAAACGTGATGCTTATCTAATAATATTAAGTAGGTAACTTTAATAAAAATGTTAATCCAAATTTATTTATTATCACTATGTAAATTTTTCATAAAGAGAAAGATGATTACAACCTATTTTTATAAAAATATCATGAAGAATTTGCATAATAATATGAGGGCATTCTAGGCATACAATGTAAAATTATTTTCCATAATATAATGACATATACATATGTGAAACATGTGAACTAAAAGAAACATAAATTTCCTACTAAACTTTCCTCCTTGTGTCAAAAAGATTTATCAAAGTCTTATATGTTAGGTTCATTTTATTTGTAGATTACTTGTAATGGGTATCTAACATAGTAATTATTTATAATAAATTAACTGTGATCATTTACATTTTCATCAAATTTCATAACCTAAACTTTATATGTCTAAAGGAAAACTTTCCATTACCTTAAATTGAAGTTATTCTTGATTATAAAATTATATATGATATGTTTTACCTCATGGATGGTTTTTAAGATCATATTTAGATTCATATTTCTCTTGAGAATCAACATAATACCACCTTTACTACTAATTTGATAACTTATTGCTACACTAAAATTCATTTTAGCCTTAAAATGTTATAGCCAATTATCAATGTGCAATGACCCACATATTTCATGATCTCATCAAAAAAATATTTTAAACTTACATGGATGAACTTATATCCAAATTAAAATATTGTTAAAAGCATATTATTTACCTAGGTATTGTTGACCATTTTGACCACAAGTCAAAATGGGTCAACCCCCTATAGTATAAAACTTGATATAATGGTATATTATAATGTCAAAGGGTGCGTAATAGTTTATTTGATGTCATTTCATATATTTATAGCCTTGGTCATGGTAACATTTAGTCCTTATGTAATTTAATATCATTTAAAGGTCATAAATGGGTCATTTATGAAGGTGGTACATTTTTCAAGGTTTCCATGTGTTAGAAACTTACTTCCAACATCAAATGTGTCAGATTACTTATCAGGAATGTCTGTATTAACTAAAAATGATAGATTCCTAACTAAAAATCAAGAAAGTGGAAAAGGAGTTTCAAAGGTTGTACAACCTATGAGAGATAGATGCATGTGGTATAAGGTTGTGGGATGGATATTTAACTTCATATAAATAAATTTCATAAATTAAATTCTTTTTAAGTGCCAAAAATGGGATAAAACCATTCTACTCTTCCATCATTCCACTATGCACATAAAACTAGTCAATAGGTTTTTGGTTGGTACAACTAGGAGGAGGAATTATAGTTAAAATTAATTATAGGGGTAATAATAAACTTTTTAATATTAAATTTCATGATTTTAGTTTATATAATGGTCAATTATTATTTATGAAACATCTTTAACAAGTTGACTATGTTTTTCTACCTATTGTTTCCCACACCCTACAAGTTTTACTCTTGTTTGAGTAAGTTCATATAATTAAATGGTTTAATTTTATTACATATGATTTTTAATATCTCCTATCATGTTTCCCATGATTTTTTTCATGTTTTGTAATGATTTCATGGACCAAACAATTTAAATTGTAAGAAGGTGCCACCAAGTGAGGTTGCAGTCAAGTTTCACCACCTGTAGAAGGTTTATTTCTCTCTAGTGGTTTCAATGTAATATGTGGTTTTTTGTATCATTCCTTCAATGTATATTTTCCCTCCTTTCCTTCCAATTTTGATATCCAAAGCTAGCATCATGTGAGTTATAGTCAAGAAAGACACTCATAGTCAACTCATTGCATGATTGTTATACACAGTCATCTAAATGAAGTGTTTTGAGATTTGATCACGTTCATGGAGGAGAAATGAATTTAAAAAATAGGTTAAACATATTATTCAGGTATTATTAATTAATTTAGACCTTCTAAATGGCACACAAGGTACTATGGTAGTCATATAAAACACACACACACACACACACACACACACACACACACACACGCACACACACACACACACACACACACACACAAAATCATGCACCATTGGTGTGCATCTATATTAGACTAAAGATGTTGGAATGGAGGTATGGAACATTTTACAAGAATTTAAAACTAGATGGAATGAATTTTAAGTCTTTTGATAAGGTTTGAAGTATTTTCAAGATCATATATTATATAAACTAGTTATCTAAACCATCAATGCCTAGTTTGTAATCATTTTAGTACCTACAAGAGGGTAATAATATTGAAATTAGAGTTTTTAATATTGATTCAAATCATTCAATGTGGGAATGATCATTTTATATACTTTTTGATGGTCCAAAGTGATTGAAGGCTCATATTTTATGCATACTACCATATTCATATCTACTGCCTGTATACTTACAAGTGCACACCTATAGGTGGCCCCATAGAGATTTGAATTGATGTATGGTGGATGTTCAAAAAATATTTGATGAATTCATCATGTTTGGATAATATTTAGATTCCTTGAAGGTCTAGTTTGAGGTCACATTCTATGCACATTCTATATGCTACCTTCACTACCTTATATGTTATTGTGTGTGCCTCACAAGCTACCATAGAGACCTAAGCATGGTCATAGAGGATTTTAACATGTTTTTAGGCTCCCATAAGGGTTATGGAGGTTAGATATACTTTTTAAGTCATGATAAAATCAATATAAGAGTAGGATAGTTTAAGAAACCAATTTGCATTTTGAAGGGACTGTGGTAGGGATAAGTTCCCTAAAACACCAATGCAGAGCCTTCACCAATTTTGTCAACACCCTATATTAACGTTTCATAGATTTATGATAAATATAAAATAATATAACTTTTATCCCTATCATAAGAGAATATCCATAAAAAAATGAATGGGTGGGTGACTAGATGAGAGCAATGTTTGAAGGCCTCAAAGTTGTAATTTTTTTCACGAAGGTTTGGCAGTGATATCTATAGGATTTGATTATCAAATGACCTTCACACACAAATTTACAATAAAAAAGAATTTATATACATTTAAATTAATTATAAATAGTTTAAAATCACATCAATTCTTAAAAGGGCATCAATTAAGGTTAGAATACTATGTTTTTCACCCCATCCACACCTAAAGGTGTGATTAACCTCAAGACAACTTGTCCATAGTTGACTATAGACTCCTATAGCTCTATAATGTGAAATTAGAAATGGAGATACAAATAATTGATAGTGGAATATAAATATAAAGGTAAGAAATGAATATCAAACAATGTGGTGTAGGTTTCAAGGATGATATTCACCTATAGGACTTTCTTTTTGCTCTAAGATAGTCAACTACAGTTGATTGTGTATATAGTGATCTAAGAACATGACTATCTTAAGGTTGGAATAAAATGAATATAGTTGTAACAATTACAAGTGGATTATAAAATACATTTTATTCCTTAAGGACATAGTGAGGCAATAACTTAAGGATTTAACCATGTAATATGCACCTATAGGTGCCTTTTCCAAATAAAAAACACTATTAGTAGTCTAGTCAAGGTTAAAAGCAACGGAGGTGTGAAAGTGTTTGGAAATTTTGGAGTGGAAAGTAATTTGGGATCACCTTAATTATATTTTTAATAGTATCATGAGGCTCTTACCATATGTATATAATGTAGAGAAAGGTTTTAAAAAGATAACACATAGTCCATATTTAGGACCCTGCACATATTCCATTTTCTCATAGTCTATCTTCAAGGGTTTAAAGGATTAGAGGTCCTAAAAATGTGATAAAGAGATGAAAATTTTCATATATAATATTAATCACTTGGATAAACTCACCAAATAATCTACTTGCTTGGGATAATAAGGGAAGTGCCCCCTATTTTATCTTAGATAGAAGGCACTCCCTAAAGGTGTAAACCCTATAGGTTTTGAAGAAAAGGGATGATAAGGTGGAATAAAGACTATTAGTAAATTTAATGTAGATAAGGATAAATGTGATAGACATATAAAAACATGATCAATAATTCATAGGTGTTATAAACCAATCAGGTGGTCCAAATAGACAAAGGTGTAAGTAAACCTACATGGTCTAGACTAAGCCTATTACCCATTTAGGGTTTTGATAACACTTTTTTCATTAGATGAGAATGTTAATCCATGGAAACATGTTTATATGGATATTTCAGGTGTTTTCAATATCTTGGAGTGCAAATTAAATCACTAGTAATCCATTTTTTTGGCTCAAACCACATCAAACCTGCAGGGAATGAAGAGAAGAGCTCGAATGGGTAATTTTGAGAGCTCATATCTACATGTATAATTTCAATGTAGACTCAATATTATAGGATAATTTTAATACGGTATTCAATAATAATTTTGTGGGATTGGTCCATGAGTTCAATGTCACAATTGTATAAATAATCTTTAAGGGTGAAAAGTACTCTAAACCCTCACAAACCCTTGCCAATGACCTGATTGGGAATATTGAGTATGATATACATCTATATGTAAATTAATGACCATTAAAGTGATTTGAAATTATATACAACTCTACATAGATCATTCCCACTCATTTGAGATATTCCCTACTTGTATGGATATGGTAGAAAAGGGATTTTATTGACTATTTTTTATGTTTTGTAGGTAAAATAAGGTTTAAATAGGTTAAATACACTTTGGGAGATAGATAGGGACTTAACCTAACTCACCATATTCATTTATTTCCTCATATAAGTTCTTAACTGATTCTATAAGTGCTTTTACTTTAGCCGGTCCATGATGGCATAATGGGCAAGCAAGTGAGAGAGTGAAGATTTCAAGTGGATAGCATTTTAAGGTATAACTAATGAATATAAGGCCATGAGGTGTCCTAAAAAGTGTCATAAAATCCTTTTTATGGTACGAATTTTAAATACTAAAGGAAATTTTGATGTCAAGTGTGTAAGTTGAGCGAAAGAGGCATTATTTAGACTACAAAAATTGATAACTCATATGAAAAATAATCTCAATGATTATGTATGAAACCAATTTATTATGGATAACGTATAAAACCCATCCCAATAATTACAATCATCATATCTATCCCTAGTTAGTTGTGGGATGTTCCAAAAGTGCCAAATTATGAAGGTAGTTTTTTGAGCAAGTAAAAGGAGTCCTACACCACATTTCAGAAGTTTTAGGACTATGAGGGACATTTTTCCTATGATATATTGCATGGTATATCTATTAATTCATTCTCTTAAATTTTTATCTCCTATTAGTTTTACAAGTGTTTTTATGATTCTTGTACTTCTCTCTTCTCACTTCTCTCTCAAATTCTATAAGTAGTAGTCATTTTGGATTTTATAAGCTAATACCATACCATGTATGGTGAAACCTTATGGGAATGACATTGTATTTTTAATTTTAAAAATAAATAAAACTCTCATTTTGATTTCATAAACATTTTTCTAAGTGTGAAAATTGATGTATGGTGAAGTTAATGATAATTTTCTATCCTTGCTTGCCTTATCCTCTCATGTTTATGCAATAGTTCCTATTATAATGGATCATATAGAGTATATTCAAGTGTATTAGGATCCTTTAAATAATAGAATTATCCTTATAGTTTTCAATCTACCCTATAGCTCATTTAACTTGAGTTGTCTCATGCATATCACCTCTATGTTAATACACTTATGTTAGAACCTCTTAAGACTTGGAAGCTAATTTATATTCCTTGTTTATAAGTGAAAAAAGTATGATGGTCATGTGGAAATAATATTGGTGTATCAACCCCTTATATTAGATTCATTTAATGAAAATTCCTAACACTTTTATCCACAAAAAACTATTTAAGTAGGTGATAAGCATTTCAAGGTATATTCAAGGCACTAGCCCTTAAATCTAGAGGTCTACTTATACCTATAATTAAACCCACATACCTATAATTATTCCCATGTTTACTAAATATATAATAGGCTTAAATACCCTCTTATAGGGTAAAATATTTGGTGAGAATATTTTTTGCATGTTTGATGGGACCCATTATCTTTAAGACAGCTTGACAATGTAAATGTTGGTCTTGACAACATCAACTACAAATTGGTGTGCTACTTAGCATTTGACATCTCCATTCAAGATAAAACATGGTTAAATGCCATTATTTTTTCATATTTTTTATCTCATTATTCATGGTACTTATTAAGTCATCATCTAGTAGAGTTTTCAATCATATCAATCCACATATTTAGTCTTAACTTTGTCTTGAAGTTCAATACCCTCATCTTAATCTACCTCTTGCAGAGCAAGAATATTTTTCTAGCCAAAGAAGTGAAGAAATTGAATAAATTATATATCTTGAAGAAACATTGATATTCCATATGCCTTCCCTACCTTTATTACTAATAATTTAATTCATCTTCAAGCATATGATGTTATTCCTCCTAATACCACAAAGAGTGTGCCTACATTCAATGGTGAGAGTCATGTTACACCTAGTGAACACATCAAGGTTATCTCAGTTTTTTTTAGTTTAAAAAATGTCACTCAAGATAACATTACCATTAGAATTCTTGAAATATCCCTTAGATTTAAATATATTTATTGGTATATGACGGAGGATGCATCACATCATGGATGACTTTGAAGTTTTATTGACTTCAAGGTTTGAAGATGAAAGTGACTATACTTCTCTCATATATCAACTCAATGTGATCAAAAGATAACCCAAAGAAAAAATGCATGACTTTAATGAGAGGTTTCAAAATACTTGGTATATATTACCTCCTCCCATGAGACCACCTTCTAGTTTTGTGTTCCCCACATACTTGAGAGCCATTGGGACTAATATTGCCATCATGCTTCAATCCATGGGTGGTTCCACTATTCCTGAAGCATATGAACTTGCCATCAAAGCTAAAAATTATCTCATTTAAGTTAGAATGTTTCCTCCTAAGGTGTTTATTCCTTTATTTCCTAACACTTATGCTAATACTCTAAATGTTTCCCAAATTCCTAATGCTAATACCAAGCCTAAGACTATTCCTAAGAAGGTCGATAATGTCATGGATAAAGATGTAGAAATTAAAATTCTAAGAGCTCAGATTAGGAAAGGTAAAATTTAAAAAGGTCTATATCAAAATATGAACCCCTATTATTAGAAATATGGGTAATAATATGCGAGAGGAAGAGGTAGAGGGAAGCCTAACTTTAACATGTCTACTAATGTGTACAATCCTAATTTTAGTACCAATACAAGGGAGATGGTACCAATGCATAACAACTTGGTGAAAGGAGAAGATTGTAAACAAGGAAAATTTATGGATGAAAATGAGTATGGAGAGTAATATATTATTTCTTAAGGAGGATTTACTCCTCTCTTATCAATTGAAGATGAGGTCATGATGTAAGAAAATGAGAATTGGCAACCTCATGGAGAGATATTCATGAAATTCTTAGTGGAAGAAACTTTTGTACTCAAACAAGGAGACTTTATTGTAGATAATAAAATGGAAAAGATTAAATATATAGGATATTAAAAAAGTAATTCCAAAAAGTTCATCTAATCTCCCTCCAAGGCAGTAAAGCATGGTTATAAGCTTGGGAACTCCAAACACACCTACACCTCATCCAAGTCAAAATGTGGTAAGATCTTCTCAAGGTGTCTTAATTCCTCAAGTTCTAAGGAATACTTTTCCTCCAAATATTCAGGATAAGGCGATTACTACTACCTTAAACATAGTTTATTCTTTAAAAAGTGCCGAAGCATTAATTTATTTGTGGGATGTCCTCTATATGCCTAGCCAAAAGGAATTATTAAAAAATTAGATATCCATTATAGCTACTAGTCCTTAACCTTAAAGTAAAATTCATAACCATGTTGTTATTTAAAATTCCCATAATACTATTATTGAACCATATACTAAAGCTAAGAATCCTCCACCATTCTACCTCACTCTCATAGTGGGTGATAAATTGATCCATAATTGCATAGTTGATCATGGTGCTTCCACTTTAGTCATGCCCAAAGTTGTAGCTGATAATTTGAGCATAAAAAATGAGGCTCGTAGAAAATGAGTGCTCCAATTAGATGCTACACTAATAATAAAATATGGTTGATAAAAAATATGATGTTTTTCATGCATGATTATCCTAGTTTTCCCATCCTTCAAGACAATTATTATTGACCTCCCATCTCACTTTACAATCTACCTTTCAAGAGACTTTACATCCAAGATAGGTGGCTATCTCTTAGATGATTGGTACTTATTGGAATTTAGGATAAGGTATGGAACCAAGGTGACCATTACAACTCAACCTATTGAAAGGTTTTACATTGAGCCCTACATTAAAACAAGTTACAACTTAATTGTTTTATCTATGAGAAGGAAGAATATAATGTGGATAATAGTGCTTCTAAACTTAAGGGTATCTATGACTTGTTCCTTGATGAATATGGTGTATATTATTATGAACATTATGCTTACTCATACTTTGAGAAAATTGACCTTGTTACTTATATCATCCATAAAGAGCCATTTGAAGGAGTTGAGGTAAGTGTCAAAAATTCCTTTTCACAAGATGATAAGAGTAAATATTTAATTCATGTATATGATGAGGATGGATTGAACAATATGATTCATCACCATAGAGGGAGGACTGATGTCTTTCTTCCTGATGTTGATGAAGCTTCCCTTGATGATGTTATTTATGGGGAAGATGATGATGATTTATGGAAAAGTTTTAATGTCATTTGTCAAGATTTTGATAAGTTTAGTAAAGTTCCTTCTCCTACAAAAAATTATAAATATGAAGTGTTTTCTAATGAGACTATTGACGAGGCCCTTGAGTGCTCCATCAAGCATGAAAGTAAGGTCAGTTTCATTAAGGAAGATGAACAACTTACTGTTGTCCAAAAGTAAGGTCCATGTTATTTAGTTTTGCTTCAAGGATAGTCAAAATATCCACCTGATATAGAATCATTTACAAAGGTATTGGAACATGTTGAAGACTAGTTTGAGGTTTCCAATAATCAAGAGTATCATGCACAATAAGATAGAGATGTGGAGACAACTATCATAAATTCTTATCTACATTTTGAAAAAGGTATATAAAAGATGGAAAAGATAAAGAAGATTTTAGCTAAAATCAAGGCTCTTATAGAGAAAGAAAGAGCATTCATTAAGGATCCAAATAGCCCACTTGTAAGCATGAGAAGGTGTAGAGTTGGTAAGCCTCTTGACCATATGCATATCCAAGTGATTGATGATGAAAATGATTCTCATGATAGACCACCTTCATGGAGTGACAAATATGAAAGGGGAACTATTTTTGACCATGGTTGATGTATGATTACATGTTTCACCTCAAGAGTGGGGTTTTGTAAATAGTATAATAGGTGTGCATGTTTTCTTTCAATTGTATTATGTTTCATAAGTATTTCAGCTAAACACATGTTTGTTTGTCTTTGGTTTATTTTTTTGTGTTCCTTCCCTTTATGTTTTGTGTGGTGAGAATGGAAAATTGGTGTATATGTGACTACATAGTCTAATGGATAGGTTTAGTTAATTGGTCTTGGCATAGTAAGCATACCATCCTTGGGAAATCACCAAGAATGTTGACCATTTTGACCACAAGTTAAAATAGTTCAACCCTCTAAAGTCCAAAACCTTATATAGTGGTATAATATAATGTTATAGGATGTGTCATATTATATTTGATATCATTTCATATTTTTACATCCTTCGTCATGGTAACATTTAGTCCTTATGTCATTTAATGTCATTTATAGGTCATAAATGGGTTATTCATGAAGGTGGTATGGTTTTAAAACTATCCATCTATTCCAAACTTTTTTATAATGTCCAATGTGTCAAATTCATTTTTAGGAAGGTTAGGACTAACTAAAACTTGTAGGTTCCTAACTAAAAATTAAGAAAGTAAGTGGAAAAGGAGTTTTAAAGGTTTATATGACCTATGGGTGAGAGTGGCAAATGGGATAATGTTTTGGTATGGATATTAAACTTCATAAAACTCATATTCATCCATTAAAATCTTTGGAAGTGCCAAAAATGGTCAAAAAATATTTTTCACTTCCATCGCTCCACTATGCAGATGAAACTGGTCAATAGGTTTTTGGTTGGTATGGCTAGTAGGAGGACTTCTAGGTCAAATGAATTTGGGGGGTGATATTAAACTTATTTAGATTAAATTTCATTTATTGAGTGTAGATAATGGTTGTCTATTTTTTATGTACCATCTTTAATAAGTTGACTATGTTTTTTTCTTATTGTTTCCAACACCCTAATGATTTTGATTCTATTTGAGAAAGTATATATAAATAAATGGTTAAATTTATTTTTATATGATTTTTACTCTCTCCTCTCATGTTTCCCATTCTTGGTTTCATGTTTTAAAATTATTTCATGGGCTAAAAACTTCAAATTGTAGGAAGGTGCCACCAAGTTTCACCACTTGTAGAAGGTTTCTTGATCTAAGGTGGTTTCAATGCAATGTGGGTAATTTTATATCATGATTTATTTGTCTAATTTACATCCTCTCCTTCCAATTTCAATAACCAAAGCTATCATCATATAAGTTATAGCCAAGAAGGATAGTCACATCAACTTCTTGCATGATTGTTGTACACAGTCATCTCAATGATGTGTTTTGAGATTTGATCACATTCATGGAGGATCATTGAAGTTTCAAAAGAGGTTAAACATATTATTATATTATGATTGCTTAAGTTACACCTTCTAAATGATGCACAAGGGACTGTGATAATCATATGCCACACACACAACCATGCACTATTGGTGTTAATCTACAGTAGACTAAGGATGTTGGGATGGAGGTATGGAGACATGTTACAATATTTTAAAGGTGGAGAGAAATAATTTTAATTATTTTGATAATGTTATAACTAGTTTCAATCTCATATACTATACAAACTAGTTATCTCAATCATCACTGCCTGGTTTACAACTATTTTAGCACCTAAATAAGGGTAAGAACATTGAAATGAGAGTTTTGAATATTTATTAAAATAATTAAATGTGGGAATGATGAATTTATAAATTTTTTTATGTTATAAACTCATTTAAGGCTCATATTTTATGCATACTACCATATTCATATTTACTACATATATACTTGTAAGTACACACTTGTAGGTGGCCCCATAGAGACTTGAAGTGTTGTACGGTTGATTTTCAAACAAGTTTTTATGGGTTAATCACGTTTTAATAATATGGAGATGCATTTAAGGTCTATTTTAAGGTCACATTATATACATATTCCATATCCTACCTTCACTACCTTATATGCTATTGTGTGTGCCTTTACATGCTACCATAGAGACCTGAACATGGTCACAAATGAGCTTAACATGTTTTTAGGTTCCCATAAATGTTTTGGAGCTTAGAGATAATTTGGAAGTCATGAGACAAGAATTGGAATAGTAGGCATGTTTAATAAACCATCATGTATTTTAAAGGGATTATGTTAGGCATAAGTTCCCTAAAACACCAAAATAGATCCCTCAACACTTTTATGGATACCATATAGTAATATTTCATACAGTTATGAGTAATATAAATTCATATATATTGTATCCCTATCCCAATATAATAACCATGTAAAAATGAATGGTTGGGTGACTAGATGAGAGTAATGTTTGAAGGCCTCAAAGTTGTAAATTTGTTCATTGAGGTTTGGTAGTGATATCTATAGGATTTGAATATCAAACGACCTTCCCACACAAATTTTAAATGTAAGAACATGTATATATATTTCAATTGATTATAAATATTTTAAAATAACATAAATTCTTTAATGGGAATCAATGAAGGTTGGAATACTATGTTTTTGACCCCATCCACACCTACAAATGTGATTGACCTTAAGACAACTTGTCCATAGTTGACAGTACACTCATTTAATGTGAAAATATACATGGAGATACAAATATATTATAGTTTAATAAACCTATAATGTTCATAAAGTAATAAAAAACCATGTGTCACAAGTTTCAAGGATGATAATCACCTACAGGACTTCCTCTTTATTGATTATGTGTATAGTGATCTAACAACATGACTACCTTAGAGTTGGCATAGAATGAATATAGTTAGAAAAAGTATAAATAATTTAAAAAATACACTAGACACCTTAAATAAATAATGAGGAAAAATATTAATTCTTCAATCATGTAATATGCACCTATAGGTTCCCTTTCTAAACAAAAAATAAAGTCAATAGTCTAGTCAAGGTCAAAAGCAAGGTAGGCATGAGTTGTTTCATGAATTTAGAGAGGTAAGTGAGTTGGGAAAACATTAATCATAGATATAATATTCTCATTATTCTTTTTCCATATGGAAATAATGTAGATAAATGTTCTAACAAGATAATTCATAGTCCATATTCAGGACCCTGCACACAATCCATTTTCTCACAATATATCTTCAAGGGTTTGAAAGATTGGAGGTCCTAAAGATGTAATAAATATATGAAAAATTTCATAGATAATCTCAATAACTTGGATAAAATCATAAAATAATATAATTACTTGGGATAATATGGGAAGTTCCATCTATTTTATCTCAGAGAGAGGGCACTCCCTAAAGGTGTAAACGCTACAAGTTTTAAAGAAAATGGATGATAAGTTAGACTAATTACTAATAAGAACTTACATTGAGATACAGATATATGTGATATACATGTTAAAACATTATTAATAATTCATAAATGTTAGAAACTAATCAGGTTGGTCCAAATAGATAAAGGTGCAAGTAAACCTATGTGGTCTAGACTAGGCCTATTGCCCATTTAGGGGTCTGATAGCACTTTTTGCATTAGATTAGACTTATAATCAATGTAAACATGTTTATATGATATTTTAAGTGTTTTAATTATATTTTAGAGAAAAAAATCACTGGTAAGCCATTTCTTGGGTCAAACCACATTAGGCCTATAGGGAATGAAGAGAAGAGATCACATGGACAATTTGAGAGCTCATATCTACATGGATACTTTTCATGGAGACAAAAGAGGATATGATAAGTTTAAGATGGTCCTAATAAATTATTTTATGGGATTGGTCCATGATTTTTATGTCACAATTGTATAAATAATCCTTAAAGGTGAAAAGTACTCTAAACCCTCATAAACCCTTGCTAAAAAACTGATTGGGAAGATTGAGTAGGAGATGCATCTAGATGGAAAGTAATGACCATGAAAGTGACAGGACCTTGAAAAATACTCTACAAAGATACTTCCCACTCATTTTATGTATTACCTACTATATGGATAGGATATAAAATGGATTTTCTTGACTATTTTTAGTGTTGTACAGGTACAAGAAGGTTTTGATAGTTGCAATCCACTTTGGGAGAGATATTGGGACTTAAAAAAATTCACCATATGAATTCCTTGCCTCATATAATTTCCTAATTTCTTCTTCAAGTGCCTTTACATTAGTTAATCTAGGATGGCATAGTGGACAAGCTAGTGAGAGAGTGAAAAGTTCAAGTGGATGGCCTTTAAGGTCTACCTGAGGAATCTAAGCCCATGAGGTGTCATAATAAGTGTCATAAACTCCCTTGTATGGATCATATTTTAAATTATAATGGAAATTTTGGTGCCAATTGTGAAATGTGAGTGAAATAGGAGTTATTTGGACTAAAGGTAGTGATAACTCATATGAAGAAGAATACTAATGATTAGGGATACAAAAAATGCATGTGAGAGCATGTATACAACCCCTCCCCCATAGTTCAATCATCATCTCTATCCCAAGTCAATTTTGGCATGTTTTAAAATGGCCAAATGATGAAGGTAGTTTTATAAGCAAGAAAAAGGAGTCTTATTCCACATTTCAAGAGTTTCATTACTTTGAGAGATATTTGTCCTATGATACCTTTCATGGTTTGTTTTCTAATTAATTATCTTACATGTGTAGCTCTTCCTCTTAGTTTTATATGTGTTCTTATGACTATTTGAATTCTCACTTCTCTCTTAAATTCTATAAGTATTAGTTGTTGGAACACAACTATCTATAGAGAGGGGGCTTAAGTCAGTAGATTCAATAAATTAGTCCTTTAATAATTTTAATGCATATTAAAAAATGTATATATAAATCACACACACAAAAATGGACACAACACCATATGTATACATGGAAAACCCAATATGTGAAAAACAATGTTGGGAATAACTACTAAAATCTACTATTTTTATCTAACCTCACAATCAAAACCTCATTAGTTATAACATTTAAGGGCACTAAACCTAATGAGACACTAATCTCTTGGTTTAAGAGTGCCTACTCTAAAGGAAGCACTAAATACCTAACTGAGCACCAAACTAAGCTTATCTAATGGCACCCACCAATCAGATATCTATTCAAAATTTGGTGCTACAACTCTAGATTACAAAATTGATTCATAAATGAATCTAATCCCAATTCTCTATTATAGGTCTAGTTTGTAACTATTCATGCTTTGCACATATCTCTTTTTCTCTTCTCTTCCTCTCTATTGCCTCTATTTTTGTGTCTCTATATTTCTCTATTCAACACACTTCATCAATCTCTCTCTCTCTCTCTCTCTCTCTCTCTCTCCTCTCTCTTCTCTCTCTCTCTCTCTCTCCTCTCTCTCTCTCTCTCTCTCTCCTCTCTCTCTCTCCTCTCTCTCTCTCTCTCTCTCTCTCGTCTCTCTCTCTCTCTCTCTCTCTCTCTCTCTCTCTCTCTCTCTCTCTCTCTCTCTCTCTCTCTCTCTCTCTCTCTCTCTCCTATGTACAAAAATAAAAAAAATAAAAAAAACAACTTTACCATATCCTCAATGACATTTATACAAGCATTGTGTCTAGGTCTCATATATTTTTTGTGCTCACACTTGGTTTGTAACACAACACACTCCATCCTTGGACTTAATTTAATTGATAGGTTTACCACATCTTGAATTAATGCTCCACCACCATGATTCTCTATCTTATTACTATATTTAACATATATTGGGCTTTGGTTTTGATACACATGCCATATTACATAATTTAGATCGATCACAGTGATCTACATCATTGTCTATGTTTTATAATGCATCTTTCCTACATGTTCCTTTGCTTGATTATTATGATAAACAAATACTTAAATACTTTTCATTGATCTCAAGTTTTACCTCATGATTTGATGATCCTCATTTCAATTTTCTCAACTTTAAAATGTGTCTATTATATCAAGTTCTAATAGGCTCATGTGCTCTATTATATCCTTTTACACTTTTAGGATTTAGTTTAAAATTTGAAACCCTTTCGTTAGATCTTTTAATCTGAGATCCTATGTGCCATTAGATATTGAAAGTTACATAAACTTAATCTCCATCTAACATTAAACCTAAATCACTTGGTCTGATCTCATTACTTCCTGAGGACTTTGGAATGAATACGCTCTATTAATCTCATCAAATTATCTCAATATTTAACTCACCTTTATGTCATTAAACATTGAGTACTTGATCCCACTAATTCCACTCACTCTATTAGATCTTAATTACATGATCACATGCTCACTGTTCAATCTTCTGACAAGCTGAAACTTTATCTCTAATAAGCTCCCTTCAATGTGACACTTGACACCCTTTTGTGGCTTTTGTAAATTTTTGTCATTTCCCTCACTTATGACACTTGACACCCTCATGTGCCTTCTATACCTTTATTTCTAGTTTCTACTATTGAGACACTTGGCATCCTCACATTAATTCTTGGGAAAATTTGACATATTGAATTTGTTATGCTTTATTAGATCTTCAATATATGATTAAGAGATAACCATTGATTGAGCTGGGACAAATATTACGTCAAAGAATTAGGAAATATAAAGTCTTAGAACATTGCTCGATCTAGTAATTACTAGGTTAAAGGGACCAGTTTCAAAATGATGATAATGGATCAAGATATAATTTAAGTAATTGGTTCCTACCTATATCCATTCAACATTACAATTTAGCAGGCTTATAAACACCATGAATAATGCTCATAAGGTTTTTATTGTGAAAACCTAACAATGTTTGAGAGAAAAGGTAAATCAATTATGAGCTTAATTCTTCTCAACTTAACCTAAAAACCATATATTTAAGATGCTCTTGAAAAACCCATAAAATATCTTCTATTAATTTCTCTTTAAGTGGTCTAGAAAATGGTCTTTGTAAAATCATGACAACTTTGCACTATGCAACTTTAAAACATGTTCTTCTCTCCATCAATCTTATTTAATCCTTTGACATCAATGACATTCATAATGCCCCTTTTGACATCAATGACAATCATATGGCCAATAATCTCCCCCTCTGGCATTGATGGCAAATTAAATGCTCTCATCTTGTTCAATGATGACAAATTATAATCCATCTATAGCATTGACTATATTAGCTTCTAATTAATATGAGTTGAATTTGTTCATACCAACTTTCTCCTCCTTAGGAAATGAAACTGTTTATAAAACACAACTTGGACACCTATTTTGCTCCTTCTTTAACAAAGAGCATTTACACTTTTTATCCCCTTTGGACATCAATGGCAAAGGGACTCCAACTTTCTCATAGTTTTTCCAAAATTTTCTCCCCCTTTATCATATACAGGAGTTTATCCAAGAATATGAAACAATAAATTCATTAGAAATTTGCAAGAATATGCATACCTAAGTTGCATTTTCTCTCTTCTTTTAGGGATTAACAAGACTTGTGTGATACTCCCCCTAGAATTATGCCTTATCACTAAGATTTAGTGATGTGATGTAGGAGCCACCACTCCTAATTTCTATCTTAGATACTCAAATTATTCCTTGGGAAGAGGTTTGGTGAATATTTATTCAACTTGATCCTAAGTTATCACATAATCCATTATAACCTCTTGATCTGTAACCTTTTCTCTTAATAAGTGATACTTGATTGAGATGTGCTTAGTTCTGGAATGAACCACTAAATTATTTGATATGTTTTAGATTATGGAAAAAGTAGGTTTTGAAGGGGCCCCAAAACCCAAGTACAAGGAAAGAAAGAAAGATCATCAAAAACCACAAGCAAAGCCTAAAAACTACAACAAGGAAGTATCAAAAATAGGTTTTTAATGGAACTGAAACCACCAAAAAGACTACTGGTCAAAACCCAAATTTAATAGAGATCTGGTTACAGCAAAGGCAAAGGATTAAACAAAGAACAAGACCAGTTTCATAACCAGCAAGAGTAACTAGCTTATTCATCTAGTTCCAATATCATTTTCATAGTTTCTTTTCCTTTCATAACAGTATCTTGGGTAGTGGTTGCTGCCAGCATGGCTCCTTTTTGAGTAACCATCTTTCTTGAACTATGTCTTGTCCCTTTGCTAGGTCCCTCCAAGGCTTTGGTCTCCTCATTGGCTCTTTTACCAATATTGACATCAGCAGCACAAATATTGGATGTAACTTCCTCCATTTTCGTTCTGTTATCCTTAATAAGTTCCCGAAGGTTATTCTCATAGACTTTGAGCTTGACTGAGATCTCTCTTATCTAATTTTCCATATTGTTAATTTTGTTCCATATAGCTTTTAGGGTATCTTCCATAGTTTCCATTTTTCTTTTGATATCCATAATCTCCCTACATGTCCAAGAATCAAATTGGGAAGATGCCTCTGCTTTGCAGTTAACCCAAATCATTGGTGTTTGTGTTTCATCATTCTATTTTTTCCCTCTCCATTCCTCATAATTTTTATTGGGACTGTTCCTGGCTTCTTCAAAACTATCCTCTTGACCCTTTTGTTCCCGCTCTTTAATTCCAGTTTGAATTTCCATATCCATATGTTGATTATCATCCTGACCTGTAGTTTCCTTTTCATTCTTTGAAGCTGGGTCCTCAACAGGGCCTTCCTGGACAAATTCATCCTCTGACACTTTCTGATTTTCCTCCGTATCTTCAGTTTTGTTTACAGAATCCTCCTCTGTGTTAACATCATCTTTTTCATTCTTCTCAGGACCTTCTTCATTGACCTTACAAATTATTTGATATGTTAATAGAACTTACATTGTCACAAAGAATAGAGATATGTGATTTTTATTCTACATTGATGTATTTAAGTATTTACTTCATCCACAAGACTTGAGTGCAACATGCCACTATTGTCACATATTATGCATCTATTGTAGAAAGAGTAATTGACTCTTGATTTTTGCTCAGCCATGAAACAAGTCTATTTCAAAGGAAAAATGTACCAACACTAGTGTTTCTTATATCATCCACACTTCTTGTCCAATCAACATATGTATATGTTTCCAAAGTGAAACCTTCACTTTTAGGATACCATAGGCCATAGTCAATTGTGCTCTTAATATATCTAAATATTCTTTTTACTACATTGACATGTGATTATTTATGAGTAGCTTGAAATTTTTCAACAATGCATACTACTTTCATGATATTTGGTCTTAATGTAGTTAGGTATAATAAGCTACCTATCATTGATCTATACATATTTTGATTTACATCAAAATACTCATTATCTTTTCTCAAATTACATCCATTTATCATGGGAGTACCTATAGGTTTGTTATCTTCCATACCAAACTTCTTGAGCATTTATCTAGCATACTTGGTTTGAGATATAAATATCCCTTCATCAATTTGTGTTATTTGTAGACCTAGGAAGAAAGAAAGTTCTCCAAGAATAGACATCTCAAAATCATTTTGCATTTGAGTAGAAAATTATTTGTACATTATATTATTACTACCACCAAAAATGATATCATCTACATAAATAAAAAAATCAACATATGCTCACCTTTTGATTTGAAGTATAGATTGTTGTCTGAACATCCTTTATTGAATCATTATTATTATAGGTATTGGTCTAATCTTTAATACCATACTCTATTTGCTTATTTAAGACCATATAGAGATTTTTTAAATATTCACACATAATATTCTTCCTCTAATAGCTAAAAACCTTTAGGTTGTTCTATGTAGACTTCCTCTTCTAGGTTCCCATTCAAGAAATAAGACTTAACATCAATTTGATAGACTTTAAACTTCTTATAAATAGAGAATGTTAGAACATTCTTATGGATTCCAATATGGAAATTGGAGAAAATGTTTCCTTAAAATATATACCCTTAACTTTTGAATATTATTTTCACACCAATCTTGCCTTATTCCTTATGATAGTTTCATCTTCATTGAACTTGTTTTTAAAGACCCATTTTGTACCTATTACATTTTTGTTTGAAGGTCTTAGAACTAATTCTCAAGTTTTGTTCTTTTCATTTTGGCTCAATAATTATTCAATGTATTTTACCTAATTATCATCCTTGTTATCTTTAACATATATCTTAGGCTCAATTTCAAACATTAAAGTAAAACCTACTTGCTCCTCGCTCATTTCAACTCTTTTCCTTGTCTGAACTCTTTCAATTTTATTGCCAATGATTTACTCTATAGGATGATCATTTTGAACAATTTTTTTAGGTGCATTTTCAATTACTTCCCCATGCTATTCATTATTTACTTCCTCTTCATAATATAATTCTTCATTACAAATTTCTCTATCAAGTTTAACATTTTTCAAGACTTCTTCAACCTTGACATTGATGCTCTCTACAATCTTATGTAGCCTTTTTTTGTAACTTATGTAGGATTTTCTTTGGGTGGAATAACTAATAAATATTCCTTCATCACATCTTGATTCAAATATTCCCAATTTATCTTCTTTTCTCTTGATGTAACATTTGCTTCCAAACACTCTAAAATACTTAATAGAGGTAGGTTTTCCATGCCATAGTTCATAAGAATTTTTATCACTATTTACCCTCAATTGAACTCTATCCAAGATATATATAGATAGACACACACACACACACACACACACACACACACACACACACACACACACACACACACACACACACACACACACACACACACACACACACACACACACACACACACACACACACACACACACACACACACACACACACACACACACACACACACACACACACACACACAAATTATCTTTAATATCCATTAGGTAACTTGTCCTCTTTTAACATTATTCTAGCCATCTTCTTAACTATCTTATTCTTTCTCTCAACAACTCCATTATGTTGTGAAGTCCTTGCTACAGAGTAATGATTTTTGGTTCCATGCTTCTTCTAGTACTCTATGAACTCATTTGAACTAAATTCTCCACCTCTATAAGATCTTAAGCATTTGATTTTTCATCCAATCTCATTCTCTACGATGGCCCTAAAGATCTTGAATATTTCAAATGCCTAATACTTATCCTTAAAAAAGGTTACCCATGTCATTCTTGAGTAATCATCTACAAATAACATGAATTATCTCTATCCTTTATATCCACTTTATCTTAGTAGTATCACAAAGATAAATATGAACTAATTATATAAGCTTTGTAGTTGCATACTCCTTTATTTAAAATATGACCCTTATCTGCTTACCTTGTTGACATTTTTTGCAAGTAGTGTCTGCAAGTTGGGTTATCTTTGGCATGTGTATAACAAAATTATTTGATCTCACCTTTATTAGGTTGTCAAAATTAACATGGCCCCATTATTCTATTCCATAACCAAATTTCATCAATGTTTCCTATTAGATAACTATTACCATTCACTTCACTAAGATTATAAATTTTGCTTTCAATTATTTTCCCTTATGCAATAAATCTTCTGTACATCCTTATCATACAACCTTATAAATTAAATTTGAACTTAAATACATTGTAACACATTTGGGTGACACTTAGAAAATTATGTTTCAATCCTTCAACATAAAGGACATCATGTGTAGGTAGTTCTCCATATATGTTCAAGATTTCTTTACCTTAGATCTTTAATATAGTGTTTTCTCCCAAGATGATAGATCATTCCTTACTTTTTATCAATTTTATGAACTTGATCTTGTCACTAGTCATATGTTTTGAGCCTATCTATTACCCATAAACTCTGCTCCTTGGCATGGAGTACAATTTAAGAAATCATAGATTGATATTTCTCTTTCCCCACATCCTTGGGTTTCTTATTTGGCTTATTTTCCCCTTTTTTAGACTTGTGAATATTTTTTCACACTAGGAGGCATGTTTTTATTTCAACTTTGTATATTTGGTCTTATAAATATTGTTCTACATTGTTTAGCTATGTGACCAAAATTATTGCAATTATAGCATATTACATTATATCTAATAAGGGTGTAAATGAATTTTTGATTAGAAAATTTGTTCTCCTTTTAGGTAAAACCCTAAAATCACTATCCCTATGATAAAACTAATTATAGGTATAATAATAACCATAGAAAAATGAGGAATACTTGGTCATAGAATTTGTTTGTGCTGGATGAGGAAGTCTTCTTAACTCTAGATTCTTCAAATCTTTCACTCTTATGAGAGCATCTGAATTAGCTACCTTTGTCTTCTTCTTTTATTTAGTATTTTTTCTCTTTTAGATTTCTTCATCTCAATAGTTATTGTATTTATCATTGTATCTCTAGAGGCATTCTTACAAGTTTTTTCATTATTTATTTTTATTCTCCTTCTACTTGGAAGTTGTCATATAAGTTTGTAGATGTACTGGTTATGGGACTTTTCCCTTTTTCAAAACCAAGACCATATTTATCTTTCGATGGATTTTGAGAGTTGATCAACTCATCAAGAATTATTGAACTTCCTTTTGGCTTCAGACCTTTGTCTATTTTTTTTAACTTTATTAAGTTCTTTTCTCAAGGCCACTATCTCTACTTCTAACTTCATTCATTCATTATATTTAAATTGTAGTTCAAGTTTGACTACATATTCTATTATTTTGGCCTCTTCAACTTGTGTCTTTAGGATAACCACCATGTGATAATATTTTTTAAAATATAATTTTGCCCAAGTTTCTTCTATTTTGAGTTCATGTTTTCTTAGCTTATCAATTTCATCTAGGAACATAGATGAGTTCACACTCTAGATCCACTTCTCCTTCCTCATATTCATCCAAGTTTTCAACTTCTTCTTGATCAATAGAATTTGATCCTAATGTCATGAATAAGACTTCTTTTTACTCATCCATAAAATCACAGTCATGGTCATCATCATAACCATCACTATCATCTAATGAATTAATATCTTCTCTTATTTACAAGCCCTTCTAATTTTTAAATAAGTTCTTTCTCTTGGAGTAGTGGGGTTTCACATTTTTACTATCCTCCTATTTATCATTTTTATCATTTTTATTGTAAGGGTATTTAGCAAAAAAAAAAATTCCTAACTTACCATAGTTAAAGAATTTAAATGGTAACTTACCTTTGTATTTTCCCAACCCTCTTCTTAATCTTCTAACAAAGTTGGCTCATTATTCATCAGTCTCTTTAGATTTGAATGTAGATGCTTATGGTTTTACTTATTTGACTACATTGAATGAAACTTCTCTCTTGAAGGTATTTGATTCTCCTATTATCATCTCATATGTAGTGAAGGTTCCATGAAACTCATCAATAGTGAGTTTATCTACATCTCTCGATTCTTTTGTTGTAGAGATTTTAGAGTCATACCTTGATGGGAGTGATATTAGTACCTTTTTTACAATAACCAAAACTTTTCATTTCTTATTGAAGGCCACTAATTGCATTAACTATTTCATTTATTCTAAGGAGTTACTCTATAATTTTCTCTTTTTCATTCATTTTAAGGCTTTCAGACTTGCCTTTGTATGTTTATAGCTTGGCATGCTTTACCTTATCATCACCTTCATAGATGCTCTTAAATTTTTTTCTAGATATATTGTGAATTTTTAAAATGCATCAATTTTTACAAACTAATTAAATGATCCACATAAAATAACATTTTTAGCCTTGGCATTGCTCTCATATGCTTTCTTGATAGCCTGATCAGTAAGAGTTATAGCAGGAGCTATATATTTATTTAAAATAGACATCCATACATCAAATCTAAATGAAAATAAATATTATTCCATTATAATACTCCAAAATGTATAGTTTGATCCATTAAAGAGAGGTGCTTTGTTTAAGGAAGAGCCTTCTTGACTAAACATTTATGTTCACTATTTAAGATCTAACTATGTTGATTAAGATTCTTCAAAAGAACTAAGGCTATGATACCAATTATTGGAAGACAAATATCTAATAAGAGGGGGTGGTTAATTATTAGATTGAATAAATTAGTACTTTAATACTTTTAATGTAGATTAAAACATATATGTAGAGATCACACACACATAAATGAACATAACACCATATGTTTATGTGGAAACCCTAATATGGGAACAACCATGTTGAGAATAGTTACTAGAATCTACTATTATAATCCATATTCACAATCAAAACCTCACTCGTTACAACATTTAAGGGAACTATCCCCAAGGAGACACCAATCTCTTGGTTTAAGAGCACCTACTCTAAGGAAACATTATCTCCCTAATTGAACACCAACTTAGCTTATTTGATGACACCTACCAATCAGATATATATTTGAAATATGGAACTCTAACTCCAAATTATAATATTGATTCATAAATGAATCTAATTCCAATTCTCTATTACAAGTTTGGTCTATAACTACTCATGCTCTGCACATATCTCTCTTCTCTTCTCTTCCTCTATGACCCCTCTATCTCTCTATCTCTATATTTCTCTGGTTGACAACATTTCCATAAATATCTTCCTCTCTACCTCTCTCTTAATTTGACTATGTTTAGTAGCTACAACAACAATAAAAAAATATCCTTTATTTTATCCTAGATCACACACACACACACACACACACACACACACACACACACACACACACACACACACACACACACACACACACACACACACACACACACAAGTATGTGTCTAGGTCTTGTATCTTTTTATGTGTTTACAATTGGTCTATAACACATCACACTCCATCTTTAGACTTAGTTCAATTGATAGGTTTCCTGCTTCTTGAATTTATTATCCACCATCATGATTCTCTATCTTATTACTATATTTAGCATATATAAGGATCTTATTTTTATGCACATGCCATATTACATAATTTAGATCGATCATAACTATCTATATCATTATATGTGTTATTTAATGCATCTTTATTATATCATCCTCTGCTTGACCATAGTGATGATCAAACATTTAAATACTAAACATTTATCTTAAGTTTTATGCCATGATCTGATGATCTTATTTTAAATTTCTCAACTTTAAAAATCATCCATTAGATCAATTTCTGATAGGTGCATATGCTCCATTAGATCCTTATACACTTCTGGGATTTGATGTTTCAACTTTAAAGTGCATCCATTAGATATTTTTATCTAAGCTCCCACATGTCATTAGATCTTCAAAGTTACATGAACTTTACCTCTATCTAATGTTAAACCTCAAGCACTTGTTCTAATCTCATTACTTCTTGAGACTTTATAATAAATATGCTCTATTGATATTATCAAAGTAGCTTTATATTTAACTTAACTCTATGTAATTAAACATCAAGAACTTGATCCCACTGAGATCACTTACTCCATTAGATCTTAATTACATTATCACATGCCCATCATTAAATCTTTTGATAAGATCAAACTTTATCTCTAACAAGCTCCCATGAATGTGAAACTTAACACCTTCATGTGCCTTATTTAAACTTGCTATTAGTGCACAAGTTTGTGATATTTGACATTATCACATTCATTTTATACATTACTATTAGTTCCCACACTTGTGACACTTGGTACCCTCATGTGCCTTCTACACCTTTGTTGTTAGTTCCTATTATTGAGTTACTTGGCATCCTTCCATTCATTCTCAGGTACATTTGACATATTGAATTTGATACACTTCATTGGATATTCAATGTATGATTAATTACTAACCATTTATTGAGATGGGACAAATCTTAAGTCAAGGACTTAGGAAATATAAAGTCTTAGGACATTGCTCGAGCAGATAATTACTAAGTCAAAGGGGCCAGTTTCATAATGATGACAAAGGATTAAGATATAACTTAAGTAACTGGTTCCTACCTATATTTAGTCAACATTAAAATATAACATGACGATTAATGTCATGGATAAAGATCATAGGGTTTTAATGTGAAACCCTAGTATTTGAGAGGAAAGATAAATCAATTCTAAGCTCATTTCTTCTCAACTAAACCTATAGACCATATATTTAAGATGCTCTTGAAAAACCCATAACAAATATTCTATTAATTTATCTTCAAGTGCTCCAAAAATGGTCTCTATAAAATCATGACAACTTTAAACTATGTAACTTTAAAACAAGCTCTTCTCTCCATCAATCATACTTGATCCTCTGACATCCATAATACCCCTTTTGACATCAATGACAATCATATGGCCAACAACATCCATTTTGCATTTTGTAAGCTAATACCACACCATGTATGGTGAAGACCTACTAGAATGACATTGTATTTTTCCTTTGAAACATTAATAAAAGTATTTCTTTGAGTTCATGAACATTTGTCTAAGTGTGTAGAGTAATGTATGGTGAAGTTAGTGATAATTTTATATCCTTGCCTGCCTTATCCTCTCATGTTTATGCAATAGTTCCTATTCTAATACGTCAAATAGAGTGTAGTAAAGTATGTAAGGATCCTTTTAGGAATATAATTATCCTTAGAGTGTGAAATCTACCCTCTATTTCATTTTCCTTGTGTTGTCTCATGCATATCATCTCTATGTTAAAACACTTATGTTAGAACCACTTAAGACTTAGAAGCTAATTTATATGCCTTATTTCTTAGTGAAAGTAATATGATGGTCATGTAGATATAATATTGGCGTATCACCCCCTTAGATTAGTTTAATTTCATGAAAATTCCTAACTCTTTTCCCCACAAAAAACTAGTTAAATAGGTGATAATAATTTTAAATTATATTCGAAGAGCTGGCCCTTAAATATAGAGGTCTAATTATACCTATATGTAAATCCACATACCTAAAAGTATTCCCATGTTTCCAAAATTTGGAAGAGTATTGAAAACCCTCTTCTATGGTTAAAAATTTGGTGATAATAATTCTGGCACACCCCATGGGACCCATTATCTTCAAGATAACTTGTCAAAGTGAATGATGGTCTTGACAACATCAGTTGTAAATTGGTGTGCTACTTAGCATTTGGTGACTCCATTCAAGGTAATATCTAGTTCAAGAGGCCATTATTTTTTCATATTTTTGATCTCATACTTCATGGTACTTACTAGGTCATCATTTAGTAGAGTTCTCAATCCTATCAATCCACCTATTCATCCTAAAATTTCTCTTAAAGTTTGATACCCTTATCTTAATCTACCTTTTGAGGAGCAAGAAGATTTTTCTACAAAAGTAAGTGAAGAGGTTGAAGAAATTAAAGATCTTGAATAAAACATGGATAGGCCATATGCCTTCCCTATTTTTAATACTGAGAATCCAATTCATCTTCAATCACATGATGATATTCCTCCTAATGACATAAAGAGTCTGCCTACATTTAATAGTGAGAGTCATGTTAAACATAGTGAACACATTAAGGATATCTTAGATTTTTGTATTTTTAGATAATGTCACACAAGATAACATTTCCATTAGACTCCTTACCATGTACCTTAGATGTAAAGCTCTTGATTATTATAGGATTTGCCTGGTGGATGCATCACATCATGGGATGACTTTGGAGTGTTTTTGAATTTAAGGTTTGAAGATGAAAGTGACCATTTTTATTTCATACATCAGCTTAATTTTTATCAAAAAAGGCCCTAAGGAAATAATGCATGACTTTAATGAGAGGTTTAAAAAGACTTGGTATAGATTTCTTCTTGCCATGAAACCACATTCTAGTTTTATGTTCCCCACATACTTGAGAGCCATTACTATTGATATTTCCATCATGTTTTAATCCATGGGTAGTTCCAATATTCTTGAAGCATATGAACTTGCCATCAAAGATAAAAATTATCTCATTTAAGTTGGAAGGTTTCCTCTTAAGGTGTTGATGCCTCTATTGCCTAACACTTTTGCTAAAACTCCAAATTTTTCCCAAATTCATAATTCTATTACCAAGCCTAAGATTATTCTTAAGAAGGTAGATAATGTCATGGATAAGGATTTAGAAATTAAAATGATAAGAGCTCAGCTTAGGCAAGCTAACATTCAATAAGGTGCCTATAAAAATCAAAACCCCTATCATTATAAATATTGAAAATAATTTGGGATAGGAAGAGGTCAATGGAAGCCTCACTTCAACATTCCTACTAATGTGTATAGTCCTAATTTTAGTACAAATGCAAGGGACATGGTACCGTGTATAGCAACTTGGTGGAAGGAGAAGATTGGAAATAAGGATAATTTATGAACACAAATGAGAATGGAGATTAAGCTCTTATTTATCAAGGAGGATTCACTCCTCTCTTATCAGTTGAAGATGAGGTCATGATGCAAGCAAATGATAATTTGTAGCCTCATGGAGAGAGATTCAACAATTTTTTTGTGGAAGACACTTTATACTTAATCAAGGAGCCTCTATCATAGAAAATACAAGGTCTAAGAGGAAGGCTCTAGAAGGTGACAATATCATGCCTTCAAGTTCATCTAATCTCCCTCTAATGTATCAAAGGATGGATTTAACCTTGGTAGCGCCAAACACACCTACACCTCATCCAAGTCAAAATGTGGTAATATTTGCTCAAGGTGTCTCAATTCCTCAAGTTAAAAAAATACTTTACCTCAAATACTAAATAAAAGGTGAGTAATACTACCATAAATATAGTATATTCTTTGAAAATTTCTAAGGCATTAATCTATTTATGGGATGTCCCCAATATGCCTGGCCAAAAGGAGCTATTACCAAAGTAGTTATCCACTATCCCTACTATTCCTTCACCTTGAAGTCAAATATATAGTCATGTTATTATTGAAAATTACCCTAATACTATCGTTGAACCATATACTAAAGCTAATAATCCTTTACAATTTTACCTGACTCTCATAGTGGGTAACAAATTCGTCCACAATTGCATACTTGATAGTGGTGTTTCTACTTTAGTCATGCCCAAAGTTGTAGTGAATAAACTAGGGACAAAATATGAGCCTCATATAAAAGGAGTTCTCCAACTATATATTACACTTGATAATACTATATATTTGATAAAAAAATTGAAGGTTTTCTTGCATGATTGTCCTAGTTTTCAAATCCTAAAAAACATAGTTGTTGTTGACCTCCCAGATCACATTGTAATCTGCCTTTCAAGATACTTTACAGCCAATATAGGTGGATATCTCTCAATTGATTGGTCCTTCTTGAACTTTAGGACAAGGTATGTAACCAAGGTGACCATTAAGACTTAACCTCTTGCAAGGTTTCACATTAAGTCCTAAATTTAATCAAGATTTAACTTGAATTATGTTATCTATGAGAAAGAGGAATCTAATGTGGATGATGGTGCTTCTTAACTTGAGGGAATCTCTAACTTGTTCCTTGATAAATATGGTGTATATTATTATGAACATGATCCTTATGAATACTCTAAGCAAAATAACATTGGTACTTATATCATCCATGAAGAACCATTTGAAGGAGCTGAGGCAAGTGTCAAACATTCCTTTTCAAAAGCTGTTGAGAGTAACTATTTGATTCATGTATATGATGAGGATGGATTGAAGAATATGATTGATCATCATGGACTGAGGAATCATGTATTTCTACTTGATTTTGTTGAATCTTCCCTTGATGATGATATTTATGGGGAAGAAGAGGATGATTTATGGTAAAGTTTCAATGCCATTTGTCAAGAGTTTGACCAGTTGAGTAATGTTCCTTCTCCTCTAAAAAAATGTATATATAATGTGTTTGATAATTATACTACTGAGTAGGCCCTTGATTTTTCCATCAAGCATGAAATTAAGGGCCATGTTGTGAAGGAAGATGAACACCTTATTTCTATTGGAAATCTTGTAGTCTTAGATGGGTCTCATGAGGTGGTAGATTTAGTTGTGCTTCAAGGATAATAAAAATATCCACTTGATATAGAATAATTTAAAAAGGTGTTGGAACATGGTGAATACTAGGTTGAGGTTTCCAAGAATTAAGTGTATCATGTACAAGAAGATAGAGAGGTTGAGATAATTGTCATACATCCCTATCTATAATTTAATGAATGTATATCAAATATGGTAAAGATCAATCAACTTGAAACTCAAATCAAGGATCTTATAGAGTAAGAAATAACATTCATGAAGGATCTAAATATCCCACTTAAAGTCATGAGAAGGCATATAGTTGGTAAGACTTTTAACCATACACATATCCAAGTGATTGATGATGAGCTTGCTTCTCATGCTAGACCACCTTCATGGAGTGAAAAAGATACAAGGGGAACTATTTTGACCATAGTTGAGGTATGATCAGATGTTTCACCTCAAGAGTGGTGTTTTTTAAATATTAGAATAGGTGTGTGTGTGTGTGTCATATTTTCATTGTGTTATGTTCCATAAGTGTTCTAGTTGAACACATGTTTATTTCTTCTTGGTTTATATTATTATGTATGCCTTTATTTTTTATGGTTTAAAATACAAATTTGTGTGTCAAACTAGTGTACATGTGACTCCATGGCCCAATGGACAAGATTAGGTAACTCATCTTAGCATAACAAGCATACCACCCTTGGGAAATTATCAAGAATGTTGACCATTTTGACTACAAGTCAAAATGGGTCAACCCCCTATAGTACAAAACATGATAAAAGGTTATAATATAATTTTTTATGGAGTGTAATATTCTATTTGATGTCGTTTCATATGTTTCTAGCCTTGGTCATGGTAAAATTTAGTCCTTATGTCATTTGATGTCATTTAAACATCATAAATCAGCAATTTATGAAGGTGGTATGGTTTTCAAGGTGTCTATTTGTTACAAAATTCATTACAATATCTAATGTGTCATATTCCTTGTCAGGAATGTTAGGACGAACTGAAACTTATAGGTTCCTAATAAAAAATCAAGAAAGTAAGTGGAAAAGGAGTTTCAAAGGTCATATGACTTATGAGAGAGAGAGTGAAATGTGGAATAAGGTTTTGTGATGGATATTTAGGTTACTAAAACTCAATTACATAATTTAAATGCTTTTTAAGTGTCAAAAATTGGATAAAACCATTTTTCTCTTCTATCACTCCACTATGCACATGAAACTGGTCAAAAGGTTTCTGGTTAGTATGGTTTGTAGGAGGAATTCGATGTCAAATGCCTTTAGGGGGTAATATTACACTTGGTAATATTAAATTTCATGCTTGTAATGTAGATAAAGGTCACCTATTTTTTATGAACCATATTTAACAAGCTGACTATGTTTTTTTTTGCCTATTATTTCTCACACCTTATAGGTTTTGTTCCTATTTGATAAAGTACATAAAAATAAGTGGTTTAATTTAATTATATATGAAATATAATATCTTTTCTCATTTTCCCCATGATTGGTTTCATGTTTGGAAGTGATTTCATGGGCCAAATAGTTTAAATTGTAAGAAGGTGCCACCAAGTGAGGTTGCAATTAAGTTTAACCACTTGAAAATTGTTTCTTTTTTTGAAATTGTTTAAATTAAATGTGTGGCATATTATTTTAGGCATAAAATTCCTCATTTATATCCTCTCTTTATAAGTTTAATATCTAAATCTAACATCATATGAGTTATAATCAAGAAGGATAGTCATAGTCAACTCCTTGCATGATTATTGTACATAGTCATATAAATGAAGTGTTTTGAAATTTGATAAAGTTAAAGGAGGATAAATTATGTTTTAAAATAGGTTAAACATATTATTTTATTATGATAAATTAAGTTATACCTTCTAAATGGTACACAAGGGACTGTGAGAGTCATATGCAACATACACACATAGTTATGCACCATTGGTGTGCATCTACAGTAGACTAAGGAAATTGGGATGAAGGAATGGAAACATGTTACAAGATTTTAATATTTTATGTAACCAATTTGATATATTTTTAGAAGGTTTGAACTAGTTTCAAGCTCATAAACTATACAAACTAGTTATCTCAACCATCACTACCTAGTCTACAACTATTTTAACACCTATAGGAGGGTTGGAACATTGAAATAAGAGTTTTAAATATTGATTTAAGTAATTCAAGGTGGGAAGGATGAATTTAGATGATTTAGGATGGTTCAAACTAATTTAAGGCTCATATTCTATTCATACTACCATATTCATATTACTACATGTATACTTGCAAGTGCACACCTACAAATGACCCCACAGAAATTTCAAGTGTTGTATGGTGGATGTTCAAACAAGTTTTTATGAATTCCTCATGTTTAAATAATATTTGTATTATTTTAAGGTATAATTTAAGTTCACATTCTATGAAAAATCTATATGCTACCTTCACTACCTTATATGCTATCAAGTATGGCTCTACAAGCTACCATAAAGACTTAAGCATGGTCATACATGAGTTTAACATGTTTTTAGGTTATGATAAAGGTTTTGGAGGTTAGAGATACTTTTTTATTCATGAGAAAAACATTAAAAGAGTAGGCAGGCTCAAGAAACCAACTTGCATTTTGAAGGTACTGTATTAGGGATAGGTTCCTTAAAACAATAAAATAGATCCCTCACCACTTTTATGCATAACATATATTAATGTTATATAGGGTTACTAGAAATATAAAATCATCTACCTTGTAGATATATCCTAGGAGAAGATACATACAAAAATTAATGGGTGGGTGATTAGATGAGAGTAATTTTTGAAGGCCTCAACGTTACAAATTTATCCATTGAGGTTTGGTAGTGATATCTACAGGATTTGAGTATGAAATGACCTTCACACCAAAAGTTGCAGTAAAAGAGAATTTATATGTAAGTCAAATGATTCTAAAAATTTTCAAAACACATCAGTGCTTCAAATGTCATCAATCAAGGATGGAATATTATGTTTTTGACCCCATCCACATCTACATGTGTGCTTGACCTCATGACAAATTGTCCATAGTTGACTATAGACTCCTATAGGTCTATAATGTGAGCCTATATATGGAGATAAAAGTAATTTATAGTGGAATATATATACAAAGGTCATAAAGTAATAAAAAATAATGTGGCAAAATTTTCGAGGATGATATTCATCTATACGACTTCTTTTTCGATCTAAGATAGTCAACTATAGTTGACTATGTATTATACAGTGATCTAAGAACATGAATGCCTTAAGGTTAGAATAACATGTATATAATTGGAAAAAGTAAAAATTATGTCAAAAATAAATTGGATACCTTAATTACATAGTGAGTAAATATATTAATGATTCAACCATGTAATATTCACCTTTAAGTGCTTTTTCCAAATAAAAAACATAGTCAACAACCTAGTCAAAGTCAAAAGTAAGGTAGGTGTGAGGTGTTTACAAAATTTGGAGTGTAAAGTGAGTTTTTATTACATTAATAGTTTTAATAGTCTCTTGAGGCTCTCACCATATGGATATAATGTCAATAAAGGTTTTAACAAGACAACCCATGGCCCATATTCAAGACCCTACACATAGTCCATTTTCTCATAGTCTATCTTCAAGGTTTTGAAGGATTAGAGGTCCTATCAATGTTATAAAGAGATGAAAAATTTCAGAAATAATATAAATAGATTTGATAAACTCACCAAATAATCCAATTTATTTGGATAATAGGGTAAGTACCATCTATTTTCTCTTAGATAGAGGGTACTCCCCAAAGGTGCAAACTCTATAGGTTTTGAAGAAAAGGGATGATAAGGTGGAATAAATATTGCTAATAAGTTTCATGGAGATATTTAAAGATTTGATATCCATGTAAAAACATGAGGAAAAATTCATAAGTGTTAGAAACCAATCAGGTTAGTCCAAATAAACAAAGGTACAAGCAAACCTACATGGTCTAGACTAGCCCTATTGCCCATTTGGGTGTATGATAACACTTTTTGCATTAGATGAGAATTATAATACATGGAAACATGTTTATATGGATATTTAAGGTGTTTTAAATATATTTTATTTCAAATTAAATAATTGATAAGCCATTTCTTGACTCAAACCACATTAGACCTGCAGGTAATGAAGAGAAGAGCTTAAATGGGCAATTTTGAGAACTCATAGCTACATGGATACTTTTCAAGGATAATCAAGAGGCTATGATAAATTAAATATGGTCTTTATAAATCATTTTTTGGGATTTTTCCATGATTTCAACATCATAATTGATTCTTTAAGGGTAAAAACTACTATAAACCCTCACAAACCCTTGCCAAAGACCTGATTGGGAAGATTTAGTAGGAGATGAATCTAGATAACAATGAATGCCCATGAATGTTATTGTACATTTAAAATAACTCTCCAAATATACTTCCCACTCATTTTAGGTGTTCCTTACTTGTATGTATAAGGTATAAAATTAATTTTATTAACTATTTTTGATGTTGTATAGGTACAAAAATGTTTCAAGAGGTGAAATCCACTTTGGGAGATATATTAGGAACTAACCTAACTCACCATATTCATTAATTTCCTCATATAAGTTCCTAAGTACTTATATAAGTGCCTTTACTTTAGCCAATCTAGGATGGCATAGTGGGGAAGCTAGTGAGAGAGTGATAACTTCAAGTGGATATTTTAAGGTCTTCCTAAGGAATCTAAGTCCATGATGTGTCATAAAAAGTGTCATAAACTCCATTTTATGGATCATATTTTAAATTTTGAAGATAATTTTGGTGCCAAGTGTGTAGGGTGAGTTAAAGAGGAATTATTTAGACTACAACCATTGATAACTCATATGCAAAATAATCTTGATGATTAGGGATGCAACCAATGCATGTTGGATCATGTATAAAACCCGTCCCCTCATTTAAATAACAATATATATCACTATTCAATTTTGGTATGTTTCAAAAGGTCCAAATGATGAAGGCAATTTTTTGAGCAAGCAAAAGGAGTCCTACACCATATTTAAGGAGTTTCATGACCTTAAGAGACATTTTTCCTATAATACCTTGCATGGTATGTTTCCTAGTTCATTATATTTCATGTTTATCTCCCCCTTTAAGTTTTACAAGTGTTCTTATGACTCTTGGACTTCTCACTTCTCTCTCAAATTATATAAGGGTACAATATTTAGTGACAATATGTATCATATTCAATCACCTTATAAAGTACAAATTGAAGCTCAATTATCATAAGTGTGTTTCTAGTGTTATCTCTTGAAATATATTAATATTCTTGGTTTCACTATGAGATATAAACATATATCCCTTAAAAATAAATTTTATTTTTAAAATGCTTATACCTCGATACATTATTGACATCCAAACTTTGTGAAACTTGGTGAAATCTAAAGATTTGTTATTAAGTTAGATTATAACACATAGTTGGTAAAATATACTCTAAATAAATGTATTTCACTTAAATTCATTGATGCTTACTAATAATCCTTTGATAACATGGAAAAATAATTAATTCATCCTCATACTTTATCATCACATTATAATGATCATTGTATCATATTTTATGCCTTATGTACCCATATAATAGTTGTGTTTAACCCTTTTTAATGATTTTAGAATGATGGAAAGGGTATAATATCCAATACCCAATGAGGAATAAAAATATTCTAAATCATGTTAGTTAATTGAAAACTTAGATAAATATATATTTTGAATTAAATTACTAAGTTATGTTAAATATAGAAGGTGCACTCAAAATAGTAATATGATTACATAAACACTATGAAGAGTTATTAGTTTGCTTATCTAAAAATGTGTAGGTATATCTAAGATATTTAAAGGTGGAAATAGGTGGGGAGTGCAGGGGGGGAATAATTATCTATATTTCTAATTGTGTAAATGTTTTTCTAGTGGTAGGGATACTTACATAAGCCTTGGGAGAGTTACATTAATGCAGGAGTCTTAATCCCAATAGATCTATCCAATATGTAATATTAATTGTATTATAAAGATACCACCTTGATCCTTCTATCTTTTATGTCACATTTTATTTATTTCTTTTATTCACATGCATAGTTTATATATTACTATATGTGGATCAAACCCTATCTTTTCACCTTAGGTCTTTGTATCTTGCCAAAAATGGGTTAGAGGACTCATGGTGTTAAATTAACCTTGATGACCCATATATTAATTGGTGTTTCCAACATACCTAACACTTAAAAGAGGGACTAATACATATGTATTTATCCTCTAAGTGTTGGATTGTGTGTTCATAATGGTGCAATATGCTACATGTAATGGCATGCAATAATCTATCTTGTAACTTTATAAATACTAACGATGGGATATATTTGAGTGATTAGAATAGATGATATGAATTTCCATATGATTGATATGAAATTAAGGAATAATAAGGTATTATATCTTAGTTTTAAAATTGATTGAATGAGCTTGAATAGATGTTTACTTATTATTTACTAGATGGGTAATGAGTAGTCTTAAATTTGTATCTATACCAATACTTTTAAAAGTATCTCATAGTATTATTTAATAATACAAATATATTGAATAAAAAAATTTTAAACTTTTAAAATTTAGATGAATTTTGAGGAATGGAGAGTTGATAAGAATATGGACACTTTTAACAATGCAAGTGTCCATACGTGGGATGCAACTATCTAACATGTTAGTAAGATTTCTAGGATATGAAAATGATAATGAAGGATATATATCAAGTTTTATGATTCATGTATAGTGCATAGGATCTATGTCATCATAAATGATAAGGTTAGACAATAAGATAAATATTTGGGTAAAGTGAGATGGTGAATGTGAGATTTTCAATATTAATGAGGTCTAAAACTAAAGGGAAGAACCATGATAGGTACTTGTAAAGTATATAAGATTGAGATGCTATATAAATAATATTTTAGTATCTACATTACTACCTTTAATATAGTAATGTATAAGGATGAAATTACTATGTTAAGGGAAATAAATGTGTACCTAGGTGTGCATAACACACCTTATATTTTATTGAACCCACATTGAGTGTTTTGATGGTTTATGGTTTATAAAAAATAACATGTTACAAAATAAGTGAATATAATATTAAATTTGACTTAATTGAAATGTTTGAAAAAAAATACAAAAATGAAACAGTACACATATGTGCCAATGCAACCATATGATACCTTGTTACTTTTAATTGTTAAATATGCCTAATTATGAAGCTTTGGAGAATAACGAGGTTCAAACATGAACCTTGGATAATTTTATAGGGAGACTAGAAGGTAATTATGCCCCCAATCTAGTACAAGGGTGAGTTATGACATGGCCATTGAGATCATTGAATATAAATCACATAACTCAAGGGATAATAGAATAAAATCCATGTTAAGTGGTATAAAAAACTCATCCTACAAATTATAAGTATTGTTATTTCATTAAGGGTTTTTAATATCAACCATACCACTAAAAGGAACCAAATGGTATATACAAGAAAGGATCAAAATAATGCTTCCTAGTGAAAATGGTGTTTATTAGTGAATAAGTTTGAATATGTATTTGAAAATTTTGGTGTGCTTACACAAAATATGAACATATAATGTGTCTCAATATGAATTATCTATAAAATTGTAACATCTAATTTATAACTATCTATAATATCTCTTATAAATTTAAAAAACTTTATCCCAAATAATTAAAAATATGTGTAATTTATATAGGATTCTAAACCAAGTTTATATATATATATATATATATATATATGAATAATGAAAATTGTATAAAAGGACATCAATGATATAAAATTTGTATGTTTGGATTCATGTCTCTATGCCATTCCTCCACCAATATGTGCCCCCTAATTTTTAAGTGATGGGAATGGGATTTGGTAATTATCTTAACTCAAAAGGATAAGATAAATATATAGTTTATATGAATCATTTAGAATATTAAATTAGGATTTTTGAGTATATATATCAATGAATCTCTCAATATTTGATCACAAAAATACCTAATATTCATGATACACATCATGGGTACACATCTAGAATGTAGTAGTAAAATATCAATAAACAATCAAGTACACACATAAGAGCACTCGATGTCACCCAAAATGGGTATAGATAGACCATAAACAAGGGGCATATTGAAATGGCACACACTTTAATGAATGTCACATTAAAATGTACAAGTAGAAAAATAAATAAATATACATTGGCATGGGGACCAAAAAGAAAGGAACATATTCAAATTATCCACAATCAAGACAATAAAAAGAAATTAAAAAAAAACACTCAAAGAAGTGATAATTATAATAAATGAAGTATAATAGACCAAAATAATCATACCATATTAATCCCTCCATATATGTCCTAAAAAAATGTTATGTAACATATAATATTAAGTACATTATGAAATATGTAATAATAAGTGCATATGTGTGTAAGAGTTTGTATATAAGCTAAACATGATAATGGAAAGGTGATCATAAAATAATATAACCCATATCAATCATGATCAAGGAAGCATATGCCCCAAAATAGTGTGTTAAATAATAAGGGGAAAGTCCCAAAATATATATTTTTAGGTATCATATATCTAGTATATTCTTGTATCACACTCAAGTATGCATGAAACATGCATATCTATAACATAAATTATATTATATCTACTAACATAAATTAAACAACATAGATGTTATGGATCTAGTAAACATGTGAATGATGAATATTTTTGTATTTTTGAATGTTTTATTTATTTATTGGAATTTTTATTCTTTTTTGGATTTTTGAAACGTTTTTAAAGTAAAAAGGTATAACCTATGATCCCATCTAAGGGAGTCTCATAAGAAGAACCAAACTCAAAATATTATATGTCAAACTATTGATACTACCAAGGAAAGTATGGTGTTTTATTTATAATTATATAATATATGGTAATATATGTATGTCTCATAAGACTTTGTGGTAATGATTAAGTAATATAATGCATAGGGATTAATGGAAACCATTTTTTAGTGATCTATGGTTTCCTTGCTGAAACTTTAATTGAAACATGTTTATGCGTTCTTAGGAATTTAATAAACCTATAGGTGTAGATGTGGATTCTATGTAATCCAACATGTATCTTAGGTGAAATATTATCTCAATTATGGGTCACATAGGAAAAGGTATTGGTTTTTTCTTACCCTTTTGTGGATGATTAACCTTATCAAGATGTATAATTATTTGTCTCAAAATAAATTTCTTTTGTTCAAGTGCATATTCATATAGAAATATATAAACTTTAACCACCCTTTTGAAATGAATGTATTTAATACACACATGTATTATGGAAGGTACTACTTAGATCTTATGTATCTAAGTTTATCCCAAGAACATATCAAAGACTCATGTGTATGCTATAATAAAAATATGGTGACCACATATGATGTACCAACTTGTAAAGGAAATAAATCTCACCAATAATGTGTTGTGATGTCCCATCAAATTCTCTAATAATTTTGGTTGAAGGGTATAAATCATCATGTATATATCCCAAAAGTGTAAATAATATCATGGTACATATGTTATCACTAGCACTAGTATGTATAATAACACTATGTATAGGATGATGATCAATATTTGCTTAAATAAATAATGAATGGATATTTGTGTCATCATCCAAGATTTCATTGTCATCAACTGAAATAGAATGCCTTTGAACCATATGAGGTATGTTGTGTGTATAAGCACATATAATGCCATATAATGGGTGTCTATAATGTGATGTATGAGGATGTGCATTATATGACATTTTGTCTCCTAGATATTTATTATAATGATCTTGGAATGGATTATTAAATATATTTTGGTTTTGATGGTCTCTAGGTTGTGAACCTGAATCCTTTAAAAGATCATCAAAGGTAAGTTATCAGTTATCAATTATCAGGAAACCCTTGGATCTTATTTTTCAAGGTATAAAATATGTTTTTAGAATGCCTAGGGCCTTAGTGGTATTCAAAATATGCATTACCATCATATCATTTTGTTATAGGTTGACTCATATCAACCTTTAGAGGAAGAGGGAGAGATATGGGATGATAGTCCATGATATTCTTAAGTAATAAAGCTAGAGATTCATGTGTTTGTGTAAATTATCTATTAAACATATTGGATATGATGAGACCATTAGGTTATTTTGATACTAAATTCACTATTATGGTTTCTTAATTTTTAGGTTATGTAGGTTTTACCTTGTATCTTGGTTTGATATGAAACTTGGTAGTATATGTTGTTGATGCATTTTCTGCATACTTAAGCTTGTTAAATGAAATAAGTTTCATTTCAAAATATTGGACAATATATCACAATTCATAAAAATATTTAACCTTCTTGAAAACAAAGGACTCATGTGATAGGGAAAGAAAACTTTTCCTAAATATGTCTTAAAGATATTTATCTTCCATTGGATTTTTCATTTTGCCTAAAATTGTTTTATATCTCAAAATATATTCATTAATAGGTTCATTAGTTCCTTATTTGATCTTATTAATTTATACGTATGACATATTTTTAGTGATCTTGATAGAGAAATTTTCTATAAATTGATCTAATAAAGTTTTGAATGATTCCAATAATTGGATTGGTAAATCATAGAAGCATATTAAATCATATTCCTTTAGGATACAAATAAATAATTTGCTCATCATTTGAAGGATGATCAAAGTATGATACATATAAAGATAAAATATTTTATTTGGGATCACCATTGACATCATTTTTTATTTGATAGGGTAAATTATTTTGAAACTAGAGATATGAACTAGGTTGGTGATGGTTTTGACAACTAGACCCACATCCAAGTATATCAAAGCGGGTGAAGGATCCCCCTAACTACCAAGTGCAACATCAAGGTTTTGACTCCCCCAACCAACCACAAGAGAATTAGAGGTATCCACAACCTTTTTTAGACTATATAACATGAAGGTTTTGAGGATTCCCACAACTAGGGCTTTTAAAGATCTCATAACTTGTGAGTACAATAAAGAGGGTTTGAAGGCTCCCTCAACCTTTAATAAGTGGAGTAAAGGTCCCATGAATAGGTAATACATGAGGGTTTTAAGGCTCCCTCAACCTTTAAAAATAAAATAAAATATCTCATGACCAAGGCAAGATGAAAGAATAAGAAGAAAATGTACCCAAAACCTTGGCAAGACTAGAGAACATGAGGGTTTTAAGGATTCTTACAACCAAGGGTTTTGAGGATCCTATAGCCTAAAAGTATAGAAAAGAGGGTTTTAAGGTTCCCCCAACCTTAGACAAGTGGAGTGAAGGTCCCATGACTGAGTCAAAACTATAGAACAAGTGAAGTAAAAGTCCCAAAGATATCTTAATTGTGAACTTAGGTGCAAATAAACTAGCTGGAAAAGGGTAAAAAGATATCTTAATTTTTAGAGGATTATGTAATACATCTTGTGAATAAATATTATGAGTTTATTTTAAATCATTTTGTTCAATTTTGATAATCTTAGCTTCCAAAGTTTTGATAACTTAGAGAAGAGTTTTCATAATAAACCCATTGAGAGTTAGATTTTAGATTTGAGAATCCACCAAAGGGGATATACTTATGTTGACATAAGCATTAAAACTAGTAATTGGGTTGAAGTATCAACTTTGCCCATATATGGTGTAGAAATAATGGTTTTATCTTCAAGGAACAATGGTTTGAAAACATATATGGTGTCCCCACTACATGTTATATGAAATATTTTTCATGGAGATAGATAGTTCATTTATTACTTTTGATTCTTTTGTTTAAAATATGGTATTAAGGATATTTTGTAAATATTTAGGATGTTTATGAATGTTCTCTCAAAATAATTCAATAGATTTCATGTGTTCTTGATTTACTCATTCAAGCTCATTATATTCATGTGTTTCATTATCCTCATGATTAGATTCATGTTAAATTACTAATTTTTCATTATTTTTATCATTGTCATTATTATCACTCTCATTATTATATAATTTGGCATGGTATTACCTTAAGACATTTTAGGTGGCCCAAGGGGTAGCTTAATATGTTAAATAGTAACACCCCCTAATTTAGGACTATGTCTAGGTTACATATAAATGATATCTCAAATGTGAATAAATATATCAAAAAGAAACCTAAGAAGATTGAAAACCTAGATCAAGCTAGGAGTTACATGAGAAGACATAGAGGTTAGGTTCACCAAATGTTTAACTAATTTTTGGTTTTGGAATGAAGGTTAAATGGTAGATATACGATACACAAGTATGAATAAAACTATTCTAAACAATACCATTTAATTTAAAAATTATATAAATGGATATTCTAAATTAAAATGTTAAGTTACTCTAAATATAAATGGTATAACCAAAATAATAATTTTATTGCATTAACACTAGGAGCATATAATACTTATATTATCTACAAATCCATAGGTGGATTTGATATGTGTAAAGGTAGAAATACATATGAACAATATTAGGATCCATTTTTTAGATTATATAAATATTATTTGTAGAGTTATATACACTTTATTTAACCTTGGGACACTTGTGTTGACCTAAGTATCATGATCACAATGAATCTTTCTAGTAAAAAATATTAACTATAATGTGAAGAAACCATTTGGAGCCTTCTGGGGTTTTTTTTATCACATTTATACTTATGTCTTTTATTTGTGCACATAGGTTGTAAATGAATGTATGTGGATCAAGCCCTAACTCTTCAACTTAGTATTTTTATCTTTCCAAAGATGAATTAGTGACTCATGGTGTCAAATTGACCCCAATGACCCCTTTGTTAATGGGCACTAACCATATAGCCAATACTATGAATAAGGCCTTAGATATATTTAGTTTTCCCATAAGTGTTGACTTTTGTGTGCACAAAGGTACAATATGATACATATAAGGGTATGTAATGATCTGTATTTTAAATTTACAAATATTACTCATAGGCTATTTTTTAAGTGATTCAAACCTATAATATGATAGATCCTATGAATGTTATAAAAATGGGAATAACAAAGTGTATACACATAATATTTTAAAACATTATTAGTTATTGATGCTTTCTATCTTATAGGAACCCATCGTGTCTCAATATCTCTAAGTTCATGCCTTAAGGGGTGCACCAAAAAAGGGTTGGGCAGACCATTAGTGCTTCATAGGATTTTTATCCCTTTTTCCCACTTGTTATCTACACACTTGTCTCCTAAAATTATTACCCTAATATTTTCCTCCTTTTTTGCACCATAATCTAGTATTTTACCATTTTCATTAGCCCTTTACCTAAAATAAGCCCCTTTTTGATAGTTTACATTATGTTGTTAGCCCCATCGACCTTTTATCCTTATTGAAAAGACTTATTAGGTTCTAGGTTAGCCCCTATCCCACCTAGTCCATGACCTGGTTTATTTTTATAAATTATGATACTAGCTCGACTAGGTTGACCTTGTCAGCCTAAAATTTTGGAAGGGTATAGGGTTAGATCCACATATATAAGCACATTCCTTTTTCCATTCATAAGAGAAGAGAAGAAGAAGTAATATGTATTTCACATCTACTTATCCATCATTTTAATTTATGAGAGAACTTAGGGTTTCATACTTTTTTTAGAGATATAAATCTTGTCTTGTGGAGAAGTCTTTTAGATGTATTGATAGGCTGTGTATCTAAGAGATGATTTATCCTTGTCATCCTTACATATCAAAAAAACCTCTTGAAAAACACATTATCCAAGGGAGAGATTGAAGCTCGACAATTTCATAGTTGAAGGTAATTTTCCAAACTTTTTTCCTATTTCATAAGAGTAGATAGATATGCATTTGTGCTTCTCTTCCATATATTAGGATTTAGTAAATATTGACATGAGTATGTCTTTTATGAATTTTTAATTTTAGTTTTTATTACCCCTAATTTTTTCCACAACCTTTGGTGAGCACTAGATTAGACTTTGTTTTACTTGTTATTAGTTTAGTTAATATGAAAACATAGGACCTAGTTAGGGTTATTACATAGTTTTTCTTGACTGGAGGCTTTGGAACCCTCCCTAGTGAATTTATTGTTTTAAGAGATCCTTTAATTAGGTTAAGTATATTTGTATGCAATTAGAGATGCATCATGTCTATAAATCAATCTTGTCTTGAATAAGATAGAACATACCTACACTTCTGATTGATGATACATTTATAAAGCTGGAGCATGACCAATATGGGGATCCACTAGACTTGATTAGGGTATTGCTTGTCACAACACACCATGGTAGGAAGGGTTCCAAAGTTTATATTCTAACATAATCATACAACAACCCTAAAATATTCATAGGTTTAATGTTCACTCTATCTAATAAATAAGAAAACTAAATCTAATCTAGTGCAGACCAAAGCTTGTGGCACAAAGTGGGGGTTAAAAATTAAAAAAAACTAAACTAAACATGTATATAATACATATACTCATGTCAATGTATATGTAATAATAATTCATGGGATAAAATTACAACTACATTATCTATCTACTTTTATAAAGGATAAATAAATTTAAGAATACTTACCTTTGAAGATGAACCCATTGAACCTCAATATCTCCATTGGCCAAGGTTCTTCACAAGAGATTTTTGTGGTATGTAAGGATAACAAACACAAATCAAATATAGGATAAAAAACATATATATGAATCCAAAATACTTATCCACAAGATAATATCTATATCTCCAAATAAAGTATGAGACCCTAAGTTTTATTCCTCAAGTATAATGGCCAATACGTAGATGTTCATTCATACTTATTCTTCTTTGCTTCTCTTCTTACAAATGGTTGGAAATTAACTTGTATACATAGGTGGATATTACCCTAAATCCTTCCAAATATTTTATATGTATAGGGTCAACCCAGTAGACCCTATATGTTTTTGGGAGATAATTCACTAGGTCTTAAGCTAGGTTGACTAAAGGGCTAACAAAGGTCTTAATGAAAATACCCCTAAATATTACAAGGTTGACCCACTCAACCCTATACAATAATCAAGGCTAAATACTATACAAGGTCAACTCAATAAACCTAGTACAATCAATTAGTGAAAGGGTGTCATGGTAATATCAAGGGGGATAAATCATGGAAAATAACTAGAATGGGTAAGACTAAGAAGAATAAGCTTAGGGTAAATGGTTTTTAGGATATATGTGTGTAGATGGAAAGTGGAAAAAGGGACAATAATATTATGAGGAAATAATTATTTGCCCAACCTTTAGGGCATGCACTCAAAGAGATTGAGACTCAACAAGTTCCTACAAGATACAAATTATCAGTAATCAATAAAAGTTTAAAAATATTATGTGTATACATATACCCCACTCTAATCTCATCACATGTCACATAAGTGTAATATAGGATGGTGGTTTGAGAAATAGAACATGATAACATACAACATTGATACTAACTAATGTGTAGTAAGAAGAAAATAATATAAAGGAAAGGATATAATTAAAAAAGATATACCTTTACTTACCTTAGTTCTATAGATAAAGAAGTAGATTGGAATAGAAAGTGAAGGCATCCAATGTGAAGAACACTAGGTTAACCTATAAAATTTAGTGCAAAAAATAGCCAATTTTTTTTAAAAAAAATATAGGCATATAATAGTGGAAAGCATTCTCTATGTCATCATGAATTCAATGCATTTTATGGTTTTGAAAATGAATGAGTAGAAATAAATATATAAGCAAAACAAGGAATATGCAAAAAAATAATTAAAGAATTTGAATCTTGAAAAGTGTTTTTAAATGGGGGAAAGAGAAGTCATTTTATTATTTTGACTTATGAAGGAGAAAAAAAGAGCTTCAGAGACCAAACTATATAGTATGGGGAGGAGATGACAAGCTAGATGAGGGGGAGCTCCAGGAGCAACAATAGTTGTATTACATGTTTACAACTATGAATCTTAAGCTAGTTTTTGAGCAATTTAATGAATTAAAAATGTCAAAATGAATCAAAATTAGATTTTATAGGTAGGAAAAAACAATTAGGTAAATGGTTTTGAATGAATTAGGGAGAAAACTTCCAAAAGGAATCTTTTTAGGAAAATGCAAGGGGTCGATAGTCAAAAACAATTGGGTCAACCTAGTTAACCCAGTAGACTAAAAAAAAGCAAAATCCACACTGTTGACCCAGTATGTGTGTGTTGAACCTATACATTTTGCAGACTCCTAACCTAATAAGTTTTTCCAACTAATCTAAAAAGACCAGAATGACAATGTAGTACTAGGGAAGGGAAAATGAGAGGGTTGACAGATTTTTAAGTCAACCAAGCTAAAAATTGGGTAATTTTGGTTAAATTAGTTTGACCAAAGAACTAGAATTCTATGGAAATGTGTGAAAAAGGTGGAAATAAGGATAGAATGGCTGAAAATGACTAAATAAGGGAAAAAGGGCCAAATAGGCTATAAATAGGTAAAAATGAATGAATTTTGACTATACATGATATAGAATATCTAATACATCTTTTTGTTATTTATTGTTTGTAGGGATGACCTAGGTTATAGAGTTTGGTAGATGTGTCATAGCTACCATATCTACTAGAGCATCTAACCATAGGTGATAGAGCTAGTCTAGTAGTTATCAGCCTAGGAGGGATAGCTAACATGTGTAGGATTCCCATGAGTGTGGATTTATTAGTCATATTATTGAGATGTTGGGAGTGATTGACTAACACCTTTAGATGCGAGGTAGATGGGGACATGGTATAGGTATCTATCACTCTGGAGGATGTGCATGCCAACCTACGGTTACTAATTGTAGGATAACTGGTGACTATAGGCATACTAGATAGCTTAGAGGAAAGGAGAACCTTATATATATGGGTTATAGGCTTGAATATGATATTAGTAGGTAGGTGAGTTAGTATTTTTGATGTATATACATCATATATTCTATATATCTAGAAGGATATGATATGACTTGTGACATAATGAGTACTATATCACAAGTTAGTCAATAAGGTGCCACTATTCATGGTAGCCTTGAGTAGGATGATCCTAGAGGAGGATGTACTATATGATCATGGCTCTATCATATAGGTCTAGCTCATACATAATATATGTGAGGTGATGATCAAAGGGTAGAAGTTGATAAGACAAATCATACTAATGATGGTTTAGATCTATGAGAAGTTTCCCATATATCATCTAGCTAGGTTTCCCCATGTGGTCGATGATAGGTCACCTCAAGTGTGGAGATAGAGAGAGAACTAGGTAGTGTAGGATGTGCCCACATGTTAGTGTTATAGATAGTGAGATACATAGACATAGTGTATAATCCATATGGGTACATTTTAATTAAATGGTCGAGATGGTATATAGTTACACCAATTACAACAAAGATAGAGGTGAATATACTTTGTGGAAGGAGACACATATGGTGGCATGGGTGCCAAGATAAATGGGCTTACCTCATCCAGTGGTACTAATAGTGATGATTGATTAGTGGGCTTGGCATGTTAAATATCCATGAGGAAGAGGGGACTAGGGACACTAATGATGAGGTTGATACTCAAACCATGTCATGAGAAACCATGGACTAGGTGATCATAATAAGGATTAAAGCAAGAGGAGATGGGTAAGAAGATAGTGGAATCAAATATATCACCACTAGATCTATAGTGAGATGATTTACAACCAATAAGGACATATGTCAATGAAGGTAAGAGGATTAGGAGAGAGTGAAGACTATCACCATCCCTAATGACCCAACATGTAAGCTAGAGGAGAGACAGATGATAGAGAGGCCACTCATGCACAAGCTGAGATGGATGTGAATCATGATAGCCATATTTGCATTGATAAGGTGACCTATAGAGGAAGTGATAGGAAATTGTATGGATGGAGATACTATGCTAGGTGGTCACGTAGATGATGAGACCATAGTGGCTAAGACATAGATATGTAATAAATATGATTAAATTGTTTCTTAAGTTTTTATTTTGAAATAGAGACTAGAGGTAAATAGATATTATGAGATATGATTGTTATCTAGTATCTATCTGGGTGTGATTTTATAGGTATAGTTAAGGATGAAGAGGATAAATGGGGGTCCCTTATGAGGGGATCACTCAATAACATCATGGATGAGACTCTACAATCATATGACCCTATTATATTAGAGGACCCCAGTGTACCATTTACCCTAACTCAGGTGAGCTAGTTTAGATTAACAAAGGAGGTAGTAAGGAACATAAAATCATAGAGAGAGAGGATGAAACCACCAATAGAGATGGGTGAAGGAGAGATATGGGAATGGAAAGCCCTGGTAGAGGAGAGAGTTATGCATCTAGTTATTGTGATGCAGATGACATAGGCACTTATAACAACCTAAACCCAATTGGTAGAGGCATAGGTGCAAGTAATGCACCTACAAGGATAGGTAGAGGGATTAAGATCTTAGATAGTCTCCTTGTAGTGTACTATTTTGAAGATTCAGACTAAGGCATTAGTAGGGGTAGTGTGGCTAGGCCATGAGATAGATAGGATGGATCCTAGCCATAAAGCTTTAGCATTGTATATTATTGTACTATTGTATCAAAACTCATGAGATGTATATATGATATATCAGTTTGGCATATTGATGTTGATTTTGTATGTTGTACCCATTAGTATGGTTGTTGTTGTGGATGCTTTGGATATATTTATTTATAGCACATGTATTTAGTTGTTTTTGTATATGCTATAGGAAATATATGAGATGTGGTTTATTTTATAGCATTATGAAAAACATATGCATGGTTAAAAATAAATAGGCAAAAAGAATTGGTAGAATATAATCAATCAAAAATGTACTACACACTATTTCAATCTAGGAAATGTGTAATAACAAGAAAATGACTAAGTATAGAGATCCAAGAGATGGTAAAACAAGATGTTAAAAAAGGAATCTGTTTTTTAACCAAAGTGAAAGAATTTTTCACCAAATTAAAACAAGTAAAATCATACTAAATTGCATTAGGGAGCATGAAAACAATTTAATAAAATTGATGGTATGTAAAAGGGCACAAATGGTATTAAAAAAATTAAATTAAGTCAATCAATTATAATAAATCACATTGGGAAGTATAAGATAAAAATAAAATTGGCAAAAGATTGGTCTTAAATTTATCACACTAATTCAAGCTAGGAAGTATTAAAATTTAATAAATGGTTTTATTCTTACATGCACTCAAAAAATGAGAAGATAAAAGTGAAAAAGAAATGAAGTAAGCATGAAAACACTAAATCAAGTTGGGAAGCATGTCAATGATGTTTAACTTCATAATCAATCACATTTTATCTCATATTTGACACGTGTAATTTTTTTTGACTTGTATTATTAGAAAATATTGTGAGGAACGTTAGGTCTTATCCATAGTCTTACATTGCAACTGACAAAGATAACACCACTAGGGTGGGAGAAATTAAGAAAAACTAGGTTATAAAGGATGTGGGTAATAGGAAGGAAAAAAGGTGGTAATTTGTGAGGATGGCCAGGTCCTATCTGTAATCTTATAATTAAAATCAAAAATTAAATCCCAAGGGGAGTAATCAATAGACAAAAAAATATTTCTCAAGAGGAAATATGAGGGATATAGGGAATGAAAAAGGGAGTGTAAAAAGCAAGACTTAGGCATATTATAAGAAGACCTTAGGAAACAAGAGGCAAACTAAGGACATGAAAAGACACTAAGTGACTAGTGACCATCAATGTACAAAGGAAACATGTTCACTATAGACATAAAGCTTTGTATGAAAATAAGAATTCTACTAAGATCAACTCATTAAAGTATATTGGTACAAGAAAAGGTAAAATGGACCTACCTTCCCACAACATGCTCCCCATTCTTTAGGACCCCTTACAGAACCATCGATCTATTGTGAATATTGGGTATTTGTGTGATAAAGTAGGTAGCACTAATTCTTTTTAATCTCCTCTTATAATCTTCTAGCCTACTGCACCCCAAAGCACCTTGGGTCTATCATGAGGCCAATTTTGGAGTTTAAGCTTTGACTAAAAGAAGGAGATATGCTTTGAATCACATATTTCAGTGTGAGTTGTCTTTTAATAATATTTTTGCCTTTTATATCATCACCTTTTGTAAAATTATTTATATTTTAACTTTTTATGTATTTTTAAGATTCCTCCTCCATACAGATTTAAAATTATCAATCATGAGAGATGTAGTGATACACTATTAAGCATATGATATACTGAGAGGGGTGGTGAATTACTATATCATATATATTATAAAATTTTACTTAATCAAATTCCACTTAACCATATAGTCAAAATATGTAATAAAACTAAAATAATAAGCACCATAGAAGAGACAGACAGAGACACTAGATTTAATGTAGAAACTCAATATGAGAAAAACCACAGAAAAAAATCTCAAGTATATGAATGAGCACCAGCTTAAACTACAATATTTGTTATCACCAACCCATAGGAGCACCAACCCCTTTTATGACCACCAATACAAAAATTATTTATGAGCACCAACCCATAGGAGCACCAATCCCTATTATGTATACCACACAACTATCTCTCAATGTTTCTTTCTTAATAAATGATAACACACTACTATATCTCTTCTCTTTTCTCTACTCTCGTCTGATCTTCACATTTGGATAAAATTATTTTATTCCACAATACAAATGGATTCATAATCCTCTTTTTATAGCCTTCCAAATGACCTTTGGCATTCACCCTTTCATACCTTTCAATTCACATAAAAAATGTCACCAAACTTGCATGACCCTTCAAATCCTTGCATTTGAAAAGTCACAATATGACCCTTCATGACCAAATGCATCCTTTTCATTTTTTTCTTTATCTTAGTGACCTTTTGTATTCCTTAAAGTGTCCCTTCATGAGAAATTATGCCCTTCCTCTTTTGTCTTCACTTGTTGACTCTTGGAATTCCTCAAGATGACTTTTCATGGGAAAATGCATCCCATTCCTTTTTTGTCTTTACCCATGACACTTTGACTTCTCCATGGTCCCTCTTTTGACTTTATGCAACCAAAAATATATTCATTAATATTAAATAAATATTAACACACGTTAGCCAAGATATGAACATTAAAAGGACTATTAAATGCCATGGGGACTTTATCACCAATAATGCTAGACCTTTGACATCAATGATAATATTTCCAATAATCTCCCCCTTTGTCATTGATAGCAACCTCAAGCTAAAATTGAAACATCCTAAAACCTACACTATACATGCTAGCCTATGCATACTACCATCTAAAAAACATATAGTAACTCCCCCTTACTGTAGCAACCTATACCTATTTTTGCACCTACTCTTGTACCTATTTCTATTTTTATCCCCCTTTGAAACATAGCTCCCCCTAAACTAATGCTAATCCTTAATGGAAAGAAGTAAATAAATTACTCCTAACTCCTCTTGTAGATCCTTGAATGTGTCCTTTGATAATGCTTTTATGAAGATATCTGATAACACATATAAATTTTTGCCTATCCTTTGAGATCTCTAATCAACTCATTTGAATCTTTTATTATAATCTCACAACCTTATTCATAAAAATTTAATGTGTATCCCTGATCACATATTTGACATACACTCAATAGATTATGCTTAAGACCTTATACATAAAATACATTTTTAGTCTTGGTTCTACCATTATCCAAACTGAAAGTACCTTTTTTGGCTATCCTAATAGTGGTTTTGTCTCCAAATTTCACTATTCCACCATTGATCTTCTTTAGAGTTATGAAATTTCTTGTATCTCATATCATGTGTCTTAAACATCCACTATTAATGAACCATGGTTGTTCTTCATTTCTTATATGCAAATCTGTCTAAACTAACATAGAATCTTCATGTTGTTTCTTCTACCATGAACTTATATGAACCTTATTATTAATGAATGGAACCTTGAAAATTTGGTCCTTCTTGATTGACTTGAGCATGCTTCTAAAATTCCAAGCTATGTGTCTAAAATTATTATGCTTGTAACATACTATGGCTTATTCATTAAATCCTGATAGACGAGCAAAAAAGTTATGGCTTCTACTTGAATTTTCATGATTCTCCTTCTCTTTATTTCTAAAATTGTTAGCCCTTTTTCAACATTCTATTTTATTCTAACCATATCCATTACAATAAAAATAGTAACCATAAAAATAGGACCTATTTGTGTATCTCTGACTTGATTACCTTTTGTAGCTATGTTTCTTTCAACCTTCTCTGTTTGAGATGTCCTCTATATTCTTAACTTCTTCCCTTTTTATTTTCTCTTTTATAAGAGATTTAGCATATCTCTTTTTCTTTTCAAAATTGATACCTATCTTATCTGATATTACCTTTTGGATTTTCAATATCTTATTCAAAATGTTAGTGCTATCCTAAAATTTCAAATCACTGACTACTTTATTTGTTTTCTCAAGATCTACTTTTAAAGAAGCAATTTAAATAACATACCTTTCACATTCTTCACTTACTTTTTTCAACTATGTTGTTAGATAATTTTCATTCCTTTTGGCTTCTTCAAAGTGTGCTTGTAGATATGCAATTATTTCCTTTGACATTTTTTTATTTTTCTCAATATGGCGCTTCAATATTTGATGCTTCTTCTCAACAACTTCTAATTCTTCTAAAGCACAAATGAGTTATCCTTCTAGATTTACCTTCACTTCATCATCACTTTCATCATGTTCTTCTTATTAATCATTTGTACTTATGCTTGTAGATGCATCTTTATGTATGATCATGAATAGATTCTCTTCTTCATATGAGTCACTAACTCCACTATCTTTGACTGAGCTAAGATATTTAGAATATGAACTCTTCTTCTTGAATCTCTTCTTGTATTTGCCTTTGAATTTTTTCTTGTATGTAGACTTTCCTTATTCATTATCATCATTATTCTTATCTGGGCATCTATCTACAAAATTTCAAATCTTACCACATTTAAAACATTTAAATGGTAATTTTCCTTGATATTTACCTATGCCCTTTTTAGGCTTGTAAATGAATAGAGCTCCATTGTCATGTTCCTCATCACTAGAGCTGTCACTTGATTCTTGAATATTGTTTTTCTCTTTCTTTGATGTCTTGAAAGTAGCTTCCCTCTTTGAGGGTTTCTCTTGTTCTATCTACATCTCATATGCTATAAGAATACCATGTAGTTCATCTATCTTTGGGTTGGTAAGATCTTTCATCTTCTCAATCACCAAAACCTTTGCATCATATCTCATTGGTAGAGATCTCAAAACCTTTTTTACCATCATTGACTCTTCTAACTTTTCTCTAAGACCTTGAATTTGTTTAAATATTTTATCAACCTAAAAAAGATAACTTTTTATATTTTCTTCCTCTTTCATCTTTAAACTCTCAATCTATCTTCTAAATGTTTGAAGCTTAGCCCACTAAACCTTTTCATCACCTTTGTAGATATTCTCAATCTTTACCCAAGTCTCATGAGTATATTTACATTGCATAACTTTAACAAATTTTGATTCACATAAACCACATATAATACCATTTAAATCTTTATTATTATTTTGACTTGCCTTCTTTTTCATCGAAGTAGTTACAAGTGTCTATGGATCTTTGTATTCCTCTAACAGTTCTTGCCAAATGTCTAATCGAAGGGACATCAATTAGTTCCTCATAATTATGCTCTAAAATGCATAATTTGACCCATCAAACAAAGGTGCCTTAGTTTTATAAAAATCTCCATATGATCCAACCATCATGCTTTCCCAATCTACCTTCAAGCTATAAAACTTTTTCAAAAGGAACTTGATCTAATACCAATTATTAATCATGGGATATAATGAGAGGGGAGAGCTAAATTAGCATATCATATATCTTATAAAATTTTACTTAATCAAATTCCACTTAACCATTCATTCAATATATGTAATAAGATTAAAACAAGAAACACCACACAAGAGAGAGAGAGAGACACCAAATTTAACATGGAAACCTAATATGGGAAAAATAATAGAGAATAATCTCAAGTATATGAATGATCACCAACTCAAACTACAATATTCATGATCACCAAATGATAGGATCACCAACCCCTTTATTGAGCAACAACACAACTATTTGTGAGCATCAACCCATAAGAACACCAACCCCTATTGTGCATACCATGCAACTATATCTCAATGTTGCTTTCTCAATAAATGATAACACACTACTATATCTCTTCTCTTTTCTCTACTCTCTTCTACTCTTCATAGCTAGATAAATTTATTTTCTTCCATAGTAAAAATGGATTCCTAATCCTCATTTCATAGCCTTCTAAATGACCTTTGGCATTCACCCTTTGGGACCTTTTATTTCACATAGAAAATGGCACCAAACTTGCATGACCCTTCAAATCCTTGTATTTGAAAAGTCACATGATGACCCTTTAGGAGAAAATGTATCTTTTTTATTTTTGTCTTTATCTTTGTGACTTTTCATATTCCTCAAAGTGTCCCTTCATGATAAATTCCACCCTTTCTCTTTTGTCTTCACTTGGTGACTCTTAGAATTCCTCAAGATGACTCTTCATGGGAAAATTCATCCCATTCATCTTTTGTCTTTACCCTTTGACTCTTTGACTTATCCATGGGCCCTCTTTTGACATTATGCAACCAAAAATATATTCTTTAATATTAAATAAATATTAACACACATTATCCAAGATATGAACATTAAAAGCATTATTAAATGCTATGGGGATTTTATCACCAATAATGCTAGACCTTTGACATCAATGATAATATTTCCAACATACACATGATGAGATTTAGGATAAGACTAAAGAAAGCTAAGTAACTAAAGATAAAAACTGACTAGGACACTTAGGATAAACAATGAACTAGGATGTGATCTCAAGTCTCAACTATGTATATGCTTAGTTTGCAAAAAAATAAGAAGGGAAAAAAGAGATCCAAAGGTAGATTTATGAAAGGAAAGTATAATAAGATAAATTGTTTTCTAACTGATCAAATGGTAAAGGGAGAAAATAACCAAAGGTAACAGGGTTTGTATAACCAAGTTACAATGATAATTATCTATGGAAAAATAGAGATAAAAAAGCAAACAATCATAGAGGCACAAGAAGAGAGTTTTGATAAAAACTCAATAAATAAAGAGAAAGCAATGATAAAAAAATATAGTCCTATTCAAAGATAAATGACAATATAAACAAAATATAATATAAAATATAAGATCACTACATAATAAAAATATGAATTTGACATAGTGTCAAATGATATAACAGATAGATAAAAATAAAATTAGAGCACACATCCAATAAAAATGTAATGTAAAGGCACCATACATGTGCTCATAATTACTAAAAAATCTAACCACACACATTATCCAAGACATTGGATAAGTCTCTATGAAGTTGGATATGAACTGCTAGTAATGTCTCATCAATTTTCAATGAAAACTAGGAAAAGACTTCTTTTCCAATCTCCTCAACTAAAGAATTAGGAATAATCAATAGATCATTCTAAGGAAAATTAGGAAAGGGACTCTAGAGAGATTATATGGGAGTGGGTAATATAGGAGATGTAGGAATCACTGGTGGAGAAGGATCCATAGTTGAAGGACTCACAGGTGGAGAAGGATCCATAGGTGAGGGAATGTCTATAGGTGGAGGTACAAAATGTGATGAAGGGACCAAAGGAGGGGATGGAACCACTATAGGTGGATCCATGGGAGAATAAGGAGGAGCCTTATTATAGGGATGACCTATGGGAGGAATAGAAGAAGGTCTGAAAATAGCTACAATGTGGTCCTTAAGGTGTTGTTGAAGGATGTGGTAGTGATTGGTGTGATGGGTGCAACATTGGTGCCACATATAGTACATCTCACCATACTTAGGTATATATTTAGGTATAACCTTTAGTGGAGGCATGGATTTATCTAAGGTAGGAGAATAAGGATGCAAAGTATTAATATACTATCACAACTTGTGATAATGGGTAGAATAATGATTATATGTCCCATGAAAGAAATAAATATGATTATAAGTGGTATTAGGATAAGTACTCATAGAAGGAGGTATAATAAGAGTGAAATAGGCCAGAGAGGACTCATCATCCCATTTGGTGGGCAACGGATCCATCTTAGGCAAGGGAAGCAAACCATCACCAAGAAAAGGTGGTGATGGAGGAGGAATGGAACTAGGCTCAATAAGAGTAATGGAATGAGAAATAAGGGTAGGCTCAATAATAGGAATAAGAATAGGCTCAACTATAATGGGAGTAGGTATGGGATCAACTACAGTGGGAATAATAATGGGTTCTGATGATGGATCTATTAATGGAAGAGTGGGATATATAGAAGGTCTAATTAGGCTTACACTAATCTTAAGAGTAAACCAACTATATTAATCAGGGAACCTAGAAAAATGGTAAGGCTCGAACATAGCACAATCCATGAACATACTCTTATGAGGCTCCTTATAAACTAGAGGTGTTGGTACCATCTCTACCCTATGATAAATATGAAAAATACTAAAATTAGTCACTTTAAATGAAGAAATATGGTAAAATACACAAAAATACTCAAGTATAGAAGAATGATAATGAACAATCTTGGCATCACAGGCCTGTATAAGACTACTTAAGAAAAGATCATCTAGAGAATAACCATTGTCATAATATAGGGTATGACTATCAATGCCAAAAGTAGGGATAACCTTATCATCCAAGTGTGGTGAATATAATGTTGAGTCTTGGTCAAGACTATGGGAATATCATTGCAAGGAGGCTTTCGAGAATGAGGCTTCAAGGAAGTAAGAAGATATAAGATGAGGTGAGGCAAGAGATAAAAAGTTTTAATCTTTAGGAAAATCTCTCATTGAACTCATAATCATTAGAATCTAAGAGGTTAGGAGATTCCTAATGAGTTTGGGATGTTTATTGTAACCTTGTGTTGAATTAATGGGAAAATTAAGATGTTACAACTCACAAAATGGAATGCTAGACAAAAGATCAAGAGTAAGAATCTTGAAGATACCATGGTCTTAGAATTTTTCAAAACTATAAGGGTTAATGTCACCTTGAATATTGTAAATGGCTCCATTATGAGGGAATTTAATGGCAATGACTCTCATATGATGAGTTCATGGCCTACTAAGCAAGATTTTATAAGAAAGGTGAAAATTAAAGATCATCACCTTCACATGAATGGTGATAGGTGGGATGGTAATGGGAAGCCACACACAACCTAGAAGAGGTATTTTACTTCTAGCATATCCCTTGTAGGTGATATGTCTTGACTTGAGATTGCATTCTGAATATCCAAGAGTCTTAATGAAATTGAGAGATTTAATTTAGGTGTCATAACCCTCATCAATTAATGCATGCTTAACTTGAATATCACCTATTTGAACACTAATGAATAAGGGAGGATCATCTACACAAATAATAATATCATCAATAATAATAGAAGCTATGGGAATTTTTAAGGAAAAAGAAGTGTCAATAGTTTCATGAACATTAAAAGACATCTCTTCACATTATTTTAATATACTATCCTCTGATCCATATAAGACTGCCTTCCATCCTACTAGGGGAGGATGAGGGAGATTTATTTCAAATAATAGTTTCATAATATTATTTATATGATGTGGAGATGTCCTCATAATCTCAAGTAATGGAATTTGGGATGGGAGATTAGTGAGCTCTGCAATTGGATTCCACTCATCATAACCCATAAGAAGATTATTAGATATAGGTGCATACTAATTAAGAAGAACCTCAGAAGGAGGAGTAAAAGTGAATTATAATTTATGTTGGTAAGAAGAAGTTTTAGAAAATTTATCAAATTATGTTGTGATGATGAAGTAGGTGGTTCAAGTTGATTTTGAGAATTGGTATAAGAAGTGTTAGTAGAAATTTGAGTATCATTAGTTTTAGAAGATGAAGGAAGAGTGGCAGAAATGGAAAAAGAAGTGTTATCCAAGTGAGAATCATAAATTGTATCATTAAAATTAATAAGATCATCTTTCCCCAACTAATTTAAATGAGTTGGAGAAGAATATTGGATAACATGATATGTTCTAGAGGAAGGAGTGTATATAGGCTGGGAAATGATAAAAGTAACCACGCTTCTAATATTAGTCATGTTAACCACATTCTCATTAGAATTTAGTTCAACAAGACTTTCTACATTATTGGTGGAAGGTGTGGCTTTGTCTTGATGATTAGGAAGAGGGTCTTTGTAGATAGATAAATTAGTGTTGGCTTGATTCTTATAAGGTTTGAGTTTTGTCATGTGATTTATAATATTTAAAAGCAATTTCATAAGCTTATTGATGCTTTTGTATGATATAATCATGATCAAAATTAGGACCAAGAAGAAATTCCATAGTTAAATTATGAATATGTTGATAAGTCTCATAAGAATGCCCCGAACTAGTGTGAAACCAACAAAACTTGTTAGGATCATACCATGATTTCATCAGATGAGTAGGGTTAAGATATCTTAGAAGAGGCCTAGGTAGATTCTCAATTAATTCATCTAAGGCTAGAGGTTTGTGAACACTAATGTTGTTTGGTGAAGATAAGTGAGGATTGATATATTGTTGAGAAGGAGGATCTAGTTCTGATGAAGGGGTAGAAATGATAGATTGAACATTGTGAATGGTGTCATAAGAATCTATAATACCATCATTGGTAACATTGTAATTTTTTTTCTTAAGAGACAAGGACCCATAGAAGGTTGGGGTGGCTTGAATTGATGCATAAGGAAATCTTGTCATTTAACTTGGTCAATAGCCTACTTGAATGTATATGGAGAGAGAGTGAAAAATTGATATTGAAGTTTAGGAAAAAGGACATTGATAAATAGATGGAAAATATTATCATCATCCATGTTATGTTCACATTTATTTGACAAAATTTTCCACCTTTTAACAAAGGCTTGAGTAGTTTTGTTTTCAAGTTGTTTACAATTTATGAAGTAGGCCAATGTGTTTTTGGGAATATCACTATTTGAGAATTATTGAGCTAAAACATTCACTAAATCCTCCAAAATAGTAATGGAATGAGTTATAAGTTGGTTTTAATAATCCAAGGCATCACCGATGAGAGTTTTAGCTAAGAGTTTAGTAGTGTCAAAGGTGTTCAATTTGAACCAATCCTTCTAAATATTTCCAAATGTTTTAAGATGAAGGGTGGGATTAGTTGATCAATTATAATAAATTGTATGTGTGATACCTCCAATATAAATGCTATAAATTTGAGTAGTGAGAAGTTCATTTTGAATTTGCTTAATGATTTTGTTGACCAAAGGAGGTTGAAGAATGAGATTGCCTTGAGAATATTGAAGAGGAGAGGAAATATTTTGGTTATGTGTGCCCCAAGCCATTGGTTGAGGATGAGATTGAAGATGAATAAGGTGGTTTTATATTCTCATCATTTGATTTGTGTTATGAGCTTGAAACGTATTCATTTGATTGAGTGTTTTTAACAATAGTTCATGTGTTTTATTAGCATTATTAGAAGCATTAGAACTAGTATTAGTGGTTTGGTTACCACTATTAGTGTTGATAAGAGCTTGAGAGGAACTATGAAAGTGTGAGGCACTAATGGAAATTTTTTCTTTTGTATCAAAATATGGACTAGTGAATGGTTTAGAAGAAGAAGCACTAGTAGCATGATTACCTTAGGTAGAAAATGATGCACTATTGGAAGAATTTAGGATAGTGGATCTTTTGAGAGGCCCACTAGATGTAGATCTTTCCATGTTAGTGGATATACTAGGCATGGGGGTGGAAGATGTTATAGAAGAAGAGGTCATGGTATGAGAAGGGGTCATAATCAAAGGAAGAGAATGAGAATGAAAGAAAGTGGTACCCCCAAATCCAGTTGAAAATCTAGGAGTAGGTGAATGAGTCTCTTCAACTTGACCACTAATCATAATATTGTAAATAGTATAAGGATCATTTCTTTGATGTTAAGGAAAGTTAGAGACAAAGAAGAGAATTTTGGGGGTATACTCTAATTTGGGTTGGTCTTATAATGAAAATAGAGGATTAGATTGTGAAGAGGTATGAGGAGGGGTCCCATAGTTCATTATGCAAGTGGTAATATGAACATTACTAGCATCTAAGAAAGGAGCCCTACTCTACCTATCGGAGACCTTATGAGGGTTAGTAAAATTCATCATGTCTATTGATTAAAACTTAGTATTGTCATTAAGAAAAAATTCAATGATAAAGGGAAAAAAAGAGAGATGAGAAATAAAGAAAACAAGGAATGATATAAATAGTATAGGGTCGACTAGGTTGACCTAGCATAAAAATAGGGTTTTTAAATAGTATAGGGTCAACTATGTCGATTTAGCACAATAAATAGAGATAGGAAAAAGAGGAAACAAAGTCTATAAACTATATAGGGTTCATTAGGTTGACCCAATATAGTGAATAGGGGCCATAAAAAGGTACAAGGTTTATTGGGTTGACCTAGTACAGTCAAGAGGGAAAATTAAGAAATTTATGACAGATTTGTGAACTAAAACAAGATAACTTTTGTAATCAATTTGAAAAGAAATAGATAAATGGAAAAAAATAGTCAACTAGTTAACATTGGCCAATCTAATTGAAGCACATAGCACAAAACCTTGCACCAATGTTGGCTAATGCAATTTTTTTCAATATAAAATATAATTGACCAAAAAGCAAGAAATCAACTAAGAAATTAAATAACTAACTAATGGATCAACTCAAATGATTATTAAATCATCAAGATACTATTTTAAATGTGATGGGAAGTTGGCTGTAAGGAACTAGAATAGAAATCTAAGGATGGTTTCAATTAGATTGGGTTAGAAGGAATTATAGTGTAAATAATACAAGCTTGGTATTGGGATCTACCCCCTCACTTCACACACCATAGTGATGAGGGTGTTGGGTGCTTAGCCAGCATATACCACTAACTATGCTTTATACTTGACCATAGTATCAAGTTGGCTTCCCCTTGGTGATGAAATCTAAGTAGGTTGACCTTGGGTAGACAAATGTTAATATAATTATTTATATTTTATGATTAGTCATGTGTGCATAAAATAAAAAATAGTGAAACTAAATGATTAATTAAAAACCACCTAATTAAGCTATGTGATCTATTCTAAGCATAAAAGTAATAAGAAATGAAAGTGTGAGCTAATTACTAATATATAAGGTTAATTCCAACTTTAAAACAAGGTAAAATGTTGATATGGTCAATAGTGTATACACAAAATATAGAATATGGTTGATAGGGTTGAACTTGTATTATGAAAGAAAGCTTTGAAAATAAATAGGGTTATTAGAGTTAACCTAGTTATTCCAACAACACATAAAACACAAAATTGGGTGAGGAGGGTCGATTTAGTTGACTATGTAAGGATAGTTTTAAAGACTACAAACTATGAAAGGAAATACTATAAATAAAGATAAAAAGAGATAGAAAATAACCTTGGTGGATAAGAGATGTAGAGAATGAATATTGATGTTTAAGAACCTTGATATATGCTTGTAAATTCTGCTAACTGGGTCGACTGGGCTGATCAAGCTTTACAACAACTTGTTACTGAGTGCTTGAAAATATACAAGGTTGACTAGGTCAACCTAGTATGTTGAACCTAATGTCTAAAAAAGTATAGGGTCAACTAGGTCATCCTATTAATCTAGACTAGATGTCTAAAAAGTTAAAAACCTATGCTTGGTCAACTAGGTTGATCCAGTAGCCTTTACCTAAAATCCATTGCATAAAAGTTAGATACTAATTCAATAGAGTCAATCTAGCATGGTAAATATTTGATAAAATAATGAATAAATAATGAAAGAAATGAAATAATGTAATAAAATCCTATAAGGGTTAGTTCACATTGGGTTTACCAAAATATATGCAATCATAAATGCATCATGTCAATAAATTAATCTTAGTTTTAAGAAGAAAGAGCATGCATACACTTCTGATTGGGGATACATTTGTTAAGTAGGAACATGACCAATAGGGGGATCTATTGACCCAATTAGGTGATCACTTGTCATAATGCACCATGCTAGGAAGGGTTCCAAATCCTATAGTCTAACACAATCATACAAAAACCCTAGAAGAGTTTTAGGTTTAATGTTAATTATATTCTAATAAACAAGAAAATTAAATCTAATCTATTACACACCGAAGCTTGTGGCACAAAATGGGAGTTATAAACAAATCAAACTACACTAAACATGCATATAAGACATATACTCATGTCAATGTATACATAATCTTAATTCATGGGAGAGAAGCACAATTGCATTATCTATCTATTCTTATAAAGAAGAAATAAAGCTAGGAATACTTACCTTGGAAGATGAACCCACTGAGCCTTAATCTCTCCCTTGGCCAAGGTAATTCAGAAGAGATTATTGTGGTATTTAAAGATAACAAAGACAAATCAGCTCTAGGATACACAACCTATCTATACATCCTAAAGACTTCTCCACAAAACAAGATCTTTATCTCCAAAGAATGTATGGGACCCTAATCTTTATTACTCAATTATAATGGTCAATAAGCATATGTTCATTCACACTTATTCTTATTCACTTTAATTATTACAAATGGTTGGAAATGAACTTGTATATATAAGTAGATCATTCCATAAATTATTTTGAATATGTCAACTGTAAAGGCTCGACCCAATTGACCTTATATGTTTTCAGGAGATAATTCACTAGGTCATGAGCTAGGTTGGCCAAAGGGCTAACAAAACTGCTAATGATAGATACCCGTAAATAGTATAGGGTTAACCTAGTCCACCCTATATAGTAATATGAGGTTGAAAAATATACACGGTCAATCCAATCAACCTATTATAGTCAACTGGTGAAAGGAGGTTAAGGCAAGAACAAAGAAGAAAAAGCATGGTAAATAACTAGAATGGGTAAGACTATGAATAAGCTTACGGTAAATAGTTTTTAGGAGATAAGTGTGTATATGGAAAGTGGTAAAAGTCATAATAAAATTAAGAAGCACCAATGGTCTACCCACCCCTTTCTTGGTGCATCCCTTAAGGCATGCACTCAGAGAGATTGAGACTCGATGGGTTCCTAAAAGATAAAAAGTGTCAGCAATCAATAAAATTTTGAAAATATTGTGTATAAAAGATCCACATTGGTCATAACCTTGATTATATAATGTATCCCCAATCAAAAGTATAAGTAGGATTTATATTCTCTAAGATAGAATTTATTTTTATATTTTTTACATTTACCATTGCATACATTCTGGTGAAACCGATGTGAACCTAACCCTTATCGGTTTTTTACATGTTTTTATTTCTATCATCTTATTATTTTTATACATTTATAATATTATATCAAACCAGTTAGTATAGTCCTAACTTTATATGCACAAGTTTAACACACATTGACATCAAAATTACTATATTTTTTATGTACAATATTCATCAAATATATGTTACTAGATCGGTCAGGGTAACACAGTACTCATATTCAATCTCATATAAGAATAAAAGATCAAACAGGTTGACTCTGTCATCTTATTCACTCTAACAACATCTAGATAAATAGACTAGGTTTAATACCTTGATTTAGTCTTTTAGTCAGCATCCATATTAACAAACTAGGTAAAATAAGTCAACTTAGCCTTTTAATCAACAACCAGATCATCAAACTAGGTCTAATAGGTCAACCTAGTCATCTTACTCTTCTTCAGTACATAGGGTTTTGTGAAACTAGGTCAAACTAGTCAACTTAGTTCATAGAATTTGAAAGCAACATTCAAGGTAATTTGACATAAAATTTTAAATACTAATCATATTTCAACCCAAAAAGGTTCTCTTTCTCTCTCAGTCATTTTAGTACTTCATTTCAATTCTATTTTGTAAAAGTTATGATGAAAATAGAAAACTAAGTTGACTTGGTCGACTTAGTTCTATATCCTATCTTATATCTAAAATTATAAGTTGACCTATTCAACTATGTTATTAAATAATTTTTCTTCCACATAATAGTAGTGACCCATTTGAATCTATTTTGTATTGTTTTTATATAGTGTCATCTAAACTAACTTTGTAACATTCTTAATTTGGAAACTAACAACTATTTGCTGGTAATTAATTCATACATTCAATTTCATATGTTTGCATGCTTAGAGTAGCTCACATAGTATAATTAGTTGTTTTTTCACATTACCATTTAGTTACACTATTTTTCTCTTTTTTCACACAGTACCAGATCACACAATATTCAAAAATCATTTAACATTTATCTTCCCAATGCCTACCTACTTGGATTTCATCACCAAGGGGAAGCTGACTTGTTTTTCTAGCCAAGTATAAATATGTGTTTAATGTTATATATTGTCGAAGATTTTGACACCCTTATCACTATAGGATTTTGAAGTGAGGGGGTAGGTCCCATTACCATACTAGTACCATTGACAAAATAGATCCCTTTCAAACCAAACATCCTAAAACCAACCATCGATTGCTTTCTAGTTCCCTATTTTTAGAAAAATTCCATATCATACTTAAAAAAATACTTCCTTATAATCTAATAACACATATAATTACCACTTAGTTATCAATTAATTTTCAATTGACTATTTTCTATATGATCATTATGTGTTGTATTGTAAAAACTTACATTGGTCAGCATTGGTGCAAGGTTTTTTGTTATGTACCCTAATTAGATCACTCACATTAATCCAATTATTTATGTGTTTAAATCCATTTATTTCTTCAATTATCTTAAAAAAAAATCCATATTTTAGCACATTGTAATTCTATTTAGTATAGTCTCTTACAGACTATGTTTTCCCTTATCAGTAGTACACATATGACTTATATGACTGTATTCTTTCTTCCTACTTTATCTCCTAGTATGTAATATAGAGTCAATTGATATGAATTTTTAACCCTTTTATCAGTCAATTTATAGTACTAAGTCAACTTGGTTAACCCTATATCCTTATCATCTTAGTTTCATACCCTGTCTATAATATAGATTCAACTTGTATGACTTTATATCCATTTTTTCCAATCAAGTTATATTACTAGGTCGACCTAGTTGACCCTATATCCTTATCATCTCAGTTTCATACCCTATTTTTAGTATAGAGTCAACCTATATAACTTTGTACCCTTATCTAACTTTTAGATTATAAAACACACTAGACTTGGTTGACTCTATATCCTTCCTATCTCTTTGTTTTTGCATTAGAATAGTCTTCCCTAAACTTTCTCCATCACCATGAAATACTTCTATGAAGACAACATTGATTTGAATTCAAAAAATATGATGATATTTACCAACCCCATTAGGTTAGCCCATAAGTATCTTGTGGCTCCTATCCTAGATGAAATTAATGTGCATGTATACACTCACACTACAAAATATGGGACCCCTCCTCATTCCTCTTTAGTTCACAACCCTCTCTTCTCATTAGAAGATCATCTCAAATTAGAGTATACCACATAAATTCTCTTCTTCATCAATGAGTTTCCCAATCATCAATGAAAATATCCTTCTATTATTTAAAATCATATGATAAGTTATCAAGTCAAGGATCCCCATTGACCTTCTCCCACATTCTCACATAGATTTGGGGACACTATTTTGTTTGCTTCTTAACCTATTCCCTCTATTCTTATCCCTTATCATACCATGAAAATTTCCTCTTTGATTTCCTCCACATCCATGCCTAGTATATCTACTAACATGGACATTTCTAGATCTTGTAGGCCTCTTGCAAGACCCACTCTTATCAATTCTTCCACTAGTGCATCATTTTCTATCCATGGTAATAATACCTTAGTGTTTCTTCCTCTCATCCCTCTACTAGTAAAACTTTTTCCATTCAAGTAAATTATGCTAATCATGCCTCACCAACAATTCTTCTAAATCTATTACTAATGCCCATAGTGGTTCCCAAACCACTACTAACAATTCCAATGCTTCACATAATGCTAATAATAACAATCAAACCTATCAAATTATATTACAAACTATTAATCAAATGAATTATTTCTAAGATAAAAATTCTAACCAAATGATGCAAATGAATAATCATTTTATCCATCTTCAAAATCACCCTCAATAGGTTCCATGGGGAACTCATAACCAAAATTTTCCCCCACGTCCTCTTCAAGATTCCCATGGTAGTCTTATCCCTCAACCTCTTATTGTTAACAAAATAATAAATCACCTTAAAAATGAACCTCTTACAGATCAAATTTATAAAATTAATATAAGAGGTGTCACTCTTACCATTACGTACAATGGGTCAACTGATCCTACTCTCCACTTAAAAAAATTGGAAATCTATATAAAGATTGGGTCAAGTTAATTTTTTTTTCTACTACCAAGATATTAGATAAAAATCTCATGGGTGATGTTTTATATTGGTATAACCAACTCAAATCTCACTCCATCACTAGTTTAGAATATCTAGTTGATGTTATAGTACAAAAATTTCAAACTAGTGATATCCCTCAAAATACTTTGGCCCATTTTATTAATTATAAAAAACTTAACACCAAAATTATGAAATATTTCATCAAATGATATAATACATTTTCTAACAAATGAAAACATAATATGGTATATGATAACATCTTTCATTTTTTTATCAATGATATTTATACCAAGTTATAATATCGGGTCTGAACTCTCTCACCACAAACTTTGGAAGAGGCCATTAATGAAGCAAAGCACCAAGATTTCCTCATGCATCAATTTGATCCATCCCAAAATTCTATGGGTACTCACATTTAAATCAAACATAAGAATCATCATGGTACAAATTATGGTGTCATTGACTCTCATGATACCATTCATATTATTCAAGCTATTGTTCCCAACCAAGTTTTAGAACAAACTTCCCCTCCCAATCACATCACTAATCCTCATTTATCTTCAAAAAATAACATCAATGTTCATAAAACTTTATACTTAATGAAATTATAAAAGTGTTTAGAAATACATATTAAAATAGATCTTGATCCCACTCATCCCATGAAATCCTAGTATGATCCCAATAAATTTTGTTGGTTTCATGCTAGTTGGGGTTATTGTCATGAAAGTTGTAAACAATTATGTAATTTAGATAGGGATTTCCTTCTTAGTCCCAATTTTGACCATGATTCCATAATTAGTAAACATCAATAATCATATGACATTTCCTTAAAATCTCATGAAACACAAACTAAATCTCAAGCTTTGAACTAAGATAATGCTTATTTGCCCATCTATAAAGATCCTCTTTAGAATCACCAAGACAACAAAGATAATCCTACCCATTAAACCAATAATATTGATAGTCTTATTGAGACAAATCCTAAAGAGAATGTGTTTAATATGAATAATATGTGAATGGTGTTTGCCTTCATTGATCATCATCCCGTCAACACTCCTCAATTATCTTGCATATTTTATGTTATCTAATATTCTTCCCCAATTCACTTAACATAGTTGGGGAAAGAAGACTTTATATATTTTGATGAACCAATTACAACACCTCCCTTAGATAATACTTCTCATTCCTTTTATGCCACTAATCCTACCTTTTTACCCATCACCAATTATACTCAAAATTATATCAACACTTCTTCCAACTTACCTCAAACCAAACATGCACCAACTACCCCATCTTCTCAAGACAATCAACAAACTTGTCTTGTAATTAAACATCCTAAATATTATCAACATACATTCTCATGCACTTTAATCCTCCTTTTGAGCACCTCATTAAACACTATTCACCTCTTTCCAACATTAATTTGATGGTTTATGATGAGTGAGATCTTATCATGGAGTTTACTAATCTCCCATCTCAAATCCCATTTATTGAACTCATGCATACTTCTCTATGTCATCATAATTATCTTATGTAGCTCTTATTCTAAATGAACATCCCTCATCCTCCATTAGTAGGACATGAAGCCACCTTATCTAGATCAAAATATATCAGTTTAAAATAGTGCAAAGAGATGTCCATACATGTTGATTAAATAATGGAAACTTCTCTTTCCCTTAAATTACCCATTACTTATATGATTCTCGATGAGGTTCTGCTTCATTTAGATGATCCTCCTCTTTTTATTAGTTCCAAATTAGTGATATCCAATTCAAACATGCCTTGATTGATGAGGGTTGAAACACTTGTGTTGCCTCTCTCAATTTTATTAAAACTCATGGATATTCTGAATGTAATCTTAAGTCCACATATAAAACATGTTAAGGTTATGATTGAATAAAAATGCATCCCTTAGGCTGTGTGTGGCTCCCTATAACCATCCCACCTATCACCATCCAAGTGAAGGTGATAATATTCATCTTTCTTCTATTTTATAACATTTTTATTGGTAGGCCATGGACTCATCGCAAGATATAATTTTCCTCTTTCGCTTAGAAATGTGTCAAATTTACTCATAATAGAGAAATAAATAAGATTAAAGGTGACACTAAACCTTTTAATTTTAAATAATTACAAGACTATGGTGTATTTAAGATTCTAACCCTTGAAGCCCTATCAAACATTCCATTTCATGAATATTAATGGTTTAACTTTCCTATCAACTCTAAACAAGGTTATAATGGTTACCTTGAACTCATGAAGAATATACCACCTAGCCTCAAAGATTTAGATGACAATGAACATGACAACATCAATCTCAAGATTAGATCCTCAAATCTCTCACCTCATCTCATTTCTCAGCTTCCCCCTTCTTTGAAACCATGTTCCCATCAACCACTTAGTGACTATATACATGTTGTCTTAACTATAACTTAGCACTCCATTCATCACACCACATCAAATGATAATTCCATCCCTACGTATGCCATCTATTTTCATAAACCAAACTATGATGATGGTTATAGCTTAGTTTATCAATTTTTATGTAGTCTTGTTCAGGCCTAAAATTCAAAAATTATTCATTATTATTCCTCTTTTCTTTAGTATTTTCATATATCTTCTAGCATTCCATCCTATATAATTACTAACTTTATCATTTCTCCTCTTGTTCACAAGGTAGAGATGGTGTGCACACCTCTATTTTATGAAGAGACTCATAAGATTATATGTATGGATTATGTTATGACTAGTCCCTATCACTTTGCTAGATACCAAGACCCCTCTAGATGAATTATTCTTGAGATGCTTGTAACTATCCTTCAATCTTATTTTCATCCTACCCCTTCCTTAGTTAAGCCTAGTTTAGATCCTATTCTCACTCCCTCTCTAGTCGAGTCTCTTCCTATTTTAGATCTTATTGTTCCTTCAGTCGATCCTCACCCAGTCTTTCCACTGGCCCCACCTTCCCTTGGTGATGCTTTTTTCCCTAAACTGTAACTTGTTCCTTTGTCAACCAAATAATTTGATTAACCATATTTTGATATTCATAATTTTTTTAGTTATTATACTAGAGAATGTTCAATACACAAAACTTAATTGGATTCTATTTCCACTCCTTTTGTTAGTACACCTATAAAGTCTACTAAAAAGTGTATTTTTTACTTCCATATCACATATAATCATTCATCCATGCATGATCATAAGCTATAGTAATATATCAACACTTTACATCTAACTACTCTTAAACACATAGATAAGGCTATACCTTCCTCAAAAGTATTACCTAAATATCTTCCCAAATATGATGAGGTATATTGTCTCAGACACCAATGTGGTACTCATCACATTGATCATTTCCACATATTTTAGTAGAATCTTAAGGATCAACTCATGACCATTCATGTGCCTACTACCATTCCTACCATAGGTAACCCATGTAAGAAAGATCCCCCTTATTCCCCCATTAACCCACCACCTATGGTCATTTATCCACTTGTGATTTCCTCACTCATGGATCCTCCTTCCCTAGTGGCCCCTTATCCACTTGTGTATCCTTCCTTGATAACCCTTTCTCCATCAATGACCTCTTCATCTACCATAGAGTCAATTCCCATTATTTTTCTAGGGCATCCCCTACATGATATCCCTCATCAACATTATCCTTTAGGCATTCCTACCTTTTTGGTTGAGGAGATTTGATGTGAAACATTCTCTAGACTTTACCTAAAGTTTGACAAGACTTTGGTTGTAGTTCAAATTCATTTTCATAGAGATTTATCATATGTTTAGGATAATGTGTGTGGACAAAAATATTAGTATTATGAACATAGGCATGGTGGTATTTCATTTCTTTCTTCATTTAGATTCGATGTGTGATCCAACTTTACATTTATCTATCTTATATCTTTTGACATTGTGTCAAATTTTTATCTATCTTACAAGATGACTTTTACTTTTTAATTCATATTGATTATGATGTCATTATTTTCCTTATATTATCTTATGAATTCTTTTTCATGATTACATACTTATTCTTCATGAGTTCCTTTTCTATGGTTATTTTGTTTTCTTTCATGATTATTTGTTTTCTTATCTCTATAAACATGGATAATTATTATTATGAATTAGTTATAAAAACCTTGCTCACTTTAGTCATTCCTTATTTACCATGTGATCATCTAGTAAATAATTCATCTCATTATAATATCCTTTTACCAATCCACCTTGGATCTCCCTTTATTCCCCTTATTTCCTTTCTCAAACTAAGTATACACATGGTTGAGACTTGATATGACATATTGTTTCATAGTTTTTCCTACTAGAAGCATAATGACTAAGAGAGGGGCATGAATCAAGCTAAAAAAAACATTTAGTCAATTACATCCACTCATTTATGAATTATGAAAGTGACACAGTGATATAACAATGTATTAATAACCAATCACATGAACATGAAACAAAATCACATCACATATGTGGGAAACCCTCATGGGGAATAAAAACCAATGAAACAAAGTGTATGTAATTAGAAATGAATCATGTCTATAAATCAATCCTAAATCAGATAAGATAAATCATACCACATACTTTAGATTGGGGACACATTAGAAAATCAAGAACATGACCAATATCAGGATCCACTAGACCCAATTAGGGGATCTCTTACCATCATAAACTATGATAGGGAGGCTTACAAAGCCTCAAGTTAGCACAATCATGGAATAAACCTAAGGGTGTTTGTGTTTTGATATCTCACTAAAATAATAACAAGTAAATCAAATCTAATCTAGTGCTCACCAAATATTATGGAATAATATGGGGGTTAGTAAACAAAAATACATGTATAGGAGAATATCAATTAAGTTATGTATGAGCAAGACCCTAAGACATGGAATAATAAGAGTAATATTATTTGAAGCCAATACTTATGCTACGTCTATCTACTAAAGAGAAGAGAAAAGTTAGAGAATACTTACCTAAATGATGAACCCATCAAGAATCAATATATCCCTTGCCCAAAGGGGCTTCACAAGAGCTTGTTATGGTCTATAAGGATCACTAAGAAAGGACAAATCATCAAAGACTTCTCCATAAGACTATATTCTCCAATTAGAAACCCTAAGCTAAGACTCCTCAAGTATAATGGAATAAAATAATATTGTAAATAAGTATAATCAAATAATAACTCTTGATTGATTATGAAATAATGATGAAATCATCTTGTATATATAGTTGAATTTAACCCTAATCCCTTCTAAAACTTTTGGCCAATAGAGTCAACTCAGGCGACCTAGTATAATTAAGGACAAGAATTCACTAGGTCATGAGCGAGGTCAATCAAGATTTGACCTAGACCCTAAGTGAATTCTACCCAAAACTATACAAGGTCGACCCAGTCGACCTAGTATAGTGAGCAGAGGCTAAAAACTATATAAGTTTAACCTAGTCGACCTAGTATAGATGACTATCAAAAGGGGCATAAGGTGAGGAAAAGAAGGATGCAAAGTGGTTAAAGACTGGAGGAGTATGAAAATGAGTAATAGCTTAGGGAAATGGTTTTAGGAGATAGTTTAATTGGTAATAAGTGGTAATAAGGGACAATAATCATGTGAAGCACTATTGATCTACCCACCCCTTTCTCAGTTTACCCCTTAGAGCATGCACTCAAAGAGATTGAGTCTCAATGGGTTCGTACAAGATATAAAGCATTAGTATTTGATAAAATTTGAAAATATTATGTGTATACATATGCCCCACTTGAATCTCATAACATGTCAATAAGGTTTAAAAGGGGTTGGTGCTCTGAGAAAGAACATAAGAACATATAATGTTGATGCTAAAAAATATTATAGTATTTTAAAGCATAAAATAACTAAAAGTAAATGAATATAACTGGAAATAGCTAAAAATTAAATGTGATGTGTACCTTAACTTACATTTATCATTGGATGGTTATCTGTTGTGTTGTTGGTTTTGATTATATAGGGCATATAGATTGCTTTCAACAAACCTAGGAACACAAAATTAAAGAGCAAAAACAAATAAATGTAGGAAATCCAAGATAATTGGTATTATGTGGATGGGATGTACTTAGAAATTTGGCAAGATAGGGTGATAGGTGATATGTTAGACCAAATGACTAAGTAAAAAACAAGAATAAATTGGGTAACCAAAAAGCCAAGGCTACTAAAAACTTACTTAAACAAATACGGGCAAGAAAAACAATAGTAAAATAACATTAATAAGTGAGCAATAACAATCCTTATCTCATTCAATAATGGAAAAAGGTGCATGAAAGGGAAAAATGGACTCAAGTATCCACAAAAAGGGTAGTACATCAATTAAAAATGATAAAATGAAACAAATTATGTCAATAAATTTAAATATATGGTGTAATTAAATTAATCCAAGTTCCTCAAACATGTTATTTTTCTCTAAAGATAGATAAAACTGAAATAAAGTAATGCTGGCATGTTTTTAAGATGTAAAGAATAAGGGAATAAAAGAAAAGGGAAAGAAAATTTAGAATCATAATTTTCCTATTAAGGGGGGAAATGAAATGGATGGTGGGGAGAATAAAGGAAAAACAAAGGTATATAAGCTCTTTATTGAGGTCAAGATACTCAAATTAGGTTTGTCAAAACAAGAGGACTTTTGACCCTAAGGACTCTGAATAACTTCTCTTAGCTACATGAGTCTTAGGTCAATAAATGGAGTATATAGATCATCCCATGAATTCTATATGTATGAGAATCACAATGGACCTAAATTATCACAACATGTTCCCCATTCTTTTGGACCCCTTATAGAGCTATCAATCTACTATGAAGATTGGGTACTTGCATGATAAATTAGGTAGTACCATAGATTTTTGTGAATTCTCTTATTCCAATCTACTGGCCTATTGCACCTCATTGGACCTCAACTCTATGTGAGGCTAACTATGGATTCTAAGATTCAATTATAGATATGAGATGTGCTTGTAATCACATCTTTTGGTGTGATTTTTTAACTTTTGAGATTTATATGTTTCTTTTTGTATATCATTGCCTTTTATTTTAAATGATTTGCCTTCTAACTTTATTGATGGATTTTTTCTATTCCTCCTCCATACAAATTTGGAAGACCAAACATGGGTGTTAAAGATGAATTTCATTTGAATATTTGGGACTTGGTTTCTAAAAGAGAGAACTTCAAAGACCATGGGTGGGTCTAAGAGCCTCATAAATCTAGGTGAAGTAAAAGTGTTATCTTGACTTTGACCTTTTTTTTTATCTAATGTAGAGTGAAAGTAAAGGAAATTAAGAAGAATGACACATGTAATAATTTTAATTACTTCAAATTGAAAAAATGTGACAAAGAGAAAAAATAAGGATAAAATGATAGTAAAGTGTGATTTCTTATCATAAGAATGAGGGAAATAAAGGAAAACAAGCTGATATAGATTGATGTGCAAATGTCATCTACCAAAAGAAACAAAATCTAAAGTTTGAGAATAAGGATTAATAACATATTCTTAGAAAATGAATGACAAGATGGTAATTTTATGAGGAAGGCCAGATCTTATACATGGTCTTACACTACAACTCATAAAAGAGAAACCCACAAGGGTGTTGAAAAGCATGTAAGAAAATAAATGAGAAAAAATGGTATTTTGTGAAGAAGGCTAGGTCATATTCATGGTCTTACATTGCAACTCAAAAAATAAAAATACAAGGGATGCCAAAAAGTGTGTAAAAATAGTGTGAAAATAAAGAATACTATGGTACATCATGAGGAAGATCGAGTCATATCTATGGTTTTACAATACATCTCATGAGAGAAAAGGGAGGAAATTAAATGACCAAAAGGAAGGACTAGGGTTTGTAAAAAGAGATAACTATTGTAGAGGGAGATACCTATGTATGTAACCTACAAAAAGTGTTAGATATATGTATATATAAATCTTGAAAAGATGTAAATTTTTAGGCAAATTACTTTTTAAGGAATTATGCATTGGTGGGATTCTTGAAAACATGACCTTCATTGGTTTGAAGGTGGTAGGTACTTGGACCAAGAATATATTTGAATAAATAGGGGCCCCTTAATTTATGGTAATATTTACCTTATTTATCATGAGTGTATTCAAATTTAAGGACATGATCACCAACATTGAATATGCAAATAACATGTTTGTTATGTTTTTTGGAAATATGAGCCTTGTATTGGTGAATATGTTATAAATAAGAAAGATGGCATTCATCAAGGAAATGGAGGGAATAAATTTGATATTCACATAATTATACATTGGGAATGTTACCATGAAGAGATATATAAATAGTGGTAAGCTCAAACTCTAATGGAAGAACTGACTCAAAACCATATACTTGAGAGAATGGCATTGCCCTAGTGGCTATACAAATGCTAGTCTGATAGGCCCAAAGAGTATAATAGAGGTGAAGATACCAATATATGTGGGTGTCATGAATTATATTTTGGTGAATTTTTTTGAGAATTTTTTTAGTGACCTTAGCTTGGAAATTTCATTGTGGATGATAAGGTGTAGAAAATTTGTGGTTGATTTCAAATTTACCACAAAGTTGTTTGACATCCTTATTTTTGAAATTACCACAATTATTGGAAATAATAGTATGGGGAGAACCAAAGTGGTAAATGATTTGATTAAAAATGAATTTGGTGATGGTGTTATTAGTGAAATTAACAAAGGGCATGGCTTCAACCCATTTAGTAAAATATTTGGTAGAAGTGATGATAAAAACATTCTAATATTAGGAGTGAGGTAATTTGTTGATGAGGTCTAATCCTAACATTTTTTAGAAAATTAGATTGCATCATTATCAATATTAGGCAAAAAAATATCCAATGCATAGGAATTTATAGGTTGTAGCATGTCTATTATAATGTACACCATAAATACCCCTCTACGCTTGTTCAAGAAGAGGAGGGACCTCATCTTAAATAACATAGTGGATTAATGTACCTTCAATGTTGTGATAATAAAGGATTTTATAAAAAAATAAATACTTAAAAGTTTGTTTATGAATATGTCTCTTTTCATGAGAATCTAAGTTAGGAGGATAAGTTTGATGTTCCAAGAATTGAATGATGTCTTTATACCATAGACTTTGTCAAATGGTGATAGCCTCAATGTGGTAGATAAGTGAATCTAATTTTTGAGTAGAGGATGGATATTTTATTATTAGTATAATAAAAGTGGGATTGGAAAGAACTTGGTGGGGATTAAAGAAAGAAGTTGAAGAAGCCAAGGAATCAGTGATAAATTTTTTATCTCAAAGAATAGGTTCAATAGTGAAGGAGATGAAATCCTTAGTGAGAGTGGTTGAAATTTGATGATAACTAATAAGTTTTTCACTTTTTCATTGGTAATCACCATTGGCTTGGAAATAAATAATCTAAGAGTCACCTAAGGCATGTAGATATTGAATGTATAGATCAAGAATATCTCTCATGCCTAAAATGAGAGATTCATACTTGGCCATATTGTTAGTGACATCAAAGGTGAAGTATAAGTCTAAAGGTATGATTTTTCTAAGAAGAATTGTAAGAATGAAACTTTCCCCAATTCCTTAAAATCATTTAACACAATAAAAGTGAAGGTTCCAAGTATCCTCATGTAAGTTGACATTAATTTTAGGAAGATCTTTGATAACTACTTTAGGTTTAGTAGTATCAGGGGAAATAGTGGATTCATCTAGATTATTGTCATTAAGATCAGTGGTAAAGTTATAAAAGTAATCTTTAAGTGAAATACCTTTATTAAGACCTTTAATGTAGAGAACATTATCATCTATAAAACTATCTTGAAGGTGAGTGGTAGCTGGTATAGGAGCTATGGCAAGTTGATCAACTATGATTTGTCCTTTGATAGCTTTTTGATTCATAATATTGAGATAAAATTTCATAAGAAGGACCATCCATTTGCAAATTCTATCTCCAAGAAATCATTTGGATAAGAAATGATGAAGGGGGTTGGAATGAATGATGACATAAGTGGTCTGATATAGCATGTAGTGTTGAATATTTTTAGTTGAAAAATAGATGGTAAGGTAATCATGTTTAACTTTATTATAATGTTTATCATATTTAATGAGGCTTGATCTAATGTAATAAATCAATACTCTCTTCTAGTATCATATTTTTTGGAAAGCATTTCCCCAACTAATATAGGTGTGGAATATGTATATAGGATCAAGGGTCAATCATTGGAAGGAGGCTAAAGAGTAGGTAGGTGAAGAAATGAATCTTTTATGTCATCAAAGGCTTTTTAACAAGGGTTTATGCATTATAAGGAATTAATTTCTTAATAAGAGAATTGGAGTGGATGTGGTAATCTATTTTGGGGATGAATCATCCAATTTCCCCAAGTTTGCCTAATTAAGAACAAATGTTTGGAATGGATTAAGGAATGGACATGTTGATGATAACACTAATCTTATGTGGATCAACATCAATGTTGTAGAGAGAGATTAGGAATCCTAAAAATTTTATAGATGTGACACTAAAGACACATTTATAAGGATTTAGTCTAACTTAGTATTGAATAAGGTGATCAAAGATGATAGCAAGATCTAAAAGATGAGTTTTAAAACTTCTAAATTTATTAATGAGTTCATCCACATAGGTTTCAACAATTTTATGGATAAGATGATGAAATATATGATTCATTACTTGTTGGTAAGTGGATATGACATTTTTTAGGCTTAAGGGCATTTTGACATAGGAATAAGTGCCCCATTTTGTGGTGAAAGTGGTCTTATATTGGTCTTTAGGGGCAATGTGAATCTGATTGTAGCCCAAGAATCCATCTATAAGAGATAACATTCCATAACTAGCTTTGGAATCAATGATTTCATCTATCTAAGGTAAAGGGAAGTTGTCCTTGGGACAAGTGAGGTTAATATTATGGAAATCAATATAAATGTGAATGACCATAGTGACTGTTTTACAAATGGGAACCATGTTAGAAACCCATTTAGAGTAGTCCATTGGTTTTATAAATTTAGCATCGAGTAATTTGATGTTTTCCTTGTGACATAAGGTGGAAACCTTGAGTGGTAATTTCCTTTTTTTATGTAAAAATTTGGCATCAGTATAGGTAATAATGTTATGCACCACAATACTATGGTTAATACTAGGCATGTCTTCATAGGAACAGGAAAAAATATCATGATATTTAGTGAATAATAAGATAAAATTATCATGTTCATTAGGTGAGATTTCATAATAAACTATAATTGGTTGAGGGAAGGATGGAATACCATACTCAATATGAGTGGTTTCTTTGATAAGCATGGAATTTCCATTTTGGAAATGATATGGTGCATTAGGTAAAGAATAAATTGGATTAGCTTTGGGATCAATGATAGCAATGAAGTTATTGAAATAAGGGGTTTTAGTTTTGAAATTTTCAAGTTTATGATGTTACCAAGGAAGTTGAGGTTCTCAAGCATAAAATATTTCAAGAATATCTTTGTCACTAGGCAAGCTGGGAAGAGGACCATAATACTTAACATCTACTTCAAGATCTAGAACTTTATTACCATGGTGATCATATTTAGAATGTAACTAATGGGTATTAATTATCTTGGCATCTATTTTAATCTTGGGAGTAGGAAAGGTAAATAGATTAAAAGGAATTTGAGTGTCATTGGTTTCAATGATAGGGGAAGGATTAGATGCAATGATTAGATCTATAGGTGGTAAAGAAGATGTAGGAATTTATGAAGTTTTAGAAGGTATAAATTTTTTGACTACCCAAGGATTATCAAGGAGTGGATAATTGGTGGGAAGCACATAGCCTTTAGGATAAAAATCACTATCCATATAAATGGTATAGACATCCTGATTAAAAGCATGTATTTGGGATAAGGTTTTCTAATAATAATAAACATCCAAGTCTTAAGATTAAACTCAGGCCATTATGTAATTATCATCATATATTGGATAAATTTTACATGGTTGAGATTTAGGGGGAGTTTTAGAGGGTGAAATCCCAATATTAATGAATGTACATGGAGACATGATGAGAGGATATTGAAATAATTTAGCCACTCTAAAATCATTGCAAGTGAAGGCATCTTCATGTAAATAAGGCTCCTGAGCATTTCATGGAGGGGGAAGTTAGTGATCTCATACATAAGAGGAATAGTTTAATCCTAAGGTAATAAATAAGGAAGAATCCTTTGTGAAATGTACGGAGGTAACTTGGTAGTATTACAAGTATGTTGTAAATCAATAGGTTCGTTATCATCAGAATCCATAAGAGTGACTTGTAAATCAAGACTAATGTTAGTGAACTCGGGTAAAGGATCACTATTTATCTTAGGAATGATAGAAATACGATACTGAGATTTGAGATTAGGAAATTAAATACTCCATGGGTTAGGATTAACCTCATGCTTATATTTCTTAGCATTATGTAGTAATTTAATGCATTAGCTACTAAAAGAAGAAATAGCCCTCATTATATGAGTCCATGAGTAACCAAGGAGTATATTATAAGATAATGACAAATAAAAGACCATAAATGTTATTAGGAGTATTTGTGTTTTGGGACAAGACACATTTTAAGTTGGGTTGAGTGTTAGTAGAGATAAAGGATAATTTAATTTAATATTATTTGTAATTAATTGGAAAAAATAGGTGTCAAAAGGGAAGTCAAATAGTTTTGGAAAGGAAGAGTCATTTGAGGAAATTCAAGTCATTTGGAAGCTATTGCAAGGAATTGTATGGGAAATGTGTAAGGTAGACCATTTTGAGTGAATGAAATATATCATTTGGGTCTCACATATTTGTCTTTTTAATTTATAGTCATTTAATAAGTGGCTTGCAATTTTTGTTGTTCATTTGAGTTTATTTATAAATATTTACAAGTATTTTATATTCTATCATTATTCCACTAAACTACTGCTAATAATGGTGTGGCTACCACCTGTGAGATTCGAGTCTAGTGAATGCAAGTCTATTTTGAGGAACATGATAGCTAATGGTTAAGGAATATATTTGTAGTATTTATATTGTGTAGGTAGTTGTATGACATTATAAATGCCCATTTAATTTAAAGATTCTTGCTTTTTTTTATTAATATGTAATTTTATCCAAAAAAAGAATTATTTTTTTGTTTGTAAATTTGGGATTGATTTGAGCCCAAGAACAACAAGAACCTAGGTCTAATTTCATTAGAGGAAGAGCTAGCCATAATCTACACATTGGTTTGATTTGTGTAGTCCACATATAACTCTACCATAATTGAGTGACCTATTCTTATTTAAGGAGATTATGTGAATTATAATGGAGGTCTCATTTTTTAATGTGGCATCTAGTCAATCTCATAAACACACCCACTATGGCCATTCATTTTGATGACACTCTCTTTATCATAATTAGTAATATGTTTTCTACCTGAGATTCAATATTGATATGTCACTCTACCCTTTCAAGGTTATCATGAATCTGCATGAGGCTAATGTTTGACTTCCTTCAACTGAGACAATGAAGGTTGTCAAGATAATTTTTCCATAATATAAATCCATATAAGAGGCATGACATAGAAAAGGTAAAGTGATATTGCATGCAATATATAAGAGGTGATGTTAGGTGTTTCACTAAAATAGTGCATTATAATAGATGGACTACATATGTTTTGAATTATTTTCTTCCTAAAGGGTTTCATCAAAAATAGAGAGAATGAATATGACATGTAGGCATCTCATTCCAGCTTAATTTGATTGAGTGGAAAAGATGACAAGTAGGTATCTCTTTGGATGATAGTTTTATTAAAGTAATAAAGATGTTTCCTTCAGTGAATAAAATGATGTGTTCACAAATCCATTAAAAATATGAATTAAGGGAGGTTCAAATTGAGGCATCATTTAAGGAGATCAAGGCAAAAGAAGGGAAATCAACTTAGACATTTAATATTTTGAGTATTCAAATACAACTCCATTTATTTTATAATATAAAAATAAGGCATTTTAAACCTATCATATGATATAGTGGCTGATATTTGAACTACCAAAATAGTGCTCTATTATCACTTACCATAGAAAGGGATGCTCAAATTTACAATCTTATGCATGCAAATGGCTTAGATTTCCTATAAAAAGTGTTATATTTGGAGATATATTTTTCTTTGCATATAAAGATGATTAATCTTTCTATATATATTTATATAAGTGACATAATAAGCCTATCATGTGGAGTTCCTAGGCACATGAGATGGCTTATTTTTAATATTTTTTATTTTCTCTTTCCCTACATGTTAAGTATTGTAAAAGGTCTTAAATAAAGTAAAGTATTTATAAGTTTTGAAAAAATGTAAATGTATTTGAAGTTAGAGATTTATAAGTGGACGAGCTCTAGCATGTGAGGCCATGGATAGTAGGAGTAGGCATAGTCTATGTTCTCAAATGTATTTTTTGTGGATCAAAATTTGGAAATTTTTAAAATGTTTAGGGTCTTTTTGTCTTAGGATGAGACACATTATAAGTTGAGGGGAGTGTCAGTAAGAGTTTTTGTGTCTCAAGATGAAACATATTTTAAATTGAGGTGAGTGTTAGTAGAGATAAAGGACAATGTAATTTAATATTATTTGTCATTAATTGGAGAAAATAGGTGTCAAAAGGGAATTAAAATAGTCTTAGAAAGAAAGAGTCATGTAGAAGCTATTATAAACAATTGTATGGGAAATGTGTAAGGTTGACCATTTTAAGTGAATGAAATATATAATTTGGGTCTCACATATTTGTCTTTATTATTTCCTATCATTTAATAGGTGGATTATAATTTTGGTTATTCATTTGAATTTATTTATAAAGATCTATAAGTATTTTATATTCTATCATTCTACCACTAAACTATTGCTAACAATAAACTTAGTTCAAATGGTCTTAGGTATAATGGTTAATGGAATCCAAATGCAACCAAGTGGCTTTTGATGATTCTTATCAAAACCATGACAAATAAGATAAGTTTTCTTGAGATGATCCTTGTTATAACCAAGTTGTTGGATAAGCCACAAACATATCACATTAATACCAGAGCCTTCATGAACTATAACATTATGGATAAGGTTAGTATTAATGTCTATTTTAATAGAAAGTGATGGATCATCAGCATGAAAAATAATTTCATCACTGATCATGTCCTCTTCAATAAATTAAATAGAAGGCTTGGAAGAAGGACATATAGTTTCAATGGTATTATGTTGGTAGATTGAGTTTCAATAGAAGGTGGTTACTCATCTATATATTACAAATCTTTAATTTATTGTAGTTGATGCATAAGGAACTTGAGATGATATGGGGAAGTACAAACCAACTCCATGACTGGAATATTACAAGTCATAGAGTTAATTTATTCAAAAAAATTCCAATGACGTTTAGAATAAGAAGCAACATGAGCTTTAGGAGGTAAGGTAGATTTTGAAAGAATGGATATGGCTGGAGGTTCAGAAGGAGGAAGTGGTTCTTCATGGGCTTCCAAAACTAGATTGGTGGTTATAGTATCCTTAGAAGAACATTGGTGGTTGTAGTATCCTTGATAAGTTATTCTTCTAAGGATGGATTTTTAGGTTTGGTAGCATGATCTTTGTGAGCTGGTTTATGATGCTAATTAACCTTGGTAGTGTTAACATATTGGGATTTGTTATAATATTGATCATAATTGGCATCAATGGCACAAACATCCATGTTATTTGGTTAATTATTTGGAAAATATTTTTTGTTATTTAAGGTAGAAGATTTAAAAACTTGTCATTTTTGAGAAGCACTGTTGTATTCTTGATGATGAAGGTTGATCATGGCTTTGAGATTAAATGAATCAGTAAGCATATAGGAGACAAAAAAATTAGTGATCCCTTTATAATATTCATGTTAGTGACCAATGTAAGCATGGAACCAACAAAATTTATTAGGGTCATACAACTTAGAAGTATTTTTAGGATAAGTGAAAGGTTTAGAGGGAGGTATAAATTATTTCATTTGTTACACAGAAAATGTTGTGTAAGAATATGAAGGGATGTTAGCTTTGGTAACTCCAAGTTTGTTTTGTGGAGTTTTAATAGTGATAACATTAGTATATGTTTGAAAATATCCTTTTAGGAGTTTAGGATTAGATTTGAATTGATTCATGAGAAAGTCTTGATGTTTAGCTTGATCAAGAGCTTCATTAAGTGTTTGAGGAGAAAAGGTGCAAACCTTATATTGAAGAGAAAGAGTAAAAGAAATTATAAAAAATTAGAACAAGTTATCATTAGTCATGTTGTGGTTAGCTTTATGGGCAAAGTCATGCGCTGATTCAATGGGATATTGCTTAGCATTGATGAAGTGTCTAAGAAAATTTTCATGAAGATCATTGTGTTAAAACTCTTTAACTAAAGGATTTACCAAATCTTCAATTTTCCAAATAGAATGTTTGGGTAATTAGTTGTACCATTATAATACATATCTAGTGAAATTTTTGACTAAGAGTTTAGTTGTGGTGAAGGTATTAGTCTGGATCCACTCTATGTAAAGATTGTCAAAGGATTTGAGAAATGAGGTAGGGTCTTTAGTCCCATCATACTTCATAGTTGGAGATATGTTACCAATATCAATGGATATAATGAAGGGATATAAAGGCTCATTTTGAATGGTTTGAAGAATTTTGGTATTCATTATGGCTTAAGTAATAAAATTGCTAGAGGCATCTCTAAGAGGTAGAGGAATATAATTGGGACTAGTTTGAGGATGTATAGCTAGAGGTTGATTATCCATATTAATAAAATGATGTTGGAGTTTCATCATTTGATTGGTGTTATATTTTTTCATTATGTTCATTTGTTGGATAACTTAGGAAAGAAGTTGAGCTATATTAATAGGTGGGTTGGTATTGGTAGGAGCACTCCTCAAATTGGTATTAGAGGGAGGGTTATTAGAAGATGGGTTATTAGTGGGATTATTTATTAAAATTGTGTTAATTGAACCCACATTAGTTTAAAGGTTTTGAAGATGATAATTATATTAGTAGGTATATAAAAGATCAAACCCATCAACTTCATCTTGAGGTGTGATTTTCACCATGTTATAATTCATGGATGAATGAGGGGAAGAGGTATCCCAAGAGTGATGGTGATCTTATAGGGGAAAGAGAGGGAGAAATTAACATCCCATATAGTATCTAAATGGATTCAATATATCCAAAAATATTTTGATAGGAGACTTCATGATGACTTGAGAAAAATTAACAAAAGGATAAGAAAGAGAAATAGAAAATTGGGTTGGTAGATAGGGAAAACATAAAAATGTATAGATTAGGCTGGGTCAACCTATTATATAAAATAGGGTCTAAAAATTGTATAGATTTGATAGGGTTGACTTAGTATAGAAAATAGGGTTTGGAAACTGTACAAAGTCGATAGGGTCAACCTAGTACAAAAAATAAGGTTTAAAAAAGTGACCTAGTATAGAGCTAAAAAAGAGACTTAGTCAACATGAATGACTATGTACTAAAATAGGAAAATATTTAAAATTACTTTTAAAACAAATAAATTAAAGGAAACACACAATCAATTAGATCAATGAGGTTGATCCAATTGAGGCACACAATGCAAAACCTTACACCAACATTGGCTAATACAAGTTTTTGAAACACAACATACAATTGAGCAAAGAATAAGAAATCAACTTGGAAAATAAAATATAACTAAGTGGTCATCTTTAATGTTTTTATATTATTAGAATATAGTTTTTTAGATGTGATAGGGAGCTAGTTATAAGCAAGTAACTATAAATCAATCTAAGGATAGTTTCAGGATGTTTGGGATTAAAGGGATCTATATTGGCAATGGTACTAGCATGGTATTGGTGCATACCCCCTCAATTAAAAAATCATAGTGATAAGTATGTTGGGTTCTTAACCAATATATATCATTAACCATGTGCTTATACATGGCTGAAATACTAAGTCAACTTCCCCCTTGGTGATGAAATCCAAGTAGGTATGCCTTGGGTAGACAATTGTTAAAATATTTCTTGAAATTTTGTGATTTGGTAATGTGTGCATAAAATATAAAATAATGTAATTAAATGGTATATTGAAAAACCACATAATTAGACTATGTGATTTATTATAAGTATGCAAGCAATAGAAAATGAAAGTGCGAGCTAATTACTAGCATATAAATGTTAATTACAACTTTGAAACATAGTATAGTGTTAATTTTGATGATAATGTATGTAGATAATACATAAAAAATTTGATAGTGTCACTTTTATTTTATAGAAGAAAGGGTCTTAAAAAGAACTAAATCGATAGTGTTGACCTAGTTGTCTAGACAAAATACAAAATGTAAAACTATGTTGATAAGATCAAACTAGTTGACTATACATGAGCTGTTTTAAAGACTATAAAATATGAAAAATAGGACTATAAAAAATGATAAAAGTGATATAAAATGATAAAAAGGAACCTTGGTGGGTTAGAGGATGCAGAGAAAAATAAGATTGTTATTGAAGTAACTTGATTTATACTTGTAAATTTTGCCAACTGTGTTGACTGGGTTGACCTAGCTTAATAGATAATATTTTCTAAAAACCTATAAAATGTGCTACATTGATAGGGTCAAATTATTATGTTTTTTGGAATTCTAAAAATGTATATAGTTGATAGGGTTGACCTAGTAGCCTGAACTACATGTTTGAAAGTGTATTATGTCAACTAAGTCAACCTAATAGGTTGAACTAAAAGTTTGAAAGTGTATAGGGTCAATTGGGTCTACTTAGTAGCTTATACCTAATGAAAAACCTTCACAGATAAAATAGATTCATATTGATGTGACTATGTGTTAAACCTGCACATAAAAGTTAGAACTATGTCAACACTATCGACCCAATATCATAAATATATAAAAATAAAATGATAAAATAATGAAAAATGTGAAATAAAACCTAAAAGGATTAGATTCACATCAGGTTCACCAAAGTGTATGTAATAAAAAAATCATCATGTTTATAAATCAATTCTAACTTAGAGAAGATAGATCATACCATACACTTCTTATTAGGGATACATTAGATAATCAAGAACATGACCAATATGGGGATGTACTTGACTCAATTAGGGGATCTCTTACCATAATACACTATGCTAGGGAGGGTTACAAAGCCTTCAATCAAGCATAATCATGCAATAACCATAAGGGAGTCTTATATTTTTATATCTCACTAGACTAATAACAAGTAAATCAAATCTAATCTAGTGCTCACCAAATCTTGTTGCACAATATGAGGGTTAGTAATAAAATGCAACATGTATAGGATAATCTCAATTAAGCTATGTATGAGAAAGACCCTAATACATATAATAAGAAGATTAATATTTTTCAAAGCCAATACTTATGCTACTTCTATCTACTAAAGAGAGGAGCAAAGTTACAGAATACTTACCTAAATCATGAACCCATCGAGACTCAATCTCTCCCTTGGCCAAAGGGGCTTCGTAAGAGGTTTTTGTGCTTTTTAAGGATCACTAAGAAAGTTTCAAAGCATATAATACTTCTCCATAATAATATATTATCCAAGTAAAAATCCTAAGATAAGACTTCTCAAGTAGAATGGTGGAATAACATATTGTAAATCAGTGTAAGTGAATAATAACTCTTGATTGATTATGAAATAATGATAAAAATGATCTTGTATATATAGGTAGATTTAATTGTAATATCTTATAAAAATTTTGATCAATAGGGTTGACTCAATCAACATAGTACAATTAAGTATAAGAATTCACTAGGTTATGGGCTAGGTTGGCCAAGAGCCAATTCCGACCCTATGTGAATTTCACCCAAAATTGTACAAGGTTCACCTAGTTGACCTAGTATAGAAAATAGAGGCTAAAAATTTGTATAGAGTCGACCCAATTGACATAGTATAACCAATTATCAAAAGTGGTATAAGGTGAGGAAAAAAAATATGAAAAGTGGGAAAAGGATGGAGTATGCAAGTAAGTAATAATAGCTTAGGGAAATGGTTTTAGGAGCTAGCTAGATTATTAATAAGTGGTAATAAGGGACTAGAATCCTATGAAACACTAATGGTCTCACCACCCCTTTCTTAGTGCACCCTTTAGGGTGTGTACTAAGAGAGATTGAGTCTTGAAGGGTTCCTACAAGATGTAAATTATAAATATTTGATAAAATTATAAAATATTATGTGTATATAAAGATATTGTAAAAACTATATTATAAAACAATGTATTAAATTTATATGAGAACCAACCCAACATGGAGTACCAACCCTAGATTTATCAAGCACCCACTTGAATTTAGAAAAAACCCACTTACTAAGAAGCTACAAACCCCTATGAATAAGGAAAAACTTATTCAAAGGAAAATTATAAAAGACCCAACTTGTAGGGTATCTCCAAATCCCTATTGACCAGTCACCAACTCATCCAAGACCAATTTTTCAAGCTCTAACCTACAAGGAATCTTTAACTCTCTCAATCACCAACTCAATCAATCACACTCATTTCCACTCATCTCTCTATCTACTATATCTTCAATTTATCCACAATAATACTTAAAGAATACATCTCTAATGTAAATATGATATTATATTAATATACAATGATTACTCCTTCAACTCTAATCCACTTGATCTCTCTCAAAATTACCTCTAGGTTTATTCACTCAACTAGCCCTTTTCAAGATTGAATAGGTCATATGAACTTGATCTTCAAGTTTAAAACACTTATATGACTCTATAATATAATTATATACTCTCTCCTTAGTGTTTAAATCATGTTACCCAATCTCCTCAGGCTCAGTGATTTGTCAATTCATTTGTTTCCTCTAAGCATACTCAAATAAGCCTAAAACTACCTTGTATATATACCATTCATATGTTCATATACCACTTGGTTGGACACAAACCATTAACCTCTTAGTTAAAACATATAAAATGTCTTAATGCCTCTCATAAACATGATTAAAATTACCTTTAATTCCCTTTTGGTCTATCATAACTCTATTACACCTCATTTCACTTGTAAGTCTCATGGAGACCTAATTACATTAAGTATGTCTAGTAACACATTACCATTTGATCCCTTAGAAAATATTGAACATACTTATACTTCAATATTTTTTCATACACAACTAAAATATACCTTATCCAACATTTTTTGAGTTCTATAAATTTTTTTAGGTCCAACCACTTCATGAGACCCCTTAATAGTACTAAGTCTTATTAGGTCTATGTACACCAAAAAGTCTACCTTTCAATACTAAAGCTCAAACACATTTGATCCACTCAAATATGATAATCCAAGTACATATGAAGAATATAAATGACCTTATGGTCATTACCAAATTATTTATACACTTCCACTTATAAGATATGTCTTTAAGAACACTTCTGCAACTGACTCACACATAACTACCAATTTACCTCAAAACATAGTCATGGTAAATTAGATTTCAAACACATATATAGATAATTTCCATGAATTATGATACATTTATATGATTTTATTATATCATTATACCATTCTAAAATATAAATGTCATATGGTCAAATGGAAAATCTTGGTCTTTCAAACCAATCTCTGACCTTATATCACACTGTCTTATCTGAGCCAGATATGTCAACTTGTGAGTAAATTTTTCACCATATTCACTACTATTTAAAACTTATAAAAAGAATATAAATTTAATAAAATTCATGAAAAACATATCCATTCACTTTGTTTCATCATTTCATCATGAAATCACTTTCCAATTTGCCTTTTCATAGTTGCCGAGGTTTAACACTTTTTACATCATTAGGACTATTAGCGACTGGCTAACTTGGATGATCAGTTTAGCATAATTTAATGGTGTAATATATCCAAAATAATTCATGGGAGTGAATTATTATTCTATATATTATTTTTAAATTCATTTTCATTCCTTTACTAATGCAAATTTTGACTACTAGAACAAATTCTTCATAAACAAGCATGTATCTTTACATTTTCTCTCATTTGAGTAACCACCACCACCTAGAGGTACCTTGGAGAGTTGAATACATGATAAAATATTTTTTTATAGTAATTTAATACCATTATTGGCTGTTTTGAATAATACCTTCCACATCAAGTCCTTATTAGAGTTTTAGGGAGGTTTAACATAGGTTTTGGTGTTAAAGATTGTTCATAAAGGACTGACCCTTAAATCCAAAACCAATGCTTAGAGTTATTATATAGGATCCTTAAACATATATAATTAATGTATAAATATCCCATGTATAGGTTAAACATGCCAAATAAGACCTAAAATTATTCTTAAGTTTGGATACCTTCATTTTTTGCACTCGAGAGACCTCAAAACCAATTTTCATGCCATTTCCTGCAAGCTATGGTCTAAAAATTTGTGAAAATTATTAAAAATATATATATTACCTCTTTCCATGCTCTCATTCACATATTAATATTGAAATCTGATCCTCATTTCTCATTATACCAAGTAGGGTTTAATAGAGGTCTAGATGTAAACCTAGACTAAAGGTCCTACCCATGTATGCTCACCTTAAAACACTTATAAGTGAATTCACACCTTATTATCATGCTCACACATTCTCCACAACCTCTCACATTCCTAAGTTCACTCACCTCATCATGTCACTAGCTTATACCTTCACCGTTTCATGACTAGGCTCATGCTTCCAATGCACTTGGCACCTTGACCTATTCCTTCCATGTCATGACCTTAATAAAAAATTAAAAAAGTAGACAAAAGACACCACGACATACTAATATCATTACACCATTCTCTTTATGATGATAAAAATCATCCACAACCTCATGTAAACCTAAAACCACATGGCCAAGCTTCATATGTCTTGACATCTCTCTTTCATGCACCTAAACACCTTTGACATCATAATTGACATCAACCTTGAATTTTATGAAACCGTAATACATTATTTTCCTTCAAATTATCTATTTCCTTTAAATTATCTCTATCCTTCTAATGCATCTTGTCACATGGCTCAACCTAAAACTATTCATGTTATGACATCAATGACTTATATAGACTTGTTCATACATTATGTATACATTCAATATCTTCAAACACTCTTTCATGACCTATACCTTCTATGTTAATAATCTTACATTAAATACCTTCAAGATGAAACATACATTCAATACCTTCTATGCTCATACTCTTACATCTAATACCTTCAATATAGACTTATTAATGACCTATACCTTCTATGCTCATGACTTATTCATACATTCAATACCTTAAATATAGACTTATATGTACTTATTCATACATTATGTATACATTCAATATCTTCAAACACTCTTCCATGACCTATACCTTCTATTATCATACTCTTACATTCAATACCTCCTATGCTCATACTCTTACATTCAATACCTTCAATATAGAATTATTCATGACCTATACCTTCTATGCTCATGACTTATTCATATATTCAATACCTTCAATATAGACTTATATAGACTTATTCATACATTATGAATACATTCAATATATTCAAACACTCTTCCATGACATAATGTATCAATAAGTCTATATAAGTTTGTATTGAAGATATTGAATGTATGCATAATGTATGAATAAGTATATATAATTCTATATTGAATGTATGCATGTATTATACACCATGAATCCTCATGAACTAATCTCTAGAATCAATGCTCATACTAACCAAAACTCCTTTCACCTTGTCATATACATATAGGCTATAAATAAAAACAACTCATACCTTACAATATAGATAACTTGGAATCCTCTCAAGATGAATCCTTATTTGATTGTGACCTCATACTTCTACCAATAGAAGAGTGTCTCCATAAAGCATAATGGAGTCACCCCTTTCCATAGGGTTCTCACAAATCCATGAACTTAAAATATTCCTATATCTCCAAATCACTTTTTTCAACTATTTTATAATCATGAGATTGATAGCCCTCCTTAGAATATACTTAAGCTTGACTAAAGCATTCAACTCATCCACCTTGTCATTGTTATTATTCTCTTTAACTATATTATTAATACATGTGGATAACAATTATTCTTGACATTCCTTCACTTATGATCCTTTCTCTATCTTATCAAATAGTCCATCTTGACCTTTGGGCTCAATATGACTAGTCTTAACTTTATTTGGCTTCCATACCAATGTTTGACCCTTCTATACACTCTAGGAGCACCATATACCTTGTTAAGTTTTTAGGGTGTTCTAACTCCATTAGGTTATAATCTTGCAATGTGTCCCATATTTTGACAACTATAACAAACAACATTTCTATACATACTTCCTAACTGATCACTCCTCATATATTCCCATGATAACTCATTCCTTGAGACCATTATATAATCACTCATTCCATGACCAACATTATGACAAGAAAAACAATAACCATTAAAAGAATTTAAATACCTCATTGTATTTGATGGATTGATTGGTATCTTTATGTTGATAGTCTTGACATGTTAATGATTACTGAGTCTCATATTTGAGAGTTTATACATATGTCTTTGAGTTCTAACTCTCCTTGTTCTTATTTTTGTATTATTTGAACCCAAGACCTATCTAGTCATGTAGATACCTTTGACTATTCAAAATATCACCAAGAACTTTAGTACTCTTCAAATCTCTGATGTGTCTTCAACTTGACTTTTTCTTGATCCAATTCTACCTTTAGGGACTCTATTTATATTCCAAACTTGATGCATTCTTCCTCCTTGGTTTTAAAACTTATAATGATAATTTCAATCTAAATTAAAAACTATTTGATGATCTCCTCATGTTCATTATTGGTGTTTCTTAGTCTCTTTTCAAAGAGATTGATTTGATCCTCATAACTCTTAACCAATGATCTTAGTTTATAATTTTTCCTTCATTGGAACTTCAACTCCTCTAGATCACTCACCAATCTTACCTCAACATTTAGTTCAGCCTCCTCTTCATTTGATTCTTCATCATCCATAAGAAATCTCCCTTTTGAGTAACCCTCATTGTCTATTTTTATATCCATGAATAAGTTTTCATTATTATCATTCTCATTACTATCATCATAATTATCATATATATTTGTGTCACTTACATTTGATGAGCTATTGTTTTCTTTAGTATAGGATCTTTTCTTGTTCTTAAATGACCCTTTCTTGATTTTGTTAGGCTTATAGACCTTCTTATCATTACCATGATGTTCATCATGTTATTTATCATACTTAGTCTTATCCTTGTTGGGACATTTAGAGGTAAAATAACCAATCTTATGACAATTAAATAATTTTAATGGTAATTTGACCTTATATTTATTTAAACCTCTTCCTAGTTTTCTAACAAGCAAAGATTTTATTTTTTCATCATCAATGTATGTGTCATCATCCTTGGTATTCTTACCTTGTGACTTCTCAATTTTTAATGTATCTTCCTTATTAGAGGGTCTTCCATTACTTGTTCTAATTTCATAGGTATTCAAGATGCCATGAAGCTCATCCATCTATAGTGTGTTAAGATAGTTGATCTCCTTTACTACAAACAATTTTGAATCAAACCTAGAAGTTAGGGATCTTAGTACCTTTTATACTACTATTGATTCCTATAACTTCTCTCATAGACATTTTATGGCATTTACCACTTCATATACTACCAACATATAAGATGTAATGTTTTCATCCTCCTTCATTCTCAAACTACCTACAGTAAGACTATAATTTTTCTAACTTAAATTTGGTGTCCCATTCATATATGGTATTCAAATTTTCCCAAATCCCTTTGTTTGTATCACAATACATTACCTTGATATATTTTTCTTCTAAAAGGCCAGATAGGATGTCATTCATTGCCTTAGAATTGTTTTCACTTGGCTTCTTTCTTGTTGCATTAATTAGTGGTGTAGAGGGTGGAATAAATCCATAAAATAAATATTGTCATATGTCATAGCCTAAACACATGAGATATGTCTTAATTATGATCTCCAAAATACATAGTTAGTCTTATTGAAGAGAGGAGCCTTATTGGTTGATACACCTCCTTGTACTTATTGACTAGACATGTTTGTTATTCAATAATCTCCTTTAAGATGTTAGGACTAATTAAAATCACCAATATATGATACCAATTTTTGTATGAACAATAACTAAGAGGGGGGTGAATCAGTCTTCAAAAAACTTTCAATAAATTACATCTACTCATCTATGAACTATGAAAGTAATAAAATAATCTAAAAATGTATTAAAAACCAATCACATGACCATAAAAAAAGATAATAAATCACATATTTTGGAAACCTTCATGGTAAATAAAATAAACTAAAACAAATATTGGACAAACTATCCTATAATATAATGTATCAAATTTAGTTGAGCACCAACCCAACATGGGGCACCAACCTTGGATTTATCAAGCACCCACTTTAGTTTATAAATAACCTAATTGATAGGAGGATAAAACCCCATATTAATAATATCCAAATACCTATTTACCAATCATAAACTTATCTAACACTGATTTTTCAAGATCTATCCTATAAGGAAGTTTCATTCCCTCAAGCACCAACTTAGTCAATCACATTTCTTTCCACTTAGCTCTTTATCTACTCTATCTACACTATATTCAATTTTATAATTTAATAATTAATATTTAATGAAAATATTATAGTCTCTCAATATTCAATGAAAACTACTTCAACTTTACTTCACTTGATCTCTCTAAAAACTGCCTCTAGGCTTCTTCACTCAACTAGCCTTCTTCAAGACTAAATAAGTCATATAACCTTGATCTTCAAGTGAATAACACCTATATTATCTCCATGAAATAATTATATAATATTTCCTTAGCTTTTAAAACATGTTACCCAAACTAATTATTCTCATTTATTTATCAATTAATTCACTTCCTCTAAGCATACTTAAATAGGCCTAAAAATACCTTGTATATATACCATTCATATGGTCATATACCAGTTGGTTAGACACACACCCTTAAAATATTATGTAATCCATATAATAGGTCTCATTAAATCTCATAAACATTATTAAAATTACATTTGAGTCCATTTTTGTGTATCATAACTCTATTATACCTCATTTTACTTTTAGGTCTGTCTAGTAACACATTACCATTTGATCCATTAAAAAATATTTCACCTCAACAGACATAAATATTATTTCATAAAAAACTCAAATAGATATTATCCAACATCATATAATCTCAATAAATTTTTTGAGGTCCAACCACTTCATGAAATCACTCAATAACACTCAATCCTATTAGGCTTGTGTACACCAAAAGTCTACCTTGAATAATGAAGCTAAAAAGAAATTGATCCACTAAAATATGACACAAAAAACTACATATATATAATATAAATGACCTTAGGTTGATTAAAAAATTAATTATACACTTCCACTTAGGAGATAAGGCTTCAATAACACCTCTGTAACTCATTCACATAGAACTACTAGTTTACCTCAAAACACAGTCATGGTGACTTAGACTTCCAACACTTGTATGTAAAATTTAAATGACTTATAATTCATGTATATGATACTATTATATAATTATACAATTATTATAAATAAATATCATATGGTAAAATGGCAAATATTGGTCTTTCAAACCAATCTAATGACATTATATCACACTACCTTATTTCAACTAGATAAGTCAACTTGTGAGCAACCTTTTCACCATATTCACTAATATTAAAAACATATACAAATAATATAAATGTATTAAAAGTAAATAAAAACATATATATGAAATTTTTCATCATAATATCATGAAAACACATTATAACTCACCTTCTCACTATTGCTTGGGTTTTACACTATTTACACCATTCTGCCTACTAGTGACTGGCTAACATGGATGACCAGTTTAGCACACCTAAAGGGTGTAACCTATTAAAATAAATTAATGTGTCTTAATTATGATTATCTATATTATTTTCACAATTAGTTTATTTCCTTGACCAATGTAAATTTTTATTGCTTCAACAAATTCTTCATAAATAAGCTTGTATCTTTGCATTTTATCTCTCATTTGACTAACCACCACCACCAAGAGGTACTTGGGAGAGTTTAATACATGAAAAAATAGTTTTTATAGGAATTTTATACCACTATGGTCTATTTTTAACAATATATTCCACAATGGGTCCTTATTAGGGTTGTAGGGAGGTTTAACACAAGTTTTGGTGTTAATGATTATTCATAAAATACTTCCCCTTAAATAAAAAAACAATGATTTAAGTTATTATATAATAACCTTAAAAATATCTCCATAATGTCTTAGGTTCCCATGAAGAGGTTACATGTTATAATGAATACCTAAAAGTCCTTCTCAGGTTTGCTTATCGTCATTATGTGCACTCAAGAGACCTCAAAACCACTTTTCATGCCATTTCCTACAAATCATGGCCTCAATATTTGTGAACATGATTAAAATAACATATATTACCTCTTTCCATGATGTCCTTCACATATTCACCTTGAAATCTAATCCTCATGCCTCATTAGGACAAGAAGGGTTTAAGAGAGGTCTGGAAGTAGACCTAAACTGAAGGTCCTACCCCTATAAACTCACCTTAAAATTATTTAAAATATATACACACATTATTACCATTTTCAAGCATAATTAAAAACCTCTAAAATGCATAATTTCATTCATCTCATCATGTCACTAGCTCATACATTCACCATTCCATGACTAGGATCAAGCTTTCAATGTACTTAACAGCTTAACCTATTCCTTCCATGTCATGACCTCAACAAAAAATCAAACATGTAGAAACAAGACATAATAACATACTCATATCATTACACCATTTTCTTTATGATGACAAAAATATTTCACATCCTCATGCATATCTAAAACCACATGACCAAGCTTCATATGTCTTGACATCTCTCTTTCATGCACCTGAAAATCTTTGACATCAACCTTGACTTTCACAAAACCATAATACATTAGTTTTCTTCAAATTCTCTCTTTCCTTCCAATTCATCTTATCACATGGCTCACCCTAAAACTCCTCACATCATGACATCAATGAATTGTACATACTTATTCATACATTATGTAGACATTAGTTATTTTTAAACACTCTTCCATGAATTATACCTTCCATGCTCACAAAATTCATGACAAATCTCATGACCAAACTCTTTCATGTACCTATATCACATAATTAAATCTATCCTTAGTTTCTTTTGACATCAATCTTCACAAGATGCTTCTTGATATCAACTTTTACACCAATGATCATTGTGCCTTTACATGATGCACCCTTTTAATATCAATGGAAATAACATGACAACATCACCTAAGTGTCCTAGTCAATCATGTATTTTGATACTCTGATTTATTTAGCTAAAGCCTAAAACTTATTTGTGTGTATCAATTTATCTCTCATGATTGATCGTTCTAAGTCCATATGGAGGAAGAATATTAAGATCCATAAAAAATCAAAATCCAAATCATTTAACAAAAGGCAATGATATAAAAGGCAACATTTAAAATTTTTAGAACTCAAATCACACTAAAATACATGATTCTAATCACATCTTCTTTTTTATAATCAACTATCAAAATCCATAGTGGGACTCATGATAGATTCAAGGTCCATTGGGGTGTGGTAGGCCAATAAATTGGAAAAGGGGAGTAAAAAAATCTTTTATTGCCACCTACTTTCTCACGCAAGTACCCAATCTTTATAGTAGACTGATGACTCTGTAATAGGTCTTGAGGAAATGGGAACATTTTATGGGAAGGTAGGTCCATTTTATTTTTATTACTCAAAATTACCAACATATACACACACTTTTACTTATATTGAAACATGTATCCTTTATATATTGAGGGTCACTATTATTTTAGTGTATTTCTATGTCTTTAGTCTGCCTTGATTTTTCTAAGGTCTTTTCATAATATTCCTACATTATGCTTCTTAAATTACATTTTTCACTCCTTACAACCTTAATATTTCCCCTTGATCAAAATTATTTTGTTCACTAATCACTCCCCTTAGGGATTCCATTTGTGAGTTACATTATAAGACTTTGGAAAGGACCAGGCCTTCCTCACAAATTACCAAATTTTCACATTACCACTCCAAACACCCCTTTTACCATATTTTACCAATTTAACATTGTTTCCACCTCATTGATGTTTTATTTGTGAGTTTTAGTATAAGACCATGGATAGGAGCTGACCTTCCTCACAAAAAGTTTCCAAGACCTAAGTCACATCAAAATTACATTTGTTAAATATGAGATAAGATGTGATCAATTATGAGTTACAAATCATTGTCATCCTTCCCATCTTGATTAAGTATTTTTTATGTTTTATTCATTAATATTTCACTTTATCTTATTATTTTTTATTTCATGTAATAATCCAACCATTTTTCTTAATTTTTTGATACTTCCTAACTTAACCTAGTGTGATTAATTTAAGTCCCTTTTGCCAATTTTATTTCTCTTTTATACTTCCCAACATAATTTAGTAGGATTTATTGACTTATTTTTTTAAATTTTTATACCATTTATCTTTCATGTTTTTTCCATTTTATTACATTATTTTCATACTTCCCAATGTGATATAGTGTGATTTTACTTGTTTTAATTTGGTGCAAATATTTTACATGGTTTAAAAACATTTTGTTATCATTTTTACCATATGTAGTTAGTCATATTTTGTTATTACACATATCCCATCATGATATAGTCTATAGTGATTTTTTTTTAATTAATTATGCTTTTCCAAGTCCTTTTCACCTATTTATTTTTAACCATGCATGTGTACTACATAATGCCAAAAAAGAAAACACTCCAAATATATTTGGTATAGAATATACCATAAAATAAAAATACATATGTTAGAAATAAATATATCCATACATAAATAACCAAAAATAAAATATAACTCATGAGATCAACATCCAATTGTCAAAATAATATATCTTTATATATCATGTGTTTCTATAAAAAAAATATAAAAATACATTCCTCTAGCTCTATTGCTAGGTTCCATCATGCCTATCTCATGGCCTAGCCACACCCATAGATGCCTCAAACCATCCCCTCTACATAGTTCACTATAATGAGGCTATACAGGATATCAATTATACTAAATCTCCCTATAGGTTGGACACTTGGGCCTATACCTATCCCAACTAGATTTTGGTAGCCATGTGTGTAGTTTTATCCTAAGATAGGGCCTATTAGGCTTATGAATCTCCTACCCCAACCATGCCAATGGATACAATATATTTCCACATGTCTGTAGTTGATTTTTGGCCTTCCCAATCAATCTAAACTATCTTACTTGATCTTGGGAAGATGGTACCATAGGATCATCTAGTGTGATGGGGTTGTATGGTGCCAACACTCCATCCAAAATGTCATGGTGTGCTGCCATGACTAAGGATCCACATTTGGTTTCCTCTATTATAGGGTCTATAAAATCCATAAACCAAATAGATATCAATATCACATATACACCTCATAATCTATGTATATACCTACAATCATATCCAAATAATATCTTATCTCAAAGACTAAAAATTACAACATTTCTTAACTATCCTGGTGTCACTAACCACCATCCCCCGTATACTCATCCATAAAGCAAAATCTCTCCATAAAACTATCCCTCAAGCACCTCATCCATGGGTCATATTCCTATCAAATCAAAACATAGATTTACCACCTTTACATGCCTTGGGCCTCTCCTTAATAGTTCATCTATCAATAACCACTACCCTAGGGCTGATTGTTAGGGCATCTTATGTGACCATTTTTATATGTACTTGATCTTGTTGATGGTATCTACATCAATGGTGAGCCCAAGGTGGTTGCTACTCATCCTATTTTGGTACCTACTTTGGTACCTAATATAACCTTATATCCACATACATACCCTCTCCTCCTTCGACTACTAGCTGTCATGCTCGACCATTCTATGATCTCACACACTATGGCCTAATCTATAGTCTCTCAATTAGTGATCCTATTCCTCCTCTACCACTTGACTCTATCATATGGCATACACAAAATATAAGAACTGATATAGGAATTAGGGGTATAGGAGTCCAAACTATCCCACCAAGCATGCCATTGGTTGTGGCTCTACCCACTAGGTATATTGACCCATGATCTACACTTGAGATAGTCTTAACACCATAGTCACCCAAATGGCCAAATCATATAAATATATGTACAAGGATACAATATTATCTCTCCTCATATGATTATTTGTAATACCAGTACATGGGGCATGACCCACGCTACTTGGTCTTATTTATATCTAGTAATGCAAGGTAACCTATCATTAACCACATAGGGTAACCTAGATGGTGATACATCAAGAACCTTTCATATATCTATGCACTTAAAAATACCACTAGTCCATTGGTCTTCTACCCTCTAGACAACATCCCATACATATCATGCATAAGCTGGACATAGATGGTGAACCCAACATCCTAGAGTGCCCCTTTAATCTAAAATGGATTAGTATAAGGCTATCATGTACAATCGTACGCTATTATCTAAAGTATGACACAACACTCATGTTGTCATAAGTCCAATCATAGCCTTTTAAATATCTAGAATTTCTATAATATATACATCAAATAACCTCACCTTTAGCATTGGGTAGATCTTATCTAATCATGTCTCCCACTTGGCTAATGCTCATCTCTCCTCTAGATCATATAGTGTCCTTGTGATCACCAATGTCCCTCTTATAGGTATTATGAGAAATGTATAGACATCCTCTAGTGTGATACCTACCTCTATGGTATCCCCATCCACAACCCATCAAAAAGTGTTACTCAACCATTCTCATGATCTAACAAACATGAAAATAAGATTAACACTCAGTGGGATGCATTTCATATCCATAATACCTCCAAGGACCAATGCAACCAATCTCTCTCCATCCACATCTATCAACCACTCCATCAAATTAGGTAACTATGAGGCATCAATTAATTACCAAAATATCTAGCACATTTTTTAAAAATATCAAACAACAAAGGATGTATTAGACTACCATGTCATTCATAATCAAAATACATTCTTAAAAATTTAACAAAGATAAACTAGTTTAATTTAGTTTCTTTAATTTGTACCAGATTATCTTATCATAATTTCAACCAAATTGACCTAACCAACTAAGTTGGCCATTTACTAATAACTCAGCCCACTAATTTTTATTATCTTCTACCAACTACATCAACCGGGTTGACCTTATTCTTTCACCGTGATGATTTTTTGACTATTTTCCATAAATGACTTGGCCGTTTATTTGTCCAAATCCTTCCTACTCGATACCTTGTTTGACACCTAATTCCCCTAAAAATTTCCAAGCATTCATTTTGGTATCTAGATTTTGCCTAATAGTCATATTTCTATAAATCACTCAATTTCAAATAAAAATACTCTAAATTTTGAAAATTTTAGTTGTTTACCTATGTTTCACTCATTGTTGCTATTATGCATCTTCCCCATCTCAAATGTCATCTCCCCACCATCTTGACTCTCTGTGTTCTCACTATGTATATCAAACCTCTATTTTTATTATAATAGTAAATAATACCAAATGAATTCCTTTTTCACCCTATATATATTTACTATTTAAAAATTATTTACCTTTCAAAAATTTACCATTAGATTTCTTATTTTGCTAATATCTTTATCTCTACTAATTATTTTTCCAAATCATAAAATGTTTTGGAATCCTAATCTCGCAGAGAATATTTTCAACTATTATATATCTATGTTTCAAAATTTTCAATTTGTTGCTCTTTTTCACTAATCTCCATAGGTTCACCTAATGTTGTTCACATTGGACACCCTCACATTTATCACATATCCTTATTTATCTACAACACTACGGTAAGTAAATGTAAGTGTTTTTTAATTAAATCCATTCATTTATTATATTTACTCCTTATTTCATGTTATTCAACTTCAATATTTTATGTCATTATGTTCTTTTTCATGAAGCTCCATCCCATGTTGTACATGAGTGACACTGATGAGCTTTGAGTGGTGCATTTGTTACACATAATATTATAAAACTTTATCAATTTATAATTCTTTCTATATTTTAGGAACCCATCAAATCTTGATATATATAAGTGCATGCCATAAGGGGTGCATTGGTAAAGGGGAAGGTAGACCATTGGTGCTTTGTAGGATTGTTGTCCCTTTTTGCCACTTGATATCTACACATTTATATATTAAAACCATTCCACTAAGCTTTGCCTCTTATTTTAAACTCTCCTATAGATTTTACCATCTTCATTATCCTTTCCATAACCTAAACCCTATTTTTTAAGTTTACATTACATAATCAACCCCATTGACCTTGTATCCTTATTGACAAAACCTATTAGAGTCTAGTTCAACCCCTAGCCAACCTAGTCCATGACCTAGTTTATTTTTATCAATTATGATACTAGGTCGACTACATTGACCTTATTGTCCTATATTTTTGAAAGAGTTTAGGGTTATATCTACCTATATAAACACATTAATTTTCCATTCCTAAGAGAATAGTAGAATAAGTAAGATATATTTTACATATGTTTATCCATCATTATACTTGAGGAACAATCTCAAGGTTTCATACTTTCTTTGAAGATATGAATCTTGTCTTGTGGAAAAGTCTTTTGGATGCATTGATAGGTTATGTATATTAGAGATGATTTTTACTTGTCATACTTACATACCACAATAACCTCCTAATAAGCACCTTGTCCAAGGGAGATATTGAGGATCAGTGGGTTCATCTTTAAAGGTAAGTATTCCTAACTTTGTTCCTCCTTTATAAGAGTAGATAGATATGAATTTTCACTTCTCTTACATGCATTAGGATTTTTCATAAATTTAAATGAGTATATGTCTCCTATGCATGTTTAATTTTATTATTTATTACCCCTACTTTATGCCACAAACTTTGGTGAGCACTAGATTAGCCTTTACTTTACTTGTTTTTAGTTTAGTGAATATGAAAACATAGGATCTAGTTAGGGTTATTGCTTTGATTAACTGGATGCTTTAGAACCCTCCCTACTAAATTTATTATGGTAAGATATCCCTTGATTAGGTTTAGTAGATCCATCTTGGTCATGACCCTAATTATCTAATGTATTCCTAATCAAAAGTGTAAGTAGGATTTATCTTCTTCGAGCTAGGATTGATTTGTAGATCTTTTGTATTTCCCATTGCATACATAAGGTAGTATAACTATGTTATGCAATCAATTTAAATTTTAATAGGTGATTGACTGGTATTTTATAAATGTTTAATGAGCATTATTATATTTTTATTTATATGACACCATTTTGAAATATCACATGATAGGTTTCAATAAAAAAATAGTCCAACCCGAATGTTTTAAGACATTTTAAATATGTTTGAGTTTATAGGATTGGACACTTGATAATAATATGGACACTTACATTGATGTAAATTCCCTTATGTGTGAATAAGTGTTTAATAGGATAGGAATCTATTGAGCATATTAAACTAACATTGAATGATATATATCAAGTTTTAAGATTTTTCTATAATTAAAAACATTTAGGTCATTAGAAATGATAGGGTCAAACCATAAACTAAATAGTTAGGCATAGTGAGATGGTGAATGTCATGCTTTCAATAGCATGGATGTCTATAACTAAAAGATTTAACCTTGATAGGTATTTGTAAAGTAAACAAGACTGATATGATGTATAAATCATATTTTAGTATCTAAAATGTGCATAAAGTTTTGTACAATAATATGAGTATGGCATAAAATATGTCATTTACTATATCAATCAAATTTTTATATATTATGAAACCCATTACATGAAAGTCAAGCGTGATAATATTTTAGTCTAATTTTATACCAAAAATATTTGGAACTAGAAAAATTAATATAATACCTATGTAGTCATCCATTTGATCCCATTTTGTATTTATTCTCTAATGGTTTCTTGCTTTGAGACTAAATCATCAATTGGATGGTACTCCTAAAGGAATTTAACCACATAATCATCACTCAAAAACTAGTTAAAGGCTAAGTGATTCCTAATCAACCCACACTCCTAAAAAATCTAAAACACATTCAAGATCCTCTTCCTTTTGAAGATGTCCTCTTGATCAATGGTATGGATCAAAATGTTTCATTTAAAGACTACTTAGATAATCTCATGCTTAATCTTAAGGATCGGGCCATTGAAGAGATATAAATAGTAATTTATAAGAATAAATCATCTATAAAATATACTTTAAAATAATTTCATGGTGTTAATATTCATATGCATGAGGATAATTAGACACTTCACTTTAACTCAACCAAGGGCCTTCATAGAGCTAGGACAAGATGTGTCCTCACTAACCCTTATGATAAACAAATCATTCATTTACATTTTTTTATTAAACTTAAATCTCTATAATAACATGGCTAAATATAAATATCTCATCCTTGCTATGAAATATTTCATAGTTATATACTTTCCATACGTACATGACTTAGGAGATTCATATCATATAGGTCACCAAATCAGTGGTACTTATTAATGAAAAATTGAAAACCTTATTTCATATCATCAAATCACCTATATTATTTCCAAAGAGTTTTCATATTTCATAATTTAAATAATACCAAGAGAGAAAATTGATATTATATATTCTCTTGTTTTCTTAGCCTCTCTCTTTTGTGCTCATCAAACACTGCATGTCTCATAATTACTCATCACATAAGGAAATATACATCTACCTCAACACCTAAGGATGACTATTATTTTCCAAATCAAATAAATCACTACCCATTGAATCTCATGTTATAAATATATCATCAAATTCATTGAACATAATACCTATCCTTGTGAGTTTGAATATAATTAAAATAATAGTCTAAAATAAATCTTCTAAATTCATCTTTGGAGACATCATCCTCTATTTTAATATTTAAAGTACCCTATTTCATTATTCCACTTAAATAATTACTTTATTTCATTTATTGATCACATGGTGATATTTTTATTGGCCATTGTATTGGACATGATACATATAATAAATGGCTATAAATGGGATACTACTAGCCTAATTTTGAATAAGATTTCATAAAATTCATAAATAAGTGTTATCCTTTCCAACTCTGTGATGATGTTATCCACTATCATATGGATGAACTTAAAAATCTTGAATCTCATTGGGAATTCTCTAAGTGTGGATTATATCTCATAGTAAAATTACCTTAGTCAAAAGATAACCACATTTTCATTATTATTGACACAATATATTTTACCAAGTGGGTAAAATTTATGCCCCTTGTTAATGTCACTAGTGTTACTATATTAAAATTTATCCTCAATAAAACAATATTTCATTTAAAAATTATTCATACCATCATATTTTAAAATTGTGGGAATATCAATTACAAATAATGAAATAGTTGTGTGAAAATTTTTAAATTAAAAATAAATTATATGCACCCTATAATCCATAATGCAATGGTCAAGAAGAAGCTACCAAAGAAAAAACTTAACAAGATATTTCAAAATAATATTAGGGATTCTACTAATTAAAATATTATTTTATATGTTTCAATTTTGTCCTATTATACTACTATATGTATTATTATTGAGGAAATGCCATTCTCCTTAGTTTACATCTTATGAGTCATCTTACCACTAGAAGTATAATTGCCTTCCTTGTTTATTTATCTTCATGACATTATTCTTGATGAAGATCTTCCTTAATCCCAAATTCCTGGTTAAGATATACTTGATGATAAATTCATGAGTTATTTAAAACATAATCAGAAATAAAATCATTACATTTCTAAACAACATAATAATAAATTCAAGGGTCATATTTTTGAGATCAGAGTCCTAGTGCTAAAACTAGACTACACCCATGAAAAAGAGCGTAAAACACCCACAAGTGATGGGGTCCTTACCCAATAAAATAAATAATTGGAGGTATATAAATTATATATTAGAAAAAAATTAAATAAATTTATTCAAGGAATGGACCAACACTTGGTTCTTAAGGAAGTACTTTAATTAGATCCATGTTCTTCTTAAGTTGCATTTTATGTACATTTTTCTATTTCATATACTTAATACTTCCATGATTATAGTTAGTTTTATATATTATACTGAGATAATATTTATTTTATGTTATAATTTGAATTTATTTTATTTAATTTCAACATTTATTTATCTAAACTTCTTTGGGTTTTCCTTCACATTAGCCCTAGTACCTATATCTTTTCCTTAGGTATTTTTTTAATTTTACACCTCTTTATTTTCTAGTATTTTAATTTCATGGTAAAACTTGGGGAGTTAACCATGACATCTAGATAAATTCCTATCCTATTTATATTTAATAAATTTATTTTATTTTATGGTCATACATTGTCTCCTTTGTGACTATTTGGTCCTCTTTTATGACTAAACTCACCCTTTTTGTCCTTTCTTTCATTTATATGCTTCATAGTTTCATCTTAATTATGCCTCTTGTATTTTTAGTTTGATATTTATAAGGAAAAACATGGGGAATAAACAAAGCCTTCCTAAGAAAATACATGTTATCTTCATACATATATTTATTTAAATCTAATCCTTAGCTACATGTCTTCTTATAGATATAAGGCAATGGTCATGAGTAGTGTTTTCCTCACTTGGAATCCATTATATTATTTTTTGGTAAAACTATAAAAAACTATCTTCATTTTCTCATACACAATTTACCATATCTTATGATAATTTTTCATACCTACCTATCATTGTAACATATTCCCTCACACTATCTTTATGATTGGGGAAACATGATATTTCTATGATCATTTCCATAATTTCATATTTTTTAGTTTCTTTTGGGCTCATGAATGTCAGTTCTAAGATTACACTCTTTTTTAAAGATGAAATTATAGGAGTCTTTAGGCACCATGGTATTTATATTATCCTTTCTATAAACTAAGTGTGAGCTCTCTTGTGATAGTAACATTTATCACCCATGTTTGTTTTTCCAAATTCATATTGAAGAAGAAAATATAAAAATATGAAAGATTTAAAATACATAATATAGGAAAATTCAATGGTAAAATGAAGATAACACCAAAATAAATTATCTTTTTGGCACATATCTTATTATACTTGAATCTTAGACTACATAGTTGGCCTCATATTACAACCTCTAGACACTAGAAAACTACACACAATTTTTGATGACTAAATGCCTCATGACCCCCTAAAGACCACCTAAACCTTCTTAACCATTAACCAACCCATCTTAACCTAAGAAAATCAATATTATCATATTCAAATAATAATATTCAAAAATACTATTTGAAATTAATATTCAAAACTACTATTCACTATGGGACCCACTATCACTATTCAAGATGATATGACATTTGACATGGTAAGAGACATAGCATGTGACATGGAAAATGGCATGAAATGTGACATGTAAAGTGGCATAGAAGGTTATTGAGGAGGTGATATGGCAAGTGACATGGCATGTGGTATGTAAAATGACATGGCATGTGACATTGAAGGTGATTTGGGAGGTGATATGGCAAGTGATATGGCTTAGAACTGATGTGGCTTGATGTGGGACATCATACATCATTTAGGACCCTTTTCCAAAGTGTTTGGTGACCTCATTTAATCAGAACAATGTCCCCCCTTTAAATATGGTGAATTTACCCTCAAGGGACTATTATTAAACGTGTATTTTACCTTCACACATGAAATTAACCTTCAAAATGAGATAAATACCTCTTTAGTACTTTGGGAAAGATAAAGGGCACCCATTTTTAACTTCTTAACCCAAATAGGAAACTCACCAACCCAAATGGGAATCCCCACCCACCTAATTTTTAATAATTAATCTACTTCATAGAAAATTGTGCCATAATTCTAGTATTCCTCTTTTGGCATGACTCTTCACAACATATGCTATAAATACCCCCCCCCCCCCCTCTCCTTCACCCAAGGTTATGCTAGAATTTAATATTTTATTCTTAACATCTTGTTGAAAGTTTTTGAATGAGGTCATCAATTTTTAGGTCATCATCATATTAGAGGATAAAATATCAAATCAATGAAGCTCTACCAAAATTTCCTCAAGCTCCATCAACAATAACATCTTCATCAAAAAATCAAGGTAACATTTGTCTGCTTTGTTGTATTCCATTTCTTTAATTTGTTGGCTTTCTTATTTCCTTGACCTCACACCTTTAGCCCATTTTATTCTTATATTTTAATCCCTTTAACTCCATACCCTCTTATCCATTTACTTCTTTTTCAATTTACCCTTTACTTCATTCTTACCACCTTGACCATTTATTCCTTTTGCCTCTTTGCCATCTTGACCTCTTGACCTCATAATCCCTTTTACCATTTATCTTAACTTTCTTGACTATAATTTAACTATTTAAACATTTAAAAAATCAATCAAAATATTATCATTTCCTTTTGACCCTTGTCATAAACCAAGATAAAACCACCATTTTGCCTTAACTAATTTTTAGCATTAGAATAATTGAACTAGTTGCTTTATTTTGGTTAACTTCATAAAGAATTTAATTATCTTGTATTAAATTTAGTTGTTTTATGGTTTTAATTTAAGTTTTATATAATTTAATGAAATAATAAATTTATTTTATCATCTCAACTAAGTTTTTTAAGTAGGTGGATTGACAGCCTCCTAGAAAGCTTTTGCTTCTAGGATCTAGCTCTTGCTAGGCAATCCACCCATATACTTGTCTAACAAACAATTTTATTTTAGTGTTTTATTATTTAAAGATCATCCTCCCAAGACAAATAGGATATCTCCACAATCACTTGGATCCAATGTACACACTTTAACATGTATTCTTCCACACCCTTCATCACAAGTTTCTTCTTTTCACACTTAAGAAAAAAAATAGATAGAAACATTTTGGCACGCTCGATGGGACCCTTGAGTTTTCTTGGGGTAATTAGTTGTTTTAGAAAATTTAATTGAATTATTAAAATGGAATTTATATGTAATTTTATTTATTAAAACTAATCATTTGTCTCTTTCAAAATGTAAGTTTTACTTTTTTAATTTAGAAAATTAGAAAAAAATAAAAAAGTAGAAATTTTCATTTTTTTTCTTACATTTCTAAGAAAATCAAAAGAGCATTCATACTAGGATTAGGATTGAATTTTAATTATGAATTTAGGTGAATTTTAGTTGTTCTTTTTTTATTAAAATAAATAAATAAAATCTTTTGGGTTAAAATTAACTGCATACATTGTTTGCTTGCTTACTTAATTGGTTCACCTAGATAAATTAAAGGCAAAGCAAATTAAAAGTAGTGAAAAAATGTTACACAACCAAAAAAATTTCACAAATAAAACATAAAACTCACTTGAGAAAAGGTTGAACTAGGATTTCATCATCTAACATATCACCTTATCCTCTCTCGGTTATCATACTTGGATTTAATAAATGAGAGGATAACCAAATTAGTTTTCTTGCTAAGCATAGGCTTTGGTAATTAGTATATCAACTAAGCACTCACACTGGATATGTAATTATGATGTGAGGGGATTAATCCCAAAGTATCAATCCACGTACTCAATCTAATATAGAATTTTCTTTGAGTACCTAAACACAACCTAAAACTAAACATAGATTGCTTTCTAGGACCTATTCAATCCAATTTCCCCTTCACATTTTTCTACAGCATAAGGCAAAAGAGATATTAAAATAAATCATCAAACTTAATGTGAACTTAGTGAATGTATTGTTTGCCTTAAATTTATTTCATTTCTCTTTGTTTTAAGGTGTGAGTTCATACCAATCCTTTAATTATTTATCACATGGTCTTCACTAGACAATAATTAAGAAACCAAACAAATCAAGAATCATTTACCTCCTCTCATTCCTCCATGGAGTACCCATTCATTGACGAAGGCTCACCTTGAATTTATTATTTTCTTACCTTTCCTAAGGAATTTTACCAAGGTGATATATACTTTTCCACTTTTCCTAATAATAACCCCATTGCCCTTCAACATTACCTCCAAACTTTAAACTATTTCCTTCTTGCTCTAGTTCCTCCTAATGACCCACCTTTGGGAATACCTTCCCATCTCATGGTCAATCCTACCTAACCTCTTGTCACCAAAACATCGTCTTCAACTAACCCAATTCATGACCAAATAATGCATGATTAAACACCACCCACACCATCAAACAATCCCACCACTGGACAAGTGCCCCCAATCAACACCAAAAAATTAACCCATATACTATCCACCATAGGTAAAACTTCACTACTAGCTACACAACCTTTATCTACCATGGGATTACCTTCTACTCATGCTACTACTACCCCTTCCATCACCAATAACCCACTTGTCTCCACTCCACTCCAAAATTTGGTGCTTTCCATACTTTCCACCTTACCACGTATAAGCTTTTTGGTCACCACCCACCATCAACTAACTAAACCACTAATCACTTTGATGCCATACATAAACCCCCCAAAATCAACCCCCAACACATGCAATCTTATTAGTATATTTCTAAAACATAATAATACATACCTCCACCTTTCACCCAATCTTACGTAACCTCACACACACATGTGACATCATCCTAGCCATCTACTGGTTATGCCCATGTCACCTAGCCCCAAAAAAGCTGTCATATACCTATCTAACCCAATAAACCCAAACTGACATGGTCAAGATGCTAATGGAAAAAATGACTAACCTTGAGTCATCCATCTCATGATCACATAAACTTATCTCTTATGACCAAATTTGCAATAAACCCATCCATCCATCTGTCCCTCTTTGACCATATCCTCCACAATGGGAATTACCAAAATTCTCTAAATTTTAAAGCAAGGAACCCAAACAACATTCAAGATCATTTAGGCATGTATGTTACTTTATTTCACATGATTATGCTCCTCTCCTTTATACCTTTCCTATGTCATTATCTGGACCAACATTAGATTGGTATAGTGCTATCCTAAAACACTCCATCTTCTCCTTTTCCCAATTGGTCCAAACCTTTTTAGATCACTTTTGCATCAATATATCTAAGAAAGTTTCTATTACCAACCTATACTCCATTCAATAATTTGAAGATGAATCTATTTTAGATTTCATGGCTCATTAGAGGAGCCTAATTAGCCAAATTTCCTTTTCATTCTCTCAACCCAAACTTATAGAGCTCTTTTCTTGAGCATGTGCAAAACATATTTCCTCCACATTACATGTTAAAATTTTCTAAACATTTGATGAATATTTGACCATGGCTCACAAACTAGAGAATAGAGCCCTCGATGAAGGAAGGTTAAAGTTGAAGAACAAGAACTCAACTTACAAACCCAATGAGCCCACTTCTTCCAAACCAAATAACCAAACCAATCCCATTACTAAAAACAAAGAAACCGCTAATGCCATTGTCCTCAAATCCACACCACCACAATCTACTAACCAATAGAACCCAAGGAACCAAACCTTTAACTCCCTTAATTATTCAAACCAAAACTAAAGAAATAAAAATTGAAATAATCATAAGATATTGACTCCACTCGGGGAGCCTTATCATTCTATTTTGGAAAAATTACTAAAATCCAATATCATTCATCTTTCACCAATTAAACCACCCCAATAGTTTGATGTTTCTCATCCCGTGCCCAATTGGTATAATGAGAATGACCATTGCATTTTTCACTGAGTCATAAGTCATGACATCAGTAGGTGTAATACCTTTAAATACCTTGTCTAATCACTCATTGACAAGGGGGAGCTTACATTAGAAAATCCTAATGCACCACCAAACCAAGCCCTTGACATATTCTGCAAGCCCTTGATAATCCTAATTCTAATGAACTCATTAATAAAGGAAATGTTACCTCAACTGCCTCTTTCCCCATTCCCCTAATGGAAGAAAAAAGACTACCTTCTATTCCTTTGGACACCCAAATAAAGGAAGCCATCATACCCATACCTCCATTAAAGGATACCACACCTACCTTTTCTACCATAGAACCATCCATTCCCTCTTTGGAAACTATCTCACAAGATAAGATGAATTCATCAACCCAACCTCTAATTTCAAAGCCCTCTATCAAAGGCTAAGACAAAGGCAAGGAGACCAAACTAGAACTTCTAACCCCTTCTTTGGCAAACCAAGATAGACCTTCTAAACCAATAAAAACCTTCACCAAACCAACCAAAGCCTCAAAATTAATCAACCCTCAAAAGATAACTAAAATTACCAAATCCCCTCCAAAACCAATAACTAAAACAAGTAAAGAGGTAAAACCACCAAAAGGCCCAAAACCCCAAATTTTACCTCCCTCAGCCTTACCCTCCATTTTGGGTCCTCATCCTTCTACTTTGAACATGAATTCCATCACTTTTACCAAGACCCCATCCAATTTGTTGGTCACACATTCATATTTGATTTTGAAGACACCTTTTTCCACTACACTAATAATTCCTAAGTTACCTACCTTACCATCCTCTGCCTCAAGCTCATCGACCATCTTACCCAAACCAAAACCATCAACCAAGCATACCACTTTACCCAAGACACCTATCACCAAACCCATCTCTCCAAAACCTTCTACTTTAACACCTAAAACAAAAATCACTAAACCTTTACCACCTTTAGCTAAATCTTACTTGACCATCCTTTAGTAGCTATTATAAACTTCTTCCTTAAGCTTACCAACCATAAAAACCTTTCACCCTTCACATACCAAACCCTCTTGGTTCAATGATAATTTGATATGTACATATCATAGGGCACTAAGACATGACAAAAAAATTTAAATCTCTCCAAACATTTGTCCATAACCTATATAAAGATGATGATCTATTATCAGACAAGCCTCCTTCATCCCCATTTCCAATCCCAACATAAACTCAACCCATCCAATCTTTAGTCTCATCTAAAATTAAAGAGGAGGGACTAAAATAGCCACCTAATCCAAAAAAAACTTCTTCCACACTACTCACATGTTTACCTGATCTTAGGCCTAATAGAAGGATAAAGGGAAGGCTAAGGTGTCCATTCCCTGGAATTACCCCTCCCTAGACTCCCAAGAAAATAATGCCCAACTATCTCTATCTTCAAACAAACCCAAGGTGTCTATCTTAGGGGCCTCCCCATATAACCCTCCATACCCTAACCCATATGCAATATCCATCCAAAAATCTATCCTCAAATAGCTTCACCAAAATCCATAAAAAATTAGCTTATATGAGTTAGTCTCTACCTCTCCTCATCATCATCAAACACTCATAGAAGCCTCCCAATCCATCGAGGTCCAGCCCAATTACCCTCAACCTCTAACTTCCTTTGTTGGTACCCTTAAAACTTCCACCCTTGTCACCTTCAAAGATTCAGAAATACCTTTTATTCATTTGGAGGATCCCAATTCCCCCTCTTCATTATATCATACATCAATCAAACCCAGGTCAAAAGGGTGATGATTGATGGGGGAGCTAGCATTAATATTATCTCCTCCCATGCTTATGACTAGCTATAGTTACCTAAAAACATCATGTCTAAAAGCTCAATAGTTCTTTGTTATTTTAATGATACTATGGCTACCACCTTGGGTATAGTTGTCCTCCATATATATGTAGGTCCTCATACTATTATTGAACTCTTTTATGTTGTAGAAGAAGAGTTCCAATACCAAAATTTACTTGGATGCACTTGGATTCATGCCATGAGTTGTGTCCCTTCTACCTTACATCGATGTGTCATGTTTGAACATGAAGGGCAAGTTGCGACTATCTAAGTCAACCTTAGTCTTTTTACATATTGAAATATGACATATCATCCCATTGATGTCCTTTTTCCTCCTTCATCCATCTCACAACCATCTCCTAACAACATAACCTCACCAACTAAAACCCATAGCATTTCCACACCTAATGTTGATGAAGCTTCCACTAGTTCATTTATCTCCTTTTCCCAAATTCCTATAGAAGACCCAATGACAACCACATTCTAATGTCTTTATTTTGTGGAATATAGAATCTTATCCTTAGATTCCTTCCCTACTCCCAAAGAATATGAGAACCTTAGACATGACCCTTCTTATCATCCCAACATTAGGACCATCTTTGGGCTCCCTAACCATCAAACAAATTTCATTTATGGGGAACTTGATCAGCCACTTCTAGCACCTACCACCACTTCATACATCTAACCATTTACCTATAAATTTTCCTACCTTAGAAAACCAAAGTTTGCTAAACTCTATCTCCATAGGTATGCTTGGAAAGGATTTAGCCTCAGTCATTATGAACAAGGGCCTCATGAGTTACCTTGTATTATAAATTTACAACCTCATGAGTCATTGGCCTTGGGTATGAACCACCCAAAGAACCCACCAATTCACCTAAACCCATTTCCACCATACAAGATGATATCCCATCCTCACCAACCTAACCACTTTCCTTACTTGAAGATCATGACATCATCCCCCCTAAAAAAAATTCTTTCTAGTTAATACCATTAGTTTGGGCCTTCTCATTTACCAAAAGGGTGGCCAAATCAAATTATTTCCACTCATGTACCCTAAAATGGTAGAAAATGATTCTCCTATCATCAACACCATCCAACATCAAGATGATGATTCTATTCTTACCTACCTTAGTATGGGGGATTCTTCTATCTATAAATCCCTTCCTCTTGAGGCCTTGACCATGTCAAATAAATCCACCATGGATATCAACTTCGGTACTCTAGATCACCCCTAAATTATCAAATTAAGCTAATAACTAATTGTCAAGGAACTTCAAGACTTTTTATCCTTCCTTCAAGAACACAACATAGCATTCACTTGGTTTTATAGTGATATACCTAGGATTGAACCCACTATTACTACCCATAACATAGTTACTCATTATGATGCCAATCTTGTTAAAAAAAACTTTGATGCATGCATCCTCACATAGCCCTTCTTGTCAAAGAAAAGCTTCAACATCTCCTATCTGTAAACTTCACTCAACCCATTGACTACCCCTAATGGGTCTCATATATTGTTCCTGTAACCAAAATCATTGGAGGTCTCTACATTTGTGTGGAATTTTGTGACCTTAACCTCACCTACCCCAAGGATGACTTTCCTCTACCTAAAATTGACCATCTTATGGATCTCATGGCTGGCCATGAGATTTTATTCCTCATGGATGGGTTTTTAGGTTATAATCAGATCTTAATTTCTCTTGAAGACTAGCATAAAACCTCCTTTACCACCCCTTGGGGGAAACTTTTATATAGAATCATGCCTTTTGGGTTAAATAATTCTAGTGAAATCTACCAACATGCCATGACTTATATCTTCCATGATATCATCCATAAGATTGTAGGAGACTATGTGGATGACCTTCTCAAGAAATCCAAACTTTGAATAAATAACTTAACTATTCTTACAATCATATTTGAATGCCTCATTCATTATCATATTTACCTTAATCCTAAGAAATGCATTTTTTGGGTCCTTTTAGGAAAGATTATTGGCATTATCATCTCTCTTCATGGAATTGAAGTAGACCCTGCTAAAGTTAGAGCAATTTTGGGCATGCCTCCTCCAACCAACCTTAAGCAACTTTGTAGCCTGTAATGAAAACTTCAATCCATTCACTATTTCATTTCCCAATTTTTTGACTAGTGTCAACCTTTCCATCACCTTCTAAAAAATATGTTTCTTGCAAATGGAATGGTGATTTCCAAAAAGCCTTTGACTCACTCAAGCAATACCTTTTGTCACCACCTATCCTCACCCCTCATAAATATGATCACCCTTGTTACCTATATATCTCTACCATAGACAAATCCCCATGGGTCATGTTAGCTCATCGAGATGAACAACACAAAGATCAAGATGTATACTACATTAGTTACATGCTTGTATAATATGAGACTTGGTATACACATACTGAGAAAATCTACTTAGCATTGACCTTCATGGCTACCAAACTCTACCACTACCTTCTTAACCATAAAACCTATGTCATAACTAATACTAACCCACTCAAATACATGCACTTTAAACCATACCAAAACCAATGTACGGTTAAGTGGCTCATGTTCCTAGCTAAATTCAACCTTGAATTCCTCTAGTAGAAGTTTATTAAAGGTCAGGTCATTGCTGACAAATTGGCCAAAGATCCTTTAACAAATAACCAACCACCTCTTCTTGCCTTTTTAGATGATTATATCATTACTCTTTTTCAATAATATGGTATAACATACCAAATGACCATGTTAATTGATGGCATGAAGTGCTATTAAGGAGGGGGTGCCAGATTTATTCTCATTTCTCTTGATGGAAAACCCTTTTCTCTCTCCTTCAAACTCAACTTTGAATGCACCAATAATATGGCTGAGTATGAAGCCCTAGTGATAGGTCTCTGAACTACTCTAACCTAGGGAATTAAGACAATCCATGTATTTGGTGATTCTCAAGTTATGGCCAACCAGGTCAATGGATCTTATCAATTTAAGAATGATGTCTTGCAAAAATATTAAATTTTAGTTGACAAACTCTTAACATCATTCAAACATTACTTGGTCCAATCCATTCCCTAATATAATAATAAATTCATAGATACAATAGCCTACCTTGCTTCCCAGATCCCTTCTCAACCTTCTAATTCCAAAATATTTATCACCATTCATAATTTTACCACTCCCTCTTATAGCCAATCTGATCTCCTTACTATCTATAGCATGAATGAATCCTCATCTGACATTTGGTATGACAAAACTCTTAACTACCTCAACCTAGGAATCATCTCTCCCAATATCATTAAAAATTCTTGAAGATATTTTATTCAGAGTACCTCTTATTACACCATACTAGGGGGAATCCCTTACAAACATGGTTTTGATTTTCTCCTTCTTCATTGCTTATGCAGCCATAAATCTTCCCATACCATCAAAGAAACACATGATGGGATCTATGGGGGACACTTTAGTAGCTTAGCAGTCATTAAATGTATCCTTCCCCTTGGCTATTGTTAGCAAACCCTCAACAAAGACTATTATGATTATGTAAAAAAGTGTGTAAATTGTCAACAACATGCTAATTTACATCATGCACCAGCCAATAGCCTCCAAGTATCTAAGGAATTTTAGCCTTTCTCTCAATGGGGGATCGATCTCATTAGGGAAATTAACCCCCATTCTTCATAGTGGCATATCTCTATCATCATAGCCACTAAATATTTCACTAAGTGGGTGGAAGATATCGATCTTATCTCAACCAAAGTGGAGAATATTGTCAACTTTATCAACCATCATATCATCTATTGCTTTAGTGTTTCTCATAAGATTATTACTAATAATGGTAAATCTTTAAAAAACAAGAAATTCCAAGGGCTATGTGATGAATTTAGTATCTATTTAATCTTTTCCTCACCTTACCATCCATAAGAAAATAGACAAGTAGAAGCCTCTAACAAAATCCTTCACAAAATGCTAGCCAAAGTAGTCAATGTTTTAGGTTAGGATTAGCACTTGCACATTCTATTCACTTTGTGGGCCTATCTCAATAAAATTTTAACCTCTATAGGTGCTACACCTTTCTCTTTGGTATTTAAAGAAGAGACAGTCTTGCTTCTTGAAGTCCAAATCCCATCTCTTCACATATCTTTGCAATAACTTATTTCCAAGGAAGATTTTTGTGAGCACTATTTATCTCAACTTGAGCTACTTGACGAGCATCATTTAGAATCCCTCACCCACCTCTATATTTATCAAGAGAATATCAAACACACTTATAAAAATCACCTCAAACAATTAGAATTCAATATAAAAAACCTCATCCTAAAGGAAAACCAACACGTAACTAACATGGAGAAGAGTAAATGTAGTAAGTTTGCTTTTAATTGGCTTAGACCCTACATCACTACCCATAAGTATGGATCAGGAGCTTATCATTTATCCTCTCTCAAAGACAAACCATAACCTGATCCTCTCAATGCTTCACATCCACATCTATTTTTATATTAATTGAGGATCAAGATCACCTCTTTTGTCTAACTTAAGCTCATCCTTTGATTACAAGATTCTAACCTTCACCTATCTCTCTCCTCTCCTTTTGAGTACAATTGATCACAACATAGAACCATGTGATTAACCATCATAGTCATAGCCTAATCCTAAATATGGGTACCATGGCTCTACCCATAGCATGGTTCTCATAGATACTTTTCATCTCTAATAAGATGGAATCCCATGGTCACTACCTCTCAAAACCGCACCCTTTCACATATCATTGACCTTATTGTGTTAATTTTTTTCCCTCATAAAGGTAAGCATCTAAACCTAATTAGACTTGTCCATTTCTAAACACATTGTATCTTGAAACAATTTGGGTACCAAAACAATAGTACTTGGGTCAATATCTTAAACATGGTAAACTATTCCCTTGAAGGATAGTTGCGCAAAAACAATATAAGAATTACCAAATATAAGGTAGACTACTCCCTTGAAGGACATCTATTAAGAGAATTAGATAAATCCAATAAGCTTAAACCATTCCCTAGAAAGATAGCTAAGTTAACTTTGTCAAAAGTAGAGTGATTTCATGAAATCTTTTTGCATCGATCAGCTTCTCATATACAATAATAAAGCAAAAGACACACTATCATAACAAATTCTAAAGATGAAATTGGTTCTCAAATAGAATAATAAGTTAGAAGCCATAATCAACTTTCCCATGTAAACTTATTCTACTAATCAATCTACATCTAGCATACAACATGGACTTGTCTATTATCATTCTTAGGCCACCTATAAAAGGGGAAAACTAATTCACATGTGGTTATCATACATATCACCCATTACCTTCACACTACCCATCACCCATCTTCCCTTTAGACTATTTATAAATCAAGGGATTTAGAGCTTACTTGACACCTGGTGATCAAGAAACCTTTTTTTATCAACTAACAACCACTCGTGTGTAGCATTTGAGAGGTTTATATTCATTAAGTCGATCCCACTCCGGGTCTATTTTTAGTCATTGTCAAGAACAAAGCATTGTTCCCTATTCTTAATGTGATTGGTTGATGTTTTCCTCACAAATTTTACCATTCAATGTTGCAAAAACAATAATCATTATTTTTTACATTCAGTAAGATTATAACAACAACAACCATACTAATCATAACGATAACCATAACATTCATAAGTATCCACACAACCTTAAGCATGATACCATTCGACAAATGACATCCAATTCATTTTGTACATGTTTACAACAAATTATGCAATATTTTATTTAGGGTGTGAGGAGTCACATGACACATACATAGTCATTAGATTAAACATTGCCTAAAGCACATGCATACATTACTTTCCTACCTAAGCATTAAATAAATTATTTGGTGACTCTAGATTTATGTTCATCTTTCCTTCTAGTTGATTACTCCCAATAATTACTTATGAAAAATTCATCATTTATTTAGGAAATTTTGTGCATTCTAGAGGGAAAATTTTCCTTGAGTAGACCATGGTTAGATAGATTAGTGCAGGCTAAGAGCATTGCAGTGTGGGATGAGGGAATGACACTCCTATTTGTTGTTTCTATTATTTTTTATGATGAATGTGGTTGAAGATTGTAGTATTAGTGTGTGGAGGGACATGCACCATCATTTTAAATGGAAAGTCAAATGGTGATTGTGTGAAGGTAAATGTGCTTGCATGAAAGGCAAGATCTAATCTTGGTTTTGGCCCTTATCATGATTCTTTAAATAAAATAGCTACCCATTATTCTTCACCAACTTGATTCTCCAATTCAATCGAACAAGAAGGTCATATCCTTAAATAGTCTTCCCACTTGAAATATTCATGTCTACCTACCTTTTCACATGGATACATCACCCTTGATATGATTTCTTGTCTCGATAAAGACATTATGCACCATCATGATATCTTTTTGTTTCCCTTATCATCTGATTCACATCCAATGTCTTTTATTAATTTGTCATCTTGTGACCCTTATAGGCCTGGGGTTCATTTTTTCCATTGTCACCTTTGGCTCGATTGACATAAATTGGCTTCCAACCATGGACCACTGTAATAACCACATCTTCAAAACTATCACTATTACTAGTGGTGGTAACTCCCAAATCCTTACCATTATAAAAACTCTTCCATCAAATGTAGGCTACCATGAATTCATAATAATACATTGACCTTCCTATCCCCTCTAACCTTTTATTACTACCAACACATTACCATAGGCTTTAAACATTAGACCCCAACCATTAACAATGCCTACTCAAACATGGTAGTCTTTTCTTTTGTGCTACATAAAAGTTCACCCATATCTAGGGAATGATCACCATCTGATCCAACTGTATAACCAATATCCTAGACCATGTATCTCCTTGATACAAGGGCCTCTTCTAAGTGGAACCCCAAGTCAACAGTTCTAAGGAACTAGGATAGAGGATGAAAACATGGCTGTCATTTGTCTAGCCTACCCATGAAGCTCTTTGGTCAGGAAAGGTCCATCCTTTATCTCTCACCATACTACTAACTTCCTTACTCATAGAATCTACTTAGTAATCAAATAAATTAATTATTAGGTCATTACTTTTCTACGACCCTTAAAATTTGACTCAGTGATGATTAACCTTGGCCAAACTGACTATGTAGATTGTAATAGAAGCCCACCTCCTAAAACTTGGTTTGTAATGGTAGATGTTATCTCTAGAATTTTACCCTTGCACAATTTTAGGAGGTGCAACCTCCTCATAAAGGCACCTCTTCTATGTATTAGTTCCATTGAAGCTCATTTGTGGTGCTTAGCATGGTGTTACCTTCTAACTTATCATACCTTCCCATATGTGTCTCTCATACTACTAAATGCGGGATCATTATGGTAATTATTCACCAATCTACATCATGCACTTTCACTGACACCTTCACCAAATCCCAAAACCATTATTTTACAAAACCTTCTCCCTCAACCCAATCCAACCCATGTGCTCCATCAAATTATGGTAGCCAATTTGATCACCACTCACCCAACCCTTGTTGAACTACGTTGGCCTGATGTCCACATACTATGTAGGTGTTGCTTCAGTTTTATGGGTATCTTGGCCACTAACAACTAATTACCATCCCCTTTTTTATTTCTCACTCATTTCCACAACTAACAACACCATCTTGATTAGGGTGTCCTAAATCAAGGAAGCTTTGAAATATTTATTAAGTGTCCTTATGTTTTAACATCATCTAATACTTCCTCTTAAGTTTTCCCCCCATTACTGAGAGAACTATATCAGCCTGAGGTTTTTTTCGACTATGTAGGTAGCACTTAGTTACTAAGGTCAACTCAGTTGCATCATTTATTTACTTTTCCCTTCTCACCTAAAATCTCTTCCTCCACTTCTCTACATATATCCTCACCACTTCCCTCCCTTTAGCTTGTCAATCTCTTTTAAACACTTTTCTATCTATCAATCTCTTTTAACACAAGGGTTGATAGCCTTCCTCATTGGCCCCTCTTATCTCCCATAAAATAACCACCTACTTTTATTCGTTGACCTCCCCATCATCTTTCATTTTTCATGATTCACATCTCAATCCTCTACCCATTTTTTATGTCTCTTGTCCCTCTCTCAACTTCTTACCAACCTTACCCTTTATCTCCTTTAACTTCTTTCACCATCCTTATCATCTCCCCTCACCCTTGGCTACTTATCATACCCTATTTATCAATTTATTTTCCTCACTAATTCCACATCATACTATGCATCTTGCAATCTTTCTATTTCTTCTATTGATACCCTTTTTATTTAGATGTACCACCACTCTCTACCATTTTAGGCACTCTTCCCAGCTTTCCCATTTTCTAGTCTTCTTATTTCATTTTTTTCCATCCTTTCATCCTTTTTGTCTTCCTTTTATCCTCCACAACTAGTTTCTCCTTGGGTATTTATCCTTTGATAATCCTTCCATAATTTCCCATTTTCTTCTTCTCAATTCTTGCCTTTGCCTTTTGCATTCCCCTTTTCCTCTTTCCATCTCAGTACCCACTTATCTTTTGCATATGTGTGAGTATCCTTGCTTTGTATCCCTACTTCAATTCTTCCTTTTTATTCTTATCATCCCTGATCTTCATTCTCTTTCATTTTTTTCCACCATCCTCTCCTTTTTTTCCATTTCATTTCATTTTTTTGGTCTTGAGGACATTTCTTATTCTTCCCAACCTTCTTTTTTTCCTTCTATATATCCATGCCTATCTCATTCCATCCTTCTCCACCTTCATATTTATATTTGACTACATTTTTTCCTTCACCTATCTCTTCATCCATCTCCTAGTCTACCTTCACCTCATCCCTTGTTGGATCTCCCTTATTTTCTCTAATTCAACCTCCACCTCTTTAGAGTGTAGTCACCAGTTATGTCACTTATACATCTCTTAGTCTAATTCTTCAGGTCTTCCATACCCTTGATTTAATATGTGAAATCCATAACCTCCTCCCTCATTTAACTATTATTATTATTATTGTTATTCACCTCACACTATATTCCAAAACCCCTTAGCATCTTTCTCTGAATTCCTTCAAAACTCAATGCTTACTTATTTTAGGGCCCCATTGACTCAAGGGTCAAGGGTTAAAATCTTCACCACTTCTTGTTTACCCACTCTACTACTTTGATTCCATAAATTATTAAATCATACTCATCCTTAGATTGTTAAAAACATTGTTGTGGATTATGCACAATGTCAACTTATTTGGATGGTGGTGAAAGTACCCATTAAGTCAACATGGCAATTTAAGTAGTGCTAGATTTTCTAAAGCCTGGTAAAGCATATTTCTCCTCTTTTTAAATGGTGACATAAATTTCATGCTTGAACTTGATTATCCATGGCTATAGATTCCTTTTGCATAGTTGACATGATCATCTAATTGCATCTTAGGTAATCTCATCCACCGTTTCTATTAAACCAATCAAAAAACTATTTGATACCCATATTTTCCACCCTTTTAGAGCTTCCATTAATCCAAAATCCTTCAACCATACCTAACTACATGATATCAAATTAGGACAACCAAATTAACCAACACTCCCCACCTTAAAAGAACTACATTTGGCTTGATGTTTTTTTAGGATTCCTATCCATAGAACTATGTAACTAGTTCCCACTTTCTGAGTACATCTGTAGTTGGCTCAACTATCCCCCTTCTAACCCATACCAAATCCACCCATATTCCCCCATATTATTTATCTCATATTCTCCTTATTTTCCAAGATAGCAATATGAAATTTATATATTTTCCATATTCTTTACCTTGGTGATGCCTTGGTGACAAGATAGCAATATAGAAGTTATATATTTTCCATATTTACAATAGAAGATACATCTTTGAATTTTTATGAGATGGTCTCTTGATCATTACCTTATCTCTCCAAGATTTATATATTTATGTTGGAGAACTTGACTTTTATATTCAATTGTTTGTGGGACATGTGATCTCATTCTTCCCTTTGATGTTTGACATATTTGTTTGATTTTTTTTGTTACTTCTCTTACATTGATGTTTTTGTCATAAATAAATTTTATGTGTCCCTTATTTGATTTGGATTGTTTCTTATCTTACATGGCATGGATTTTTTGGGTTTTTCAAGCCTAAGAATCGTCATAATTTTATCTTAACATTTTTATTTTGTTTCTATCTATTTCTTCAAATATTTTGGTTCTTTGTCTTATCAATCTCAAATTACTAATTTAACCAATTTTTTAAATCATTTATAATATTTTTTTCATTTTTATCCATTTATAGACAAATTTGTATATTCACACATTATTTTATCCACTTTTAGCCTTGTTTCCTAAACATTTCTCAAATGTATATATTTTGCCCTCCATGATTAACACTTTGGTATTTTCATGTAGTCATTCATTGAAAATGTAATTCAAGGTATGAATATTTTACATTTATTTATTCATTTATTATCAATTCTTTCAATTTTATTTATATTTATTATTATCTATCAAACTTGCACCCTTGTGAAGGTAGTTTCAAGCTTTCATAGTCTAGAGTAACATGGAGTCAATCCTAGGTTGTGTGTCATAATATATGGATTAAATATATATATTTTAAGTGATAACTATCCTTGATGTATCAGTTAGTCTCTCTACACTACACTACCATCTTGTAAGGAAAAAATAAGGAAGATAAACTAATAAAAACTATCTAATTGAAGTGATATACCAAAATATGTCATTCACTTATCTAATATACACTAATAATGCTACATAAAAACATGGACCTAATTGAACTTACCAAATGAAGATATCCAAACATTAATATTTCATATAGAGGTTTATCTCAATGCATGATCTAAGGTAGATGATCAATAGGTCTCTCAAAGACAATAAGGAAATGTTACACTTTCCATACATATAAGATTATTCAAGCACACTATACAACCTATAATTATGAACAAACACATTAAAATAGGTAAACAGGAGAGAAAAAATGTGAGGAAGCATTCACTATCACTAACATTAATCTATAAACCATGAACATACACTAGTCACAAGCATTGAGGAGGCATGAGTTCAATATTATTTAGTTTATAGAGCCAAGTATAAGTTTTTTTTTAGCAAGGATCTAACACAAATCAGGTTAAGGATCATTATAAATTACAAAAATATGCATACTTAGAGAGAGAGAGAGAGAGAGAGAGAGAGAGAGAGAGAGAGAGAGAGAGAGAGAGAGAGAGAGAGAGAGAGAGAGAGAGAGAGAGAGAGAGAGAGAGAGAGAGAGAGAGAGAGAGAGAGAGAGAGAGTAAAATCTTAAAAATTAGGAAATGTGACATCCACTAGGTCCTCTAACTCCAACATAGTACCTCCTAGTTTCTCTCATCGAACCTTTGAAAAATGGAATATAGGTTGAGGTAGATTTTTTTATAATTTTTAAGGAGTATTATCCATTAGTTGGAGGAGTTTGACCAGCTAAAGTTCCTACATTATTGCTTGCACACCCTATATATCAGCTTGCTTTTTTTCCTTAATGAATAAGTCTTCTTCAATGAAAATAGGTATTCATGTATTGATAAATTATTTATTTGAAACCATATCCTCATAAATGAGAGAGAGAGAGAGAGAGAGAGAGAGAGAGAGAGAGAGAGAGAGAGAGAGAGAGAGAGAGAGAGAGATGTGACATCCACTAGGTCCTCTAACTCCAACATAGTACCTCCTAGTTTCTCTCATCCAACCTTTGAAAAATGGAATATAGGTTGAGGTAGAATTGTTTATAATTTTTAAGGAGTCTTATCCATTTATTGGAGGAGTTTGACCAGCTAAAGTGCCTACATTATTGCTTGCACACCCTATATATTAGCTTGCTTCTTTTCCTTAATGAATGAGTCTTCTTAAATGAAAATAGGTATTCATGTATTGATAAATTATATATTTGAAACCATATCCTAATAAATGAGAGAGAGAGAGAGAGTAAAATCTTAAAAATTAGGAAATGTGACATCCACTAGGTCCTCTAACTCCAACATAGTACCTCCTAGTTTCTCTCATCCAACCTTTTAAAAATGGAATATATGTTGAGGTAGAATTTTTTATAACTTTTAAGGAGTCTTATCCATTGATGGGAGGAGTTTGACCAGCTAAAGTGCCTACATTATTGCTTGCACACCCTATATACTAGCTTGCTTCTTTTTGTTAATGAATGAGTCTTCTTCAATGAAAATAGGTATTCATGTATTGATAAATTATTTATTTGAAACCATATCCTCATAAATATATGAGATATATACACCTTGAAATGGATGTTATAATACTCCTTGAAGCTTGTTTGACTTTATCTCCTTGACTAAGATGAGGAGAGGAAAATGTCTATTTGAGGATGTTAAAGACTCATTAAAGCACTTGAATCCTTATTGAAACTAATATCTAGCCTTTTATTTCTTCAATTTTGTATTGAAGATGATAATTAACCTTTTAAAATCTTATTGAATAGTTTTGTGCATTGATTTGGTTGGTTGACCCCTTGAACTCTTCCATCTTCATCATGGTGTACAAAAGAAAAACTTGGTTTTGATTTTAATCAATAAAATTTCCTAAATGTATGGTTAATAAAATAATTTTATACTTGAAACAAGGCACTTTTATCCATAAAACCCTCCAAAATATGCAATTTTGTTCCATTTTCTTGTTTTTCTACCTATTCTTTGTAACCCTAAAAATAGGTAAGCCTCCTTGTGTAAAAGAGTGGATAGACTATAATAGAAAACCAAATACATTTTTGAGGACCCATTATCCCCTTACCACTCAATTCCAAGTTTTTATATCAAAATATGAGTGGAAGTGTCTCATTTTCTACCATTTCTCTCTCTAATTAAGCCTAATTAGGCCTCCTAGGCCTAAATATTATAAATTTGGCCCAAATGGAGACCCACACATTTGAAACATAAAAAAAGTGTTTGATTAATTTTATCTATCCTAATACCATAATCCATGTAAAATTTTAAGTTTTTAGGCCTTGTGTAGATGGTCAAACCATGAAATGGCCATTGGTAAGCCTAGCTGTTTATGTATGCTTGAGAGGTAGTTTGAGATGATTTTCTTTAATATTATAGGTTTTATTTCTTTTAAATTACTTAATGAAACATATAAAACCTTTATAAAACTCATCCATTGAGATATATGTCTATTATTTCACTCATAGGCCTTCATCTAGGATTCTTGGCTTGCAAAATTGGGTTTTCTCACCTTTTGACTAGGTGGCCAACTTGGAGGTATGGTATAGAAACTTTGAGAGATATGTAGAAGATTTTGGATGATATAAAAACCTATTTCCATCCCATATAAGCCTATTTAAATTGTTTATAGATCATTCCACATGTTATACCCTCACAAAGAAGCCTTAAACTAAATATATTTCCTATATTATATAGTAATGTACCTACAAATGTGAACCAACACCTTGAAGTGGATATAAAGATAGATTTGAATGAAATTAGGATTATATATAGGTTACATAATGAAATTTTAAGGTATTAAAAACACATTTCCTCCATCAAGTTAGTTTTAAGGTTTAAGAATGGTTTAAAGAGGTTTAGGATCTTAAAAATGATTCATAAAGTACAAGGGTCCATTATAAAAACCAATTATAGGATGTAGAATACAATATAAATACATAAAACATTTAATGGACATCTATCACCATACATTATATCCTTAGAGTTATGAGCAAAAAATAGGGACCTCTTCGAGATCCTTCTCAAGTTAAAAAGGGTTTTAAGTATCCAACTTTCTAAGTGAAAGTTCATACAACTATGGGACCCAAGTATTGAACCAAATATATATGTTTAAATTAGGGGACCCCATAAAACACTTCAAGTAGCCTATTGTTACAATTTAGCTTCTAAAAGAATTTCTAATCTCTACAAACATGCTTCTTAGATTGGTAGACTACATATGAAGGCTGAGAAAGGTTCTTTGAGGTCATTAAGACCTCAAAACACATTTTAATAACAAATAATACCTTCAATAGGTTTTTAGTGATTCATAATGATCCTCCACAATCACAGACCTTCCAAAAGGTTTGAAACCTTATGTTCACTATTTGGTAATTTTCATGCAAACTAAACTTACTGACCCTAGAGGTCTATTCCCTAATCCTTTTCCTATACCACTAAATCAAAACTTGATGGAAATATTTGTTAATGTAATATAAACTCTTTTTAATATTATAAATACAACTTCTAGTGAGAAATACATTCACCTTACCTTCATCTAGAGTAGTCTTGCAGGCCTTTAATGGACTATGTCAGGTTGAGTTGAGCCTTATCCTACTGAGTATGATTTTATTAAACACTTTAAATGGAAATGGATTCCATTGCTTGAAATATCATCCAAAAAATCTCTAGAAATTATACCATCCAAAGTGTGACCTCTTTCCACATTGTCACTCCAAGAAAAAAATGTGTGTAGGTTAGTTGTAGGTGATGTGGTTGTAAGTGACTTTCACTATTTCCTTAGACTATATGGAGAAAGTGACTATAAGAAAACATTTAATAAGTATTTGAAACTGTTCAAAAATACTTATAACCTTTTGAAAATCTCTAAATATCTCACTTCTCTCACATAAGCTTTCTCATTCATTTATTGCATAGGTTTGACTATATCTTTACCTTGTTTGACTATAAATTCACCTTGATTATGAGAATTATTTTGAGAGATATCCTAATTTGAAGTATTATTTATATCATTATGTCAAAATTCACACTATAATAAATTAATATTCATACAAAGTTCAATTTCATCATTGTACCCTTTCATCTTATAGTCCTTGGAACTTGGTTAGGCTTAGTTAAGCTAACCTGTAGGTGGTGATTTTAAAGTTCTCAAACTTGAATGGATAAGGTAAAAAACATTAAGGATTTTAATATGTATTAATAAACCTACTTCACCTCATGACACCTTATGTAAATGTTATAATTCTACTTGTTCCTCTTACTCATGTACTCACATGACCACATATAGGCCACCTTAACTGACTAAGCCAAAAACCATGGTTATAGGTGCACATTTGGTGTTTGGTCTAGACTATAGATGTAAAATTCTAATAAAATTACCTTATTACTCCTAATATTCCAAATTATTATCATGGATATCATTTGAGTTATCTTAATGAAAACCATTTACCTTAGTGACTCTAATATGCTTCTTGAAGTAGCCTTGAACTATGACTATTGTAGGTGTGCATTTTGCTTTTTTTAGGTCTCTGTATAGATGAAGGAAAGATATGTGACAAGGTTGTTTATATGAAAAACATGATGCTAATAAAATCATTGACTCTAACTCACTTTACCAACATGGATAAGCATACAAAGAGATTGATTAATAAGGAAACCAAAACATGATCTTTACGTTAAAAATTGCTAATAAACCTTAATCTCTACTAAACTAGGTTTTTTGGTCTTCTTTTATGATTTTGAATTATGCATCATTATCATCCATTAAATGGGATTATGTCACCCCGAATTTTCATCTAACACCTTCATAACACATCCTTAAGAGAAAATAATCCTTTAGAAGTCCTTTTCAGTTGGTAATATAATAATACACAGACTTGACTATTTCATTAAGGCATATAAGGCTCCAAATGGATCTATTAATCTAATAAGTTTCATTATAAAATTAAATAACCCTATATAATTCTTGGATATACTTCATTTTCTTCCAAATTTCTTTCATTTTTCTCATGTTTCTTATGCGCATGTCATTTGCCATTTTGATCTCTATCTACTCATTAGACCTATAAGTGTTCTTTTGAGACTTAAGCAAGCATGGTTTTAGGATGTCATATGGATTTTATTCCCAAGGTAAATAAATATTTTTTCACCTTTTTTTATATCCTCCAATATCATGATAAACTCTCTAAGATACTCTCATATATTAGAAGCTCTTTACACCTATAACTATAGCTTGGGAAAGACACCATCTCACTAAAGATACTTCAAGTAAGCCCCTCTTGAATATGAAGACACATGAATTTTTTTTTGAATATAAGGGGTTTATTATAAATTAAAATTGAACATGATAACCCTTGAATATCAAGACACTGAATTAATATATCAAATATGCTTGAAAACTGTTGACTTAAACAATCAACATAGGCAACTGATTTCATACCAAAATATGTTGTATCAAGATAAATAACCTTATGAGTCAAACATTAAAAATTAAATATTTTACCTTCTAATCATCAAACTATAACCATTTTTCTCCATTGAGTTTTGAAGTTAAGAAACATAGACAAACTTGGGCCCTGTCTGGATGACTAAGACATAATGACCAGCTTACACTCTTAACAATTTTTCATAAATATGGGTGGATCAATATGAAAATAAATGAAAAAAATATTAATATTAATATGGTACCTATCATTTACCAATATATTTTTACTTGGATCTTTCTCTCCTTACTATACTGAGCAAAAATTTGATGGCCTTGCTAGAGCTGCCAAACAAGTCGATAAGAGATGTAAATCAGTTTTCTACCATTTTTTTTACATAAAACTCCTTATAAACCATGTATTTGATATTTAAAAATACAAATAAGGTCATAAATATTTAGATCAATTTTACCTCGGATACCTATATGGAAAACCTCAAAATAGGCCTTTTTTACACTAAAACTACCATAACCACTTGAGAAACCTAATGAAACTATTGAAAAAATTATTCATTAGACCTTTTCATGTCTAAAAAAGTAAATCATGACATTATTATATTATTATACTACCATTATCATGAAAAATTTACTCTAGAAGTGACAAAGTGATCCAAAATGCAACCAACTAGGTTATAAAGTTATCCAAGCATGTCACCAACCAGTTTGATCAATTATAAAGAATTACATGACCTTGACATAAGACATGAGGCATATAAATATTTTATATACTCATTATATCACTTTAAACAACTTGAAATAGGTCAATATGTGATTAAACAAACATAAAGATATGATGAACACAAACTTAAACTCATCAAATTTACCTTAAACTTTAATAATGAAGGTTTTAGATGAAAATTTCAAAGACATTACAAGAAAAACATAATAAAAAATAGGTCAAACAACATTAAAAGAAAATTTTCAAGTTATAGGGGTGACAAATTGACTTGTGAGTTCAAATTTGTCAATATTTTGGTGACTTGGCTGGAAAGCATGCCTATTATGCCTATGAACCATTAACATTGAAAATATATTGGAATTATAAAATCACTTATACAATTTAAAAAAATACATGATAATACATTGAACTTGGTTGAAACAAATTGATTTGACCTCTAAGACAAACAACACAAGGGCAAACACATAAAATAAGACAACACACACACACACACACACACACACACACACACACACACACACACACACACACACACACACACACACACACACACACACACACACACCTATTCTTGTGCTATAAATAACTTAGGGAACACAAGAAACATAAGAAAACTACAATAAACAACTAAAATTTAAAAATTATCCTCTTGGATCAAATGGTAAATTCCTAAGATTTTTTTCTTTATGAGGTGAATAATGGTACAAGGCAAGTTGGCTCCTAAACATGGTTCTTGATAGGCCACTTTTCTTGCCTATCAAATCTATTTTCATATATTAAAGTGATTAATAACCAAAAAACTGTCACCTATGAAGACACATTCATATTTTACTTCAATATCTTTCACATATTGATTGTCACCTACAATATCATCACGTGATATCTCATCTAGGCATTATCTTTGAGTCTCTATGGCATCTTGAGTGACCCCATTATTCCTATCAACTACTACAAGTTCATTAAGATTTTAAGGAGGTTTTAATATTCAACCCAAGATATAACATGATATTTAATAAGTGTGTCTTGATCTAACTCCTCATAAGCATTCACAATAGGAGATGTATCCTTAAAAAAGCCATCAATCTCTTATAAAGACTAAATTCACAACTACCAATCATCTTTTAGTTCCTCACTTTGATCAAATTGAATGAGATCAGCTTGAATGGCATATTTATCTTTCTCAATTGGAGTTAAAGGGTTGTCAATAATGTTAAATGTGTAATCATGATGTGATTGGTGTACAACCTGATTAAGCTCAAATTCTTGCTCATTTGAAACTATCTAAAATTCATTCATGACTTAAACTTGTAATATTTCCTCAAGCTCACATCCTTGATTATTTTGATCTATTTCACATATTTTCAAGATTTCACCTTATCCAGCTGAGATGTCTCCTTCAAGATTAGCCTCAACCTAATTTTGAACTTCTACCCTGAGTGAAGTATCAATGAAAATATCTAACTTATACACCCTTGAATTTTCCTCCTCACATTCTCTTGGAATCTCACTTTCAAATATAAATTCCTCCTCTAACTCCTATATGACAAGCTCCTCTTAAAGAAGGGATATGGTGGGAGGGTGATGGAAGCCATTTATTTGAGAGGGATTATAAGGTATGGAAAGTTTCTCATGATCATATTTTAGAGTCTTGAGGTAAATGGGATCATCTAAGGATTCATAAAGAGGAGGGAAAGAGAAAATTTTAAATACTTCTATATTATACTTCTTCCATTTGGTAATCACTTTATAAAAATCTAAAGCATCCTCATCCTCATGGATACCTTGAGCTTCAGCGATGGGTCTAGAATAACATAGAAAAAATCTTAAGCTATGGTTGGCCTAATATATTGATTGAATCTCTGGATTTTATGGGATAATTCCCCTTGATGTATCAATTAATTTCTCTACACTACACTATTAGCTTCCAAAGAAAAGGGAATGAAGATAATTTAAATAAAACCTATCTAACTGAGGTGATACACCAAAAGCTATTATTAAATTATCTAATATGTACTAAGAAGGCTAATAAAAATGTGGACCTGATTTCAATTCTCAAATGAAGGTATCCAAACATCAATATTTCACATAGAGTCTTAGTTTGATGCATGATCTAAGGTAGTTGATCAATAGGTCTCTCAAATATACTAAGGAAAGATTACACTTACCAAACATACAAGATTATTAAAGCACACTATAAAAACTATAAGGATGAACTAACACCTAAAAATATGTTTAGAGGAGGAGGAAAATGTGAGGAAGAACTCACCATCACTAATATTCATTCACAAACCATGAACATACATTAGTCACAAGCATTGAGGATGCATGAATTCAATCTTATATAGTTTATAGAGCTAAGTGAAAGTGTTTTTATTAGCAAGGCTCTACCATAACTTAGGTTAAAGATCATTATAAATTCCAAAATTAGGCATACTTAAAGAGAATATGAAAAAGGAGAGAGAGATACAAAGTAAAATCCTAAAAACTAGGAAATGTGACAACCCTAGGTCCTTCTCCAACTCCAACATAGTACCTCCTAGTTTCTATCATCCAAACTTAGAAATATGGAATAGAGGTTGAGTTAGACTTTTTTGGAAGGTTGAAAGAGTCTTGGGCATTGATTGGTGGAGTTTGACCAACTAAATTGCCTATATTCTTGCTTTCACACCCTATATATTAACTTGCTTGTCATCTTTGATCAATGAATCTTCTTCCTTGAAAATAGTTCTTCATGTTTATTATAAATATGATTATAATTTATTTTAAAGGGGGAATTATTATCATGTCATTAATTTTTAGGATTAAATATGTTGAATAGAGGATATATAAGGGATCCTATCATAGGTCAATGATGATTGGAATGCTTGTGTGCATGAATGGAATTCATCTAGTTCTTCATATTGATCATCTAGAAATTTTGGGTCTATGATAGGAAAAGATGAGAAGGAACTTTACTTGTGTCATTATTGCCATCTGTGAATGAGTATGGAAGAGCTAGTGATATGGTTATGATCACACTAGTCCCTAGTTATGCACTATATTTGAAGTCATGCGATGAAATGAAGTTGAAGACATGGGCATGAAAAGCTGGATACTTAGATAAAAATCACTAATTTTCTATACTTATCCAAATTTTCAAAAGGTTTCATTAGAGTCATGTAAACATATTAATGAGGTCAATGTTTGCACATATGAAGGTACTAGGAAAAATGATTAAATAGGCATGTTCATTTGTATGCCTAGTTTATATGTGTTGAATCCTAGGTCACGTGTTATAGTGTGAAAAAAGATATGTTAGATCAAAATTGGGCTTCCAACTATTTTAACAATGTTTTGTAACACTTAGTCAAATTTGTAGATTGTAATAAATAGATGAATAGGCATTTTTATGATGTCATATCTTTCATGTATGAAGGCCTTAAGAGAAAATGGATATATGGATTGAATCCCATATGTAAGAGGATCATACGCCCTTAATTTTAGGTTATTTTACTAATCATGATAAGAGTTATGTGAGATCAAAGTTGGCTTTCTAGGCAAGTTCGAGGCATTTCTAGCTCTATGTTAGAATAAACTCAGCAAGTAGATTAATGGAATTATATCTCACATGCACAAATGATTCAAAAAGAATTGAGCATATAGGATTGTTCAAATTAATGCCTATTTTATATGATCCAAATTTTAGACTAGGTAGTTGAGCAATGTAAAAGATATGATGGTGCAAATTTAGCCTTCTAGGCCTAATTAAGATGGTCCCCATACTTAGACAAATATTCTCAAGGTAAAGTTAGAGAAAGTATCAAAGAGATCAAAAAATTGCATTGGATCCAAGATGCTAAGATGAAATGAGATGAAGACATGTGCTAAAATTTTAAATCTTGATTAATGGCTCTCACTTAATCATACGTTGAAGATCTAATGAAATGTAGTGAAGTCAATTTGTCAAAAGGACCTCTGTTAGTGATAAGTGTTACAATCATGAAGTATTTGATAGTAAATATATAATTCTATTTAAAGTCAAATCTTCAATGAGCAATGTGAGGATTCCAAGTGTCTCAATATTAGTAATTGATAACAATATACAAAAGGCATGTGCTAATGCCAAGTGTCACATTCTCAAGATCTAAGTAGAGGTAAAGATTATGCATCTTCAAAGATTGAATGTCACATGGAAGCTTAGATCAATAAAATCAATAGATGAATTTTAAAGTTGATAAAGATAATGTTTAAAAGTGTATAAAGATAGGATGGACAACATGAGCTTATTATAATGTGATTAAATGAATGATTTTTTAAGTTGAGCTATTTGAATATAAACCATCAGATCATGGTGCCAAATTCAAGATCAATGAATGATATTTAAAGATATGTCTAGTCTAATGAGCAAAAAAAATGCAATTAAGCCCTCTATCATGACATAAATAATAAGATTGATTGATCTAACTAATAAAATCTATATAAATGTGCTATGCATCAAAACTAGATTCTAACAAATTCTATAGATAATAATGAGACTGGGAATCATGGTGGTAATGCACGAATTCAAGATGCAAGAAACTTACAACTCAAGTTATAAATAAATAAGTCCAGAACAGAGTGTGATGTGTTTGTGAACAAGTGTGAACACAATAAAAATATGGAACCTTAGATGAGATTTTTATATATATGATATATAGAATATAGGCAAAAGATATTATAATTGAGCAAAGTTGAATAACAAGATAAAGGTAAAGAGTAAAAGAAATGAAGTATGTTGGATAGAGACATATCTAGACACTAAGATAGAGGGGTAAAGAGTAAGAAAGGCACAAAGAGATGATGTGTAGAGCATGAACAATTTCATATCCAAACTATAACAAAGAATATAAGGTTTGGATTCATTTATGAATCTATTTTATAATCTGGACTTGTAGCTCCATATAAGAATTTGATAGGTTGGTACCATTAGATAAGTTATGTGGGTGTTTCTTTAGAGTTAAATCTTTTAAACTATGGGATTGATGTCTCCTTAGGGTTGGTTCCCTTAAAAATTGTAACTAGTGAGATTCTTTATTGTGAGGATAGATTATAATGGTAGTTTCTATCAGCTATTCTCATGGTGGTTTTTCCCATATTGGGTTTTCCATGGTATATTTTATGTTATATGTTTTTATGTGTTTGAGATCTCTACATACAATCTTAATATACATTAAAAGGTTTCGAAAAGGCCTAAGTAATTTAATATACTAATTCACCCCCCTCTTAGTATCTAGTTATATTCCAATAATTGGTATCAGAGCATAGGTTCTATAGAAGAAGATTAATCAACTTAGGTAGATCTTGAAATAATGAACACAAATGGAAAGTCAAATAAGACACCTCTCTTTGATGGATCAAACTATGCATATAATAATGGAAGATTATTTATCCTCATTAGGGTTTGATGTATGTATGTCTATGGTAAATGGATATATAGCCCTTGATACAACTCCTAGTAATCAGGATACCAAGATAGCATATGAGAACAATGCCAAGGTTGATAATGCTATTCTATGTGGATTATGAAACTCAAAGTTTGTCAAAGTGTGCATTATCAAAATGCACAAGATATCTAGAATAAAATGAAGAGCATATATGAAGGAGATGAAAAGGTAAATCAGGCCAAGTTATAAACTTATAAAGGCAAGTTAGAGATCCTTAAGATGAATGAAGAGGAAAAGATTGCATACTACCTCCTAAAGATAGATGAAATATTCAATGCACTTAGAGGGCTTAGAGAATAAATTAAATAATCAATCATTATAAAAAAGGTCTTAAGATCTTTACCATCAATATATGATTCTAAAATATTTACAATAGAGGACACAAGAGATCTGAATAAACTCACAATTGATGAGTTGCATGGAACCTTCACTACCTACAAAATGAGAATGGGAGAAGTAGACAATTTCAAGAGAGGAGATGTATTCAAGGTGTCTAAACCATTAAAGGCAAAAGAACCTACATCTATATTTGAGGAGATTGATGAAGAAGAATTTAACTTTGTTAGAAGACTAAAGAGAGGATCTCAAAAGTATAGAGGTAAGTTAAACTTCAAATTCTTTAATTGTGGTAAATTAAGAGATTTTTTTGCTAAATGACCTCATAATAAAAGGATAACTCTAAGAAAGTAGACAATAGTAAAAAGGTGAAAATATACTATCCCAAGAAGAAGAACTTATCTAAAAATAAGAAAATCCTATACATAAAAGAAGACAATAATTAAATGGATGGAATTAATAGTTCAAATGATGATCATGACTATGCTTTTGTGGCTAAGGAAAAAGAAGCCCTATTCATGACAATATGATTAGATTCTATGGATCAAAAAGAAGTTGAAGACTCAGATGAATAATAAGAAGGAGAAGTGGATCTATAATATGAACTCATCTTTGCTTTAGATGAAATTAACAATCTAAGAAAAGAGAGCTAAAAACAAATGAAGCTTGAACAAAAGGAAATGAGAGAATGTCCAAAAGTCATGAAAAATCTGATTAGATGGTAATTAAACTAAAGACAGAAGTTGAAGAGGCTAATACAATAAAATATGTAGTCAAACTTGAACTACAATTTAAATATACTGAGTACATGAAGTTAGAAGAAGAGATAGTGGCTTTGACAAAAGAACTTGATAAAGCCAAAGGTCAACTAGATAAAATTCTAAAGTTGATAAGAGGATCAAACATTCTTGATGAATTGATTAAATCTCAAAATCCCTCAAAAGATAGATCAAGTCTTGTTTATGAAAATGGAAAACATTCCACTACTATTACATTTGTTAACCTATATGAAAACTTTAAAGCAAAAGGAGAATTAGGAGAAAATAAAGAGAAAGCTTGCAAGGACATAAAGATAGACTCAAACACAGTTGATATGAAGAAATCTAAAGGAGAAAATAAGCCTAAATAAAAGAAGAACATAAGGGTAGCTAATTCAGATGGATACACCAAAGTGAGAGACTTGAAGAAGCCAAAGTTTAGAAGAGCTCCTCATGCTACACCAAGAAATGCTATGACTATGTATTCATCATCTTTCTATGGTTATTGTCGTAGATGTAATCAGTTTGGTTATAGGGATATTGATTGTAGAGTTGTACCTACCAGGAGAATCAATTTTGTAAGCAAAATTTCATTTTCACCCTTGTTAGATATAAATGTAATGTGTTATAATTACAATAATTTTGGTCACATAGCTAAAAAATGTAGAAATAGATTTTTAAGATCAAAAGTTCATAGTCTAGAGAAAATCATGCCTCACAATGTAAACAAAGGTTCACAAGTTTTTGAAAAAAATCCAAATAAGAAACCCAAGTATGTGTAGAGAGTGAAAAATCAATCCATGATTTCTCAAATTGCACTCCATGCCAAGGAGAAAATTTTGTGGGTGATAGAGAGTGGTTGCTCAAAGCATATGATTGGTGATAAGAGAAAGTTCACCAAATTGATCAAATGTAAGGAAGGATATATCTTCTTGGGAGATAACATAATAGTAAATATCAAATGTAAAGGGACTTTGAACATAGATAAAAAAACTACATACACATGATGTCCTTTATATTGAAGGATTGAAGCATAATCTGCTAATTATCAACCAAATGTGTGAAAATGAATACAATGTCACATTTGATGTAGAAGGTTTCAAGTTAAAGAGATCTAGAAGAATAATTTCATAAGGAAAATGGATTGAAAGCAATATCTATAGTCTTATTAAAGTGAATGGTAATAGTTTCCTAATGGGAAATATAAATGACAATTACTTATGGCATAGAGGGATGGATCATGCTAACTTTGATAACCTAGTCAAAGTAATCATAAATTAATGTGTTAGACACATGCCCAATATAACCAAACCTACAGACACTACTTGCAAATAATGTCAACTAGGCAACTAGACAAGGGTCAAATTTTAAACAAAGGAGTATGCAACTATAAAGCCTCTATAATTAGTTCATATTGATCTTTACGGTCCTACTAGGACAAGAGGATCTACAGGAGAGGGATACTTCATGTTGTTTGTAGATAATTACTCAAGAATGACATAGGTAACTTTTTTTAAGGACAAGTCACAAGCATTTGAGAGATTCAAGATCTTTAGAGCCATGGTGGAGAATGATATTGGATGAAATATCAAATTCTTAAGATCTAATAAAGGTGGAGAATTCACCTCAAATGAGTTTATAGAGTATTGTGAGAAGCATGGGATCAAAAGGAATTACTCTATAGTAAGGACTCCATAGTAGAATGGAGTTGTTGAGAGAAATAATAGGACATTCAAGGAGATGACCAAAACAATGCTAAAAGATGCCAAATTACCTAATGGATATTAGAGAGAAGTAGTCCAAATAGTAGTATACATCCTAGATAGAGTTTAACTAAAGGTAAATAGTTGAAAAAACCCCTATGAGCTATGGTATGGAAAGCCTACCTCTATTAAGTACTTCAAAGTGTTTGGAAGCAAATGCTACATCAGGAGATAAGAGGACAAACTGGGAAGCTTTGAATCAAGATGTGATGAAGGCATATTTATTGGTTATTCTACTCAAAATAAAGCCTATGTATGCTAGAATAAAATGCTACAAAAGATTGTAGAGAGAATCAATGTAAAACATGTTGAACCTGACAAGGAAATCAGTATTGAAGAATCAGATCTTGAAGAAGAAGTAGATAATGAAGAGGCTAAGGAAATGAATGAAAAGGCACCTCCAAGATTTAATCAAAAGGATCATACTAAAGAATAGATAATTAGCATTAAGAATTAATGAGTTCAGACAAGGAAATGAGCTAAAATAAATGAGGAGAAAGTAAGTTTTGATCTAATGTCTATAATTGAGCCTAAGATCTATATTGAAGCCAACAAGGATGAGAGTTGGCTAAAATCCATGGAAGAAAAATTGAGCTAGATTGAAAAGAACAAAACTTGAAAATTAGTCCCAAGACCTTCAAAATAAAATATGATAGGTATAAAATGGGTCTATAAAAACAAGCTCAATTAGGATGGAGTTGTTGTAAGGAATAAAACAAGATTAGTTTGCAAGGGATATGCACAATTTGAGGGCATAGATTTTGAAGAAACATTTTCTCTAGTTTCTAGATTGGAAGCTATTAGAATGTTTCTAGCATTCTTTGTTTATAATAAGTTCAAAGTCTATCAAATAGATGTCAAGTTTGCTTTCATGAATGGGAACCTAGAAGAGGAAATCTACATTGAACAACATGAAGGTTTTCAGTTGTCAAAATAAGAAAATTTTGTATGCATATGATCTAAATTAGGCACCTAGGGAATGTTATTCAAGATTGGACCAATACCTAAAACAATAAGGTTTCAACAAAGGATGTGTAGACAAAAATATGTACTTCAAATCAAAAGGTGAGCATATGTTAATTGTTGTTGTTTATGTAGATGACATAATCTTAGTGGTAGTAATAAAAAATATGCAAGGAATTTGCTACATAAATGCAAAGTGAGTTTGAGATGTATATGATTGGAGAACTTTATTTCTTCCTTGGTCTACAAATAGCACAATATAATGAAGGGATATGTATATCCCAAACTAATTATGTCAAGGAAATGCTCAAGAAATTTTGAATGGAAAATATAAAACTAGTCATTACTTCTATAATAACTAGATGTAAGTTGAACAAAGATGATGAGTCATTTGATGCAAATTAGACAATTTACAGATTAATGATAGGAAGCTTGTTATACCTAACTACATCAAGGCTATATGTCATTCAAGTAATGTCCATGGTTGCTAGATTTCAAGTTTCTCCTAGAAATTCACATGTCAATATAGTGAAAATGATCTTTAGATACATCAAGAGAATAATTGACTATGGCCTATGGTATCCTACAAGTGAAGATTTCACTTTGATAGCATATATAGATGCTGATTGGGAAAGAAGTGTGGATGATAGAAGAAACACTAGTGGTGGTTAATTTTTCCTTAGAAATAGACTTATTTCATGGATAAAAAAAACAAGAGTCAGTTACTCTTTCTACAACATAAGTAAAGTATGTGGCAGTAGTGGCATGTTGCACTCAAGTGTTATGGATGAAGAAAACACTCAAGGACATCAAGGTAGAGTACAAAGAACCTATCTCTATTCTTTGTGATAATTTAAGTGCTATAAATATATCAAATATTTTAGTGATGCATTCAGTAACTAAGCACATATCAATCAAGTATCAATTTTTGAGAGAGAAGGTTTTAGATCAAGAGGTCACAATATAATATGTGCCAACTAAGGATCAAATTGAAAATGTATTCAAAAAAAATTTCCCAAGGAACAATTTGAATATCTAAGATAGAAGCTAGGAGTGGTGGCTCCTACACCACATCACCACATCCAGTGATAGGGCATGAGTCTAGGGGGGAGTCTCATAGAAGCCTTTTAAATCCCTGGAAGAAAAGAGAAAAGGCATCTCAGGTATGCATATCTTTGAAAATTTCTAATGAGTTGAAGGTTGTCTATTCTTGGACAAAATCATTTATCTGATAAATTAGGATAAACATTTGGACAAATAGTCAAAAAGAGTCCCTTTGCCATTGATGTTAGAGGGGGGAAAAAAGTGAAATTTATCTCTATGGGAGAAGAAGAACAAAATGCTCTCTACAAAATTTTAGAGCAAAAATGCAAATGTCAAAGAACAAGTAGAGCAAGTGTCCAAGTTGAGACTTAGGCAAATGTGTCATTACCTAAGCGAAAGCAAGTATGGTATGAAAATATTTAGTTCATACTCATCAGAATCTAATGTAAGTAACACCAAAGAAAGAGTAAAATATTAGAAAATTAGATCACTAATTTTGCCATCAATGACAAAGGGGGAGATTGTTGGAAATATGATTGTCATTGATGTCAAAAGGGACATTATTAGAATGTAATTGATGTTTAAGAATGAATATGATGAATAAAGGCTATGTAAAGGATCCTATTAGAGGTCAAAAATGATTGAAATGCTTTTGTGCATGAATGGAATTCATATTATTCTTCATATTAATCATCTAGACATTTTGGGTCTATGACAGGAAAAGATGAGAAGCCACTTTGCTCATGTCACCATTATCACATGTGAATGATTATAGGGGAGTGAGGCACATAGTTGTGATCAAACTTGTCCCTAGTTATTATGCACCAGATTTGAAGTCATGAGATGAAGCACAGTTGAAGATATGGGCATGAAAAGTTGGATACTCAGATGAAAAATAATAAGTTTATATTCATTTTTGTGCCTAGTTTATATGCACTAAATCATAGGTCATGCATTATATCATGACAAAACATATGCTAGATCAAATTTGGGCTCCCAACCAATTTGACAGTGTTTTCTAACACTTAGTCAAATTTGTAGATTTTAAGAAATAGATGAATAGTCATTTTTATGATGTCATATCTTGTACGTATGAAGGATTCAAAATAAAATGGATATATAGATTGAATCCCCTATGTAAGAAGATCACATGCACTAAATTGAAGGTCATTCAACTACGCATGACAAGAGTTATGTGAGATTAAAGGTAGCCTTATAGGAAATTTTTAGGAATTTATAGCTCTATGGTAGAATAAGCTCAGTGAGAAGAGTAATGGTGTTATATCTTACACACATAAAGGAATCAAAAATAATTGAGCATATGGGTTTGTTAAATTTCATGCCTAGTTTATATGGTCCAAATTTTAGATCAGGCAATTAAATGATGTAGAAGATATGAAGGTGAAAAGTTACCCTTCTAGGATTAATTGAGATGGTCCCCATACCTAGACAAATATGCTCAAGGTAAAGTTCAAGAAAGTCTTGAAGAGATCAATATATCATGTTTGATCCAAGATGCCATGATGAAACAAGATTAAGATAGGTAGTGGAATTTCAAATTTTGATCAACAGCTCTCACTTAATCATATGTTGAAGATCCAATGAAGTGTAGCGAAGTCAATTTATTAAAGGGACCTCTACTAGTGATAAGTTTCACAATCATGAAGCATTTGAAAGTAAATCTATGGTGTTATTTAAATTCAAATTATCAATGAGAAATGTGAGGATGCCAAGTGTCTCAATATCAAGAACTGACAAAAATGTACAGAAGGCACGTGATAATGCCAATTGTCACATTCTCAAGAGCTAAGTCAAAATAAAGATCATGCATCTTTGAAGATTATTGACACGTGGAAGCTTCGATCATGAAGATTAACATATGCATTTTAAATTTGACAAAGATAAAGTTTAGAAGCATATAAAGATTAGATGGATAATGTGAGCTTGTTATAATGTGATTAAATATATGCATTTTTAAGTTGAGTGATTTGAATATGGACCATCAGATTATGGCACAAAATCTAAGATCAATGAATGATATGTAAAGATATGTCTAGTCTAATGGTCAGATTTAGGAACATGTAATTAAGCCCTATATCATGATATAAACAATGACATTAATTAATTTAACTGATCAAATCTATGGAAATGTGTATGTGCATCAAAACTAGAGTCTAAAAAATGCTATAGATATTAATGAAACTATGAATAATGGTGGTAATGCTTGAATTCAAGATGAAATAAACTTACTATTTATGTTATAATGAACTAAGTCTAAAATATAGTGAAAATATGAAACCCTAGATCAGTTATTTATAAATATGATATCTAGGACATAGAGAAAAGCTATTAAAGATATTGCAATTGAGAAAAGTTGAAATAGTGAGATAGAGGAAAAGATAAAAATAAATGAAGTATGTTGAATAGAGACATATCTAGACATAGAGATAGAGGGCCAAAGAGTAAGAAAGGCATATAGAGATTATGTGTAGAGAATGAATAGTTACAAATAAGAACTATAACAAAGAATAGAAAGATTGGATTCATTTATGACTCCATGTTATAATCTAGAGTTGGAGATCCATAGAATAATCTAATAGGTTGGTGCCATCAAATAAGCTAAATGGGTGCTCAAATTAGGGATTGGGTGCTTCTTTAGAGTTAAATCTCTTAAACTAGGGGATTGGTGTTTCCTTATGGTTGGTGTCCTTAAACATTGTAACCAGTGAGGTTCCTTATTGTGATGCTAGATTATAAGGGTAGTTTATAGTAGCTATTATCATGGTGGTTTTTACCATATTGGGGTTTCCATGGTATATTTTGTGTTATGTGTTTTTTTTGTTTGAGATCTCTACATATAGTCTTAATCTGCGTTAAAAGGTTTTGAAAAGGACTAAGTAATTTAATATATTGATTTACCCCCTCTTAGTATCTAGTTGTGTTTCAATAATGTCTCCCTCAATTATTCAGTTGAAACCTTATCCTCATCCATTTATTATGTCTCCCCACATTGGAAGGTTGGTTAAAAGTGTCCTTGAAGCTTGTTTGACTTTGTTTCTGTGACTAGGCGTAGGAGAGGAAAATGTTTCTTTGAGGATGTTAAAGACTCCTTCAAGTGTTTGAATCCTTATTGAAACCAACCTCTAAAATTTTATTTCTTGAAAGTGTCATGTAAGATGAGAAGGAACCTTTTAAAATATTATTAAATAGTTTTATGCATTGATTTGGTTGGTTAACCCCTTGAACTATTTCATCTTCATCATGACGTATAAAGGAGAGACATGTTTTTTATTTTAATCAGGTAGATTTACTCCATGGATGGATTCTTAACACCATTTAAGATGTATATAAAGGCACTTGGATCCATCAAACCCTTTAAAAGATGCAATTTTGTTTTATTTACTTGCTTTTTTACATATTCTTTATAGCCCTAAAAACATGTAAATTTCCTTGTGTAGAAGATTTAATGGACTATACCTTAATAAAAACACATTTTTGAGGACCTAGTATTTTTTGACATCTCTATTCCAAGTTTTATGATCCAAATTTGAGTGTAAGTGTCTCCTTTTCTGCCATTTCTCTCTCTAATTAGGCCTAATTAGGCCTCCTGAGCCTAGAATTAGAGATTTGGCCTAAATCACCACCTAAACGTGTTAAACCTACCAAAAGTGTTTTATTTACTTTACTTGGACTAATATCATGATCCATGCCAAATTTAAAGTTTTGAGGCCTTGTGTAGACGGGCAAACCATGAAATGGAGATTAGCAAGCCTAGATGCTTATGTATGCTTGAGAGGTAGTTTGAGATGTTTTTCATGAAAATTGAAAGTTTTATAATTTTTACATGTATTTTTGAGATTGATAACAACTTTATAAAACTCATCCCTTGAGAGAGAGAGAGAGAGAGAGAGAGAGAAATATATTTTATAATCCCCTATAATCCTCTATAAATTTTTTAGATATCATTTCATAGTTTATACCCTCATAAACAAGCCTTAAACTACATATTTTGCCATATATTGTATGGTATTGTACCTACACATGTGAACCAACACATTGAAATTGGGATAAAGAGAGTTTTTAATGAAATTAGGATAATTTTTAGGTCATATAATGTCATTTTAAGGTGTTAAAAAACACATTTCCTTCATCAGGTTAGTTGCAGGGTTTAAGAAGGGTTTAGAGAGGTTTATAATCTTAGCAATGATTCATAAAGGATAGGGTTCAATTCCATGAACCAATGTCTAGATGTGGAAGATATGGGAAATAAATAACACATTTAATGGACATATATTACCATGAATTATCTTCTTATAGTTATGATAAAAAAATAGTGACCTCTTTGAGCTCCTTCTCAAGCAAAACATAATTTTAAGCGTCCAACTTTCTAAGTGATAGTTCATAAATCTATGGGAAGCAAGGATTTAACCAATTATAGACGTTTTAATTAGGTTACCCCATAAAACACTTCAAGTAACCTATATTTATCATGCATCTTTTGCAATAAATTCTAATCTCTACAAACTTACTTCTGAAACTGGTAGACTATGCATGAAGGCTGAGAAAGGTTCTTTTGGATCATTAAGACCTCAAAACACATTCTAATAACAAATAAGTCCTTCAATAGGTTTTCAATAATTCAGACATGATTCATAATTATCTTCCACAATCAGTTACCTTCCAAAATGTCTAAAACCTTATTCTCACCATTTGAGGGTTTTCATGCAAACTAAGCTTGTTAACTCTAGAGGTTTATTCCTTGAGCCTTGTTCCATACCGCTGAATAAAAACTTGATGGAAATATTTTTAAAGATAATTTAAGCTCTATTTACTATTATATATCCAAATTATAGTTTTAAATGCATTATCCTTTCTTTAGTCTAGAGTAGTATTGTATTCCTCTAATGGATTGTGTCAACTTGAGTCCAGTGTTCAACATTACCATTGATTATTGAGTTGTTGGAAATAAGTTGTCATTGATGCCAATATGATGTCATTAATTTTAAATTATGATGTCAAAGGTTCTTTTGAATGTTCATGTTCAAGTAATATTTGAGGCATGTGTATGATGAGTTATCATACCAATATAGTGAGTGTTGTTGATGTATGAAAGCAATGATGAGAGAATACTATTTTTAAAATGTTCTTATGTCAACTTGACTTTATCATTGAGATCAACATGAGTGAGTACTCATCATAATTAAGTATAGTTGTTTATGTCAAGTGTAAATAGTTCTAAAGATGCTCTAAATGAGCTATGAAGATGTGAATGATCTGAATAATACTTGATAGTGTTTGAGTATGTGAGAGCTCATTTGAATTTGTGTATGAGGTTTTTAGGTATTTTGACATTATTAGGAGGTCAGATCTGAAGATATACATATATAGCTATGAAGATACTCTGAGTGAGATACAAAGATCCTTAGTCAGGCTTTGAAGATTTGTAAATAGCTTCAAAGATGATCTGAGTGAGCCATAAATATGATTTATTGAAGATATAAAGAAGATTAATTTTATAAGGTTTATTTACCATATATAAGAGGCACTTAATTACTCAGGAGAGTTTTAAGGTGAAGTCTAGAAGGGTAAGTATTTTAATCTAAGTTTTCAACTAGACTAATTCTAGATCCTACTTGACCTAATAAGGCATCATGAGCTATTGAAAAGACATATGAAGAATGTTTGAAAGTAGTTAATAATAATAATATATTTCATGAAAATTACATTATGTTTTGAGAACATGGACAATGTCTAGAAGGTTAGTTTCAAGGCGTAATGAGACTTGCAAGTTAATGCCTAGAAAGCAAAGAAAGAGATGGTGGCCAGATGGGGTATTAGGATCAATTTACAAGACATGGGTGAGAATTTGATCATTGAAAAAGGTGATTCAAGTTTTTTTTTTATCATGTGCATGAAATTTTATGTCATGATTTACAAGAAAAGGCTTGAAAAGTGTTTCAAGGTATCTCGAATGCACAAAATGAAGAGTTGTCTACCTGAGAAGGTTTTTTAAGTGCTCATTGGCACATGAAACATATAAATGAGGATATAAGATATTCTTGGAAGATTATTAAGTTTTATATGTTAAATTTACAATCATTCATTTCTATGAAGAGGAGCTTAGCTTTATGAATGATCATTAACATTGGAAGTTGGTTTAAACCCTCAAAGTACCCTAACATTGACTTGATGTTGAATATCTTGTTATAAAGATCTTTAAACAATTTTTTATGGACATATAAGTTATTTTAAGTTGTAATCAACTCTCCTAGGCATCTCCAATTGTGATTATTTTCTCAAGTGAGTGAGCTGACCCTATAAGAAAGTTCTTATCTTTCAAAGATTTGTTGTATCAGATAAAGTTAACCAAATCAAAGTTGATAAATGGATGAAGGTTAAAGTGTGTGACAAAGTAAAATTTTATAATTGGATGAAGGTTTATAGATAGGTTCAATATATCATGTGTGAGAAGTTGGAGATCAAATTTGGCTAGTCACAAACAAACCTAATGATGCAGATAGTAATAAAATTAGGCAGACTTGAGTAGATGATTCTTGATGTGTTTTCATGTAAGAATGATGGATTTAAGTGATTGATGATGTTTTTTTGGAATTGAATAATATATCCATATTTTTTATAATCCTATAAGATATTATAATAGGTTGGAACATTGAATCTAAAATGGCTCATCTACTTGAGTTGAGTTTGTGAGAGAGTAGATCAACAGATTAGTCTATAAGACCAATAGTTTTTATTATATATTATGATCTATTTGATGGATGTTTCTTTGATGATGATATAATATCTTGTTAATTAATTCAAATCACTTTAATTCATTCAATCATATATTATAAGTTCATGTTTCCTTGACTATCTTTTGAAGTTAGTTGGCAGTTCTGAGTGAACATCTTGTAGAGAAGAGTTTGAGCCTATAAACCTTGAGTTGAAGAATTTTATGAAGTTTGAGATAACTTTGAGGTCATGAGGTTTTTTAATATATTATTTTTTCCTTGTTTGTTTATAAAAAGTGTGTTTATGCTTAAGTTGTTTAAAACATATTTTCTATGTATGCACAAGCCTTTTATGAACAATGATTTAAGAAGGGGTTCAAATGGTAGTTGGACCTAAAAAGTGTGATGGACCAAAAATTAAGTTTGATAAGGTATTTTTGAGTTTAATATGATGTTTTAATTCCATTTGCGGTTTTTTAATATTCTTCAATAAAGATAAAAGGGTAACATGTTTTTAAGAAGTCTCCATAAAGCCTAAAAGAGAAGTAAGGGTTAATTGAGCTATGACTAACCTAATGTATTTATTGATTCATGAATAAGGTATGATATATTAATATTATAATACTTATTATATTTTAAACCTAATAATATAAGGATATGGATGACTAAAAAGGATATGATCAAGTATCTTGTATAAAAGTAAGGCTAATTAGGAATATACATGTGTGTTTAGAGAGAGTAGAGTACAAGAAAATGATATTGAACATTTTTGAGAATAATAAGGTCATTACAACCATAATACAAGTGTTTTTAATGTTTAAAAACATTTTTCATATGAGGATCAAGTTCAAAATACCTAATCAATCCATGAAGAGGGTTAGTTGAGCAAAGAAGGTTAGAAGCTAGTTTAAGAGGGATAAAAGGGAGTGAAGGCCCAAGGAAGAAGATCATAATACATTTTATAAGAAATAAGGTTTTTTGAAGGTGATCAAATATTTTAGGTGTTTGAGTTGGTTCTGAGTCATCTAGGAGGTTGGTGCCTCCTTACAATTAGGTCCTTTTTAAATCCTAGATGAGTTGGTGCTTAGTTGGTTATGGTTGGTGCTCCATGTGGAGTTGCTACTTCACTAAAGATTGGTGTTTATATTATAAGACTGTAGTCCATTTTAATTAGTTAGATTTCTTCCCTTTAAGGGTTTACCATGTATAATCTATATTCATGTGTTTCATAATCTTATGATTTGGTGTTTTTGCTTGCTAAGATTTGCATGCTTGTTAGAATGGTTATGTATGATTAAATAGAATTGAATGAAAAGTTTTGAATACTAATTCAGCCCCCTCAATCATTTTTCTTCCAATAATTTTTATCAGAGATTGGTCCTTTACATTAGGTCTAAAATCCTAAAGGATATCCTAAGAAGGATGACTAGTCAAAAAGCTCAAGGTGGTTTCTCTACCAATAAGACTCCATTGTCTAATTAATCTAACTATACATTTTGGAATGTTAGAATGAAGATATATATGATGTCACAAGGACATGATATTTGGTAGTCAATTATGGATGGTTATATTGCACCTCCTATTCCAATAATAGATGTAACATGTAAGAAATCTAGTGAAAATAACTCCAATGGAATGAATTACATTCTTTGTGTCCTTTTAGAGGTAGATCTTGTTAATTTAATTTGTTGTATATCAGCCAGAGATATATGGGACAAATTGAAGGCCATCTATGAAAGAGACATCAAGGTGAAATTGGCCAAGTTATAGACCCATAGAAGATAGTTTAAAATCCTAAAGATGAAACCATTTCATCCCACTTATTGAGGATTGATGGAGTTGTCAATATCATTAGAGGATTGGGACAATAATTAAAAGAGTCTATTCTTGTCCAAAAGGTATTAATATCACTAACTCCTAAGTTTTACTCTAAGGTGTCTATATTATAATAGATGCAATATTTGGACAAGTTAGAGATAGAGAGACTTCATTGCATCTTGACTGCCTATGAGATGAGAACAAATGAAGGAAGACATCTCAAGAAGGAAGCAACTTTAAAAGTTTAAAAGAAGTAAAAGGCTAAGAAGGTCAAGGATGAGGTATGTTTAGATATTGATGATGATGAACTCATAGATATGTTTGATAAGAAGTTGAGGTTTGGCTCAGTAAAGTATAAGGGTAGGTTGCCCTTCAAATGTTTTAGTTGTGACAAGATTAGTCACTTTGTATGTAATTTTACTAACAAGGATAAATCTGAGCATAATGAATAACATGATGAACATAATGTAAATTATATAAAAGTCTATAAGTCTGACAAAAATAAGAGAGATTTAAAGAATAATGAAGGAAAGGGCCATTCAAAAATAGGAAGAGTTTCTATACTAAATAAGATAATTCATCTAATGTAAGTGATTCAGGCACATCTGACACTTATCATAGTAGTAATGAACCTAAATATGATAATAGTAAAACCTTTTTCATGTCCATAGAATCAAGTAATGAGACTTTCTCAAATTAGAAAGGCCTTATGGTTGATATAGACTTAGATGAATACGTATACTATGACAGCGAAGAAGGAGAAGCTAAAGTGAATCTTGAGGTAGAGATGGTAAGTTCCCTAGAGGAGTTAAAGTTTTAAATAATAAATAATCATAAACTAAGGTCATTAGTTAAGGATTATGAGGAGTAGATTGGATTTTTTGAGGAAAGGCTTAGCGAAAATTCTAAAGAGTATGATGAGATCATCAATCAATATGAGGAATAGATGGAGGTAGTCAATGTAAGCTTGAATTCTAAATAAGAAAATTGCATCAGATATGAAATTTAAATAGAATATCTAAAATCTAAGATGGATCAAGAATATAGAAAGTTGAAGATATTTATGAAATTTAAAAAGAGCACTAAGGAACTAAATGGTATCTTCAATAGTCAAAAATCTAAAAGTGATAAAACATGTCTTGGTTTCAAAGAAAACCAAAAGGAGGCACCTCAAATCAAGGATAAGATTGTTGAATATAATAAGGTCAATATAAAAATCTAATCAAATATCTTAATTATATAAGGTATGATAATTATTTTAATGGTTACTATTTTATATGCAGTCAATTTGGTCATAGAGAAAGAGAATGTAGGAGACCCTCTAAGAATGAGTACTCATGGAACTATGGAAGGAGTCATAATTCACATTAGTCAAATGGTATGTATAAGTTGGTATATTACATCTATCATGATATAAGACACATTACAAGATTATGTCTTAATAGAGTTAAAAAGTCATCAAGTTAAAACATGATGTTTGGATCTCCTATAGTGCAATAAAAAAGGTAAATGAATGTATGGAATCTTAATGTAATAAAGATAAGTCATGATTAGTCTACAATCTCAAGTGGACTACTTGTTGAGATAAAGCATGCCTTAGGTGTGAAATCAAATTAGGAATGTTTTTTGTTAGCTCACATTGATAATCTAATGGTTGATGATTTAATCAAGCTTAAAAGGATGTTGAATAATGTTAAATTTTGTGAAAATATGGAGATCTAGGAATCTCCTAAGTTCATGATGTTTTAGTGTCATATGAAAAGGGTGTCTCTATTAAGCTTCATGGAGACATTATTCTATTAGCAGAAGCATGAGGTTGTAGTCAAAGAAGGTTTATTTTCAAGAAGATTCCATGTTATCTATGTTTCAAACAAGGAGATGAAGATGGATATTATCCATTCATGTGTTGGTAGCCTTATTATTTTGAAGTATAATAGGCAACATGATGAGATATCTAAGGTTGTTATCAGGTGTCTAAAATCAAATTGTAGATAATTGGTATGTAAGAGGTAAGATTTTGAGATCTATTTGTATGAGTACTTGATCTTGACCTATGATGACAAAGGGGGTTTCCATAATTATACAATTGGAGTCAATAATGGGATAGCCTAGTGTGTGATCAAGAGTTTGATCTTCTTCAATCATGACAAGGAAGGTAAGTAATTTATATTTCATTTAAAATAGATATGCTTGGTTTAAGGGGGAAATTGGTAGCTCTAAGTTATTTTTCAAGAGAATGGTTGATTTTGATATCACAATAGAAGTATGCATGTGTAAAATGGAGAGATTGTCTAAGATGCTTCACAAATTTTGTTTGTTGAGTTTTTGATGGACCAACTGGGAGAATGATCTAAAAAGGGAAGATAGTTCAGAATATGATAAAAGTGAACTGATTAAGAGAGGTTTTCATGAGTGGTTTCCATATTTTATAAATATTATGTGCCATTCAATGTCTTTGATTAATAATATCAACTCAAAGTGAGTTGTATGATTCTAGTAGTTACAGATGACCTTTGATGACTATTTTTAACAGAAGCATGGTGGATGTTTGGTTTAAGGGGGAGCTATTCAAGTTGATAACTAAGCTTGATCTATGTTGAAGTGGTTTTAAAATATAATTTCATTCTAAAAGAGATGATAGTTATGGAAGACCTTTCTAATTAATGTCAAAGGGGAAGAAATATTAGAAAGGGTGAGAAAAGGCAAAAACTAGGTCTAAGAGATGATTGCCACCAAGAGTGGTTGACATATTTTTTTGAGTGTGTTTACCATAAATGATAAGGGGGAGATTATTTATCATTGTCATTGATTATTGATTTATTAGAATAAGTGTTGTCATTGATGTCAATATAATGTTATCAATTTTAAAAGTTCTTGTGAAGTTGCATGGTCAAATAAGCTTTGAGGCATGTGTATGATGAGTTCTTATGCCAACATAGTGAGTGTTGTTACTATATGAAAATAGTTATGAGATAATATTATTTTAATAATATTATTATGTCACCTTAAGTTATATCATTGAGATTAATATGATTGAGTACTCAAAATGAGTGAGTATAAGTCAATATGTCAAATTAAAGTAACATGCAAAGCTTGTCTAGACCTTATAAGATGGTATGTGTAGGTAGCAAGATGAAATGAAAGAGCTCTGAAGAAGAAGCTATATGCTCTAAATATTTGTGTAAATAATGTTGAATATGCTCTAAATGAGCTATGCAGATGTGAATGCTTTGAAGAATAGTTGATAGCGTTTGATCATGAGAGAGATCATTTGAGTTTGTACATGAGGTGTTGAGGGATGTGAAAATGATTACAAGGTTATATCCCAAGATCTGTATATGTAGATCTAAAGATTCTCTGAGTGAGATACAAATATCCTTAGTTGAGCTTTGAAGATCTATAAATAGCTCTAAATATGATCCAAATGAGCCATAAATATGATGTATTGAATCTATAAAGAAGATTAATTTTATAATTGTTATTGATCATACATATTATACATTTAAGCACTTAGGAGAGTTTCAAGGTGAAGTCTAAAAGGGTAAGTACTTCAGTCCAAGTTTATAACTAGACTAGTTCTAGATCTTGATTGGCTTAATAAGGCATTAGGAGATATTAAAAAAACATATGAAGAATTTTTGATAGTAGTTAATCATGATAGGATATTTCATAACATGTACATTAGGTGTTGAGATCTTGGACAATGGATGAAAGGTCAGTTTCAAGACCTAATGAGACTTACAAGTCACGGACTAAAAAGCAAACAAAGAGATGGTGGCTAGATGGGGTATCAATATTATTTTCCAAGACATGGGTGAGAACTTGAGCTTTGAAAAATGTGATTAAATTTTTTTTTATCATGTATATGAATTTTTAGGTCATGATCTACAAGGAAAGGCTTGAAATGTGTTTCAAGGTCTCTCAAATGCATATAATGAAGATTTATCTACTCAAGAAGGTTTTTTAAATGCTCATTGGCACATGCATCATATTCATGAGGATATAAGTTATTCATGGTATATTAGGAAGGGTTATAGCTAAAAATTTTAAGCTTTAGTTTTTAGAAAGAGGAGCTAAGATTTATGAATGATCATTAATATTGGAAGTTGGTCTAAACCCTCAAAGAAACATAACATTGACCTGATGTTTAATATCTTATTCTAAATATCTAAAAATAGTTTAGTATGGTCATATAAGTGATTGGAGGTTTTAGTAAACTCTCCTAGGAATCTCCAGGTGTGATTGATTTCTTAGGTGAGTGAGCAGACCTTATAGGAAAGTGCTTATCTTTTAAAGTTTTATTGTAGTAGACATAATTGACCAAGTCAAATTGACTAAGTGGATGAAGGTAAAAGTGTGTGACTTTTAGTTTTTGTCCATTAATGTTTATAAATAGGTTTTAGATATCAGGTGTGAAAATTTTGTGATCTAAGTTGGCTAGTGGCAAACAAACCTAATGGTGTAGATAGTAATAAAATTAGGCAGAATTAGAAAGATCATTCCTAATGTGTTTTCATGTAAGAATGATGGATTTAATTGTTTCATGATATTTTTTGGAATTGAATAATCTATCCATTTTTTTATAATCTTGGAATATAGTATAAGAGGTTATAACATTGAAGTGAAAATGTCTCATCTAGCTGAGTGGAGTCTATGAGAGTGTAGATCAATAAATTGGTCTACAAGACCAATAGTTATCATTAGAGCTTATGATTTATTTTATGGAGGTTTATATGAGGATGATATAATATATTTTTCATTAATTTAAATCATTTTAATTAATTCAACTAGCTATCAGAAGTTCATGTTTCCTTAACTATGTTTTAAATTCAGTTGGTAGTTCTGAGTGAGCATTTTGAAGAGAAGAGTTGAGCCTATATACCCTAATTTGAAGAATCTAATGAATTTTGAGATGACCTTGAAGTCATGAGATTTTTAAATATATTTTTTTCCATGGTCATTTTAAAAAAGTGTGTTTATACTTTATTTATTCAAAATAGATGTTATGTGTATGCATATGCTTTTTATGAACAGTGATTTGAGAAGAGGTTCAAATGGTGTTTGGACCTAAAAGGTGTTATGGACTTAAATTTAAGTTTTATAAGGTCTATTAGAGTGGAATGTGACTTTTTACTATAGCATGAGGTGTTTTAATATGCTTTAAGAAAGATCAAAGGGTAAAATGTTGTTAACAAGGCCTAATAGGTTTCCATAAAGCCTGAAAGATAAGTAAGAGCTAATTGATCTATGAATGGCATAATGTATTGATTTATTCATGACTAAATAATGTTATTTTAATATTCTAAGACATATTATATGTCCAACCTAATAATATAAGGATGTGGCTGACTAAGAAGGATATGATCAAGTGTCTTGTATAAAAGCAAGGATAATTAGGCTTATTTGTGTTTGCTTAGAGAAAACATAGTACAAGTGAATGATATAGAATAATGGTGAGTATAATAAGGTCATGAAAACAATAAGATAATTTTTTTGAAAATATACATATTTTTTCTATATGAGGATCAAGGTTAAAAGACCTAATCAAGCCATGAAGAGGGATAGTTGAATGAAGAGGGATAAAAGCCAATTTGAGAGGGATAGAAGTGAGTGAAGAGATGAGAAATAAGATCAACATATATTGTATTAAAAATAATGGTTTCTTAAGGTTATCAACTATTTTATGTGGTTGATTTGATGTTGAGTCATCTAGGGGGTTGGTTCCTCCTTGCAAGTGGGTGCTTGTTAAATCCTAATTGAGTTGGTGCTAAACTAGTTAGGGTTGGTGCTCTATGTGCAGTCGGTGCTTCACTAACGATTGGTGTTTGTATCATAGGAATATAATATATTTTATTCATCAATGGGTTTTATTCCATTTAATGGTTTCCATCATATATATTATGTTCATGTGTTTCATGCTCTTAGAATTTGGTGATTATGCTTGATAAAATGTACATTCTTGTTAGAATGGTTCATGTATGATTAAGTGGAGTTGAATGATTTTTTTAAAATATTTATTCACCCCCTCTCTCAATCATTTTTCTTCCAACACTGAGCCTTATTCTACTGAGTATGATTTTCTTGAACACTTTAAATAGACATGGATTTCATTCCTTGAGCTTCTCTCAAAGCTCATCCAACTTCAACTCTCTATCACTTATAGCATCATAAGTGTGACCTTTATCCACATTCTCACTCCAAGAAAATATTTCCTATATGTCAGTTGTACTAGATATAGGTGATGTGGATATAAGCGAATTTCACTATTTCCTTGGCCTATATGGAGAAAGTGATTGTAAGAAGACCTTGAATATATCTTTAAAACTGTTCAAAACTCATTAGCACCTTGTGAAAATGTCTAATCCCCTCAATTCTCCATTCACACAAGATTTGTCATTCACTTAGTACATAGGCTTGATTGTATCTTTACCTTAGATGATTATAACTTGAATTTACTTATGAGTGTTCTTTTGAGAGATATTCTACTTTGAAAAATTATTTATAACCTTATGTCTAACTTTACAGTCCAAGAAATGACTTTTCATCTAAAATTTAATTTCATAATTGTACTCTTTCATCTTATTATCCTTGGAACTTAGTTAGCCTTAGTTCAGATGACCTATAAGTAGTAATTTTGGAGTTATTTGACTTAAATGGAGAAGATAAACAACATTAAAGCATTGAATATGTATGCGTAAACTTGCTTCACCTCATTACACCTTATGAAAATGTTATACTTCTACTTCCTCCTCTTACTCATGTCCTCATGTGACCATATATAGGCCACCTTAACTGAGTAAGCTTAAAACCATGGTTGTAGGTGCAAATTTAGTGTTTGATAGACTGTATATGTAAAATACTACTCACCTTACCTTATTATTCCCAAGATGACATATGTTTATCAATGATATAATTTGATTTATCTTAATGAAAACCATTTACCTCAATGACTATAATATGATTCTTCTTGAAATAGCCTTGAACTATGACTATTGTAGGCATGCATTTTGCCTTGTTTATGCCTCTTTATGGATGAAGGGAAGATATGTGACAAGGTTGGTGATATTAATAACATGATTCCAAAACCATCACTAAATCTAACTCATGGTTTATGAACTTGGAGAAACATTAAAAGAGTTTGACTTATAAGGAAATCAAAACATGATTTTTACCTTAAAAATTACTAAGAAACCTTAATCTCTTCTAAACAAGGTTTTTTGGTCTTATTTTATGATTTGGACTTGTACCTTGGTGGAATTTAGATCATTATCATCCTTATAAGGGGATTATATCATATTTAATTTTAATATATCACCTTCATAATACATCCTTAAGATAATGTTGTCCTTTAGAAGTCCCTTTTAGTTGGTAATATAGTAATACACAGACTTGGTTATGTCATTGAAGCATATCAGGCTCCAAATATATCTCTTGCTCTCATAAGTGTCATTACAAAATTAAATACCCCTATAAAATTATTGGATATACTTCATGTTTTTCCACATTTCTTTCATTTTCCTCGTGACTCTTATGCTCATGGCATTTGTAATTTTGACCTCTACCTGCTCATTAGACCTAAAAGTGTTCTTTTGATATTTAAGAGAGAATGGTATTAGGATGTCATATGTATTTTATTCCCAAGGTAAATAAATAATTTATCACATTTTTAAAATCCTCCAATATCATGTTGACCTCACTAAGATACTCTAATACATTATAAGCTCCTTAGACCTATAACTATACCTTGTAAAAGATACCATCTCCCTCAAGATACTTCAAGAAAGACCATCTTTAATAATAAGACACATGAACCTTTTATTTGAATGTAATGGGTGTATTATAACTGAAAAATGAAATTGAGAACCCTTGAAGATGAAGACACTCATTTTATATATAAAAAATGCTTGAAAACTATTGACTTAAATAATCAACATAGGCAATGGTTTCCTATCAAAAGACTCATTATTAAGATAAATAACTTGATGAGTATAGTATTAAAAAATTACTATTTTACCCTAAAATCATCCTACTATAAAATTTTTTCTCCATCAAGTTATGAAGTGAAGAAATGGAGACAAACATGGACCCTATCTAGATGACTAGGATATAGTGAACCCCTTACACTCTTAGTAATTTTTCATAAATATGGGTGGATGAATCTAAAAAAAATGCCAAAAATATGAAGCTTACTATGGTCTTATAATTTCCTAATATATTTAGACCTCTCTCTCTCTCTCTCTCTCTCTCTCTCTCTCTCTCTCTCTCTCTCTCTCTCTCTTCTAACCATACTAACCAAAAATTGATAGCCTTCCTAGAGCTACCAAAGAAGTCGATAGGAGAGGTAAATCAATTTTATCCATTATGACACTAAAAAATCCTTCAAACCCATGGATTTGAACTTTAAAATAAAAAAATAAGGTCCTAAATATTCCTTGGTGTCAATTTTAACTTGAAGACCTATACAGACAACCTCAAAATAGGCCTTTTTGGCACTAAAACTACCATAACCACTTGAGAAACCTAATGTAACTAATAATAAAATTATTAATTAGACATTTTAATGTGTAGATAGGTACATCATGACCTTATTCTAATATTATAATTCCAATATCATTAAAAACCTGCTCTAGAAGCCATAAAGTGATCCAAAATTCAACCAACTAGGTTATAAAGTTAGCCAAGCATATCACCAACTAGTTTGATCAATTGTAAATCATGACATGAACTTGACACAATAAATGAGGCCTATAGATATTCTCTATAATTCTTTAATCACTTTTAAAAACTTGAAACATGTCAAGAGGTGATTAAACAAGCACAAAGTTATGATGAACACAACCTTAAACTCATCAAATCTACCTTAAACTTTGCTAATCAAGGTTTTAGGTAATAATTTTAAAGACTCTATAAGAAAAACATAATAACAAATAGAAAAAAAATATGGAAAGTAAAGTTTCAAGTTATCAAGGTGATAAATTGACATGTGATGTCAAATTTGTCAATAGTTATGTTATTTCATTTGATATATTTCTACCCCAAATCACATCTCACATTACACTATTATGACATGTGATGATATTTAGGTGGAGCATGCATACACACAAGTGTACACACACACACACACACACACACACACCTAATATTTTTAATTTTACCAATTTAATCACTCTTTAAATTTTATTAAATTATTTATGTATCAATATCACAAAGTGCACACTTTAAAATATGTATTGATAATGGCTTGGAATCAGATTTTCGTACTTTATGAAAGATAATTACATATTATCTTGTAACACCATCACTAATATCAATTAAACCTCCTTAAAATCTCTATCCATATTTTCATTTTAGTTAATTCTAGTCCAAATTTGTTATCTTCCCTATTTATTATGGTATCAACTATCCGAGTATAGTTCTTAGTGTGTTTTATTACATTTTTACTATAACAACTAGGCTAATACTATATTATTCTAGTCAAAATATTCTAATTGTATTAGCCTAGTAGATACCATTGTTTTAGATTTTAATGTTGGTTTTTAATATTATAGTAATACATATGGATAATATTTCATTTATAATAAAATATAACAAATTCATACACTCTAATTTCACTCACATTTACTCTAAAGACATATTTTGGAGAGTTATAGGTTTATAACCTTATCTTGTAAGTCTTGCCTTATGGTGTTATTGAATATTAATAGGATATGTCATTGGGAGTTCATAACTAATTATATCTAGTTATTCATCTAACCATTTGAGGTCTTGAATCTAAAATATATCTTACAAATCTAAAATTGAGTTAAAAGGGTGATTGAAGCATCAATGGGTCCACCCTAAGGTTAGTATCCATATCCATGTACTCATTCATTTAATTAATAGATTAGATGTAGATTATTTATGTTTGTATGTATGTGTATTCTTACATAGGCTCTTCATTATATCAAATAATCTACTATAGATAAAGGGTTTCTTAGGTTTTCCATTTGTCACCTTAGGTTGAATATAATCGCATTGGTTGATATTTTACCTTACTTTATTTTAAATAATTATAAATATTTTAATTTATTTATACTCTTTTATAATAGTTTAATTTATTGGCATATTTAAAATCATAGTTAGAATTATTTACTTGTTGATTCCTAATGAGAGTTATATCCATATCTCATAGGCTTAGGATTTGCAACCTTTTTCCTATTTAAATTTGAGTTGTAAGTTAGCCTCTAGTAATTATATGGATGTATTACATCCTTACCCTCTCATCTAAGTATACACAAGATCTATTTGATTGACATTATTATAATCCTAATATGAGATAAAGAGTATAGTTCTAAGTCATATTAGCCCATGCATATAAGAACTATATGATTTTATCACATCTATAACTTGAGTGAGGATGTAGAATTTCATAGTATTATAATACAAGATTAGGGTTTAGGTACTTATTTTGTGTATATTATAATTTTCGTCATTAAAATACATAAAAAAATATTTTTTTTCCATTCCACATGAAAACTATATTTTTATCCATTATCATTAGATGAATTCATAGAATACATAGTCTAATTACATCCTTATTAGACCCTATAACCATGAATATATCGATTTATATCAAAGAGAGGTTTATACTTATTGGGTTGAGTGTTGATTATCTTATTGATTCATTTTTCAATCTGTGAAATAAAATCCATGGTATTAAGTATAAATGACACATGTAGGATCTTTAAATGAAAAAGTAAGAAAATCACCAAGAATTATAGAATGGGAAAAACATATGAAATAAATAAAATCTTGTTTTGAGGTTACAAAAAAATAAAAAGGTAGATAAGTTGGTTTAGAGGTAATTGAAAAGGAATAATAGGAAGATTTGGTGTCTAACATTCAAGTAGAATAACTAATAGATGAACCAAAAGTTATATTTTTAGGGGAAATTGTTAAAATGGGTATAAATCCAAATTCAGACACCTCTAACTATTCTGGTAATTTGTATCCTAAATATATAAATGATGGTTAATTGATTTAGATAATAATTATTAATATGAAAAAATGGAATAATTAGATAAATTGAATTTTAATTTTAAAAATATGAAGGAAAATGCATCCTTGTGGTGGGATGATGTGCAAATGAAAAGAGTAATAAGAGGTAAATATAAAAACAAAATTCAAGATTGAATGGTTATGAAACTACAAATTAATTTTATACCTTACAATTACCATATGAATTTTTTCAATAAATTATCAAATTTGAGGCAATAAGGATATGAGGGTAAATATTATTGATGTGGCCTCTAATGTTTTAGGATCTCATTGAAGGTAAACTCCACTCTGTGGCATGATTTGTAGGTATGGGTTAAACAACCTTGTGGTCGAATAAAAAGTAGAGTATGTAGGTTGTTAACTAGGTTTGATATTAGTAAAATGAATCCTAGTAGATAAATGAAATCTAAGTGAGTGAGATGGATGGGTGATACCTAATATAGAGTGGGTAGATCTTAATCAAATAAAATTAAAATAGAAGAAAGGGGCTAGAAAAGAAGGTTCTGTAATCTCAAAGGGTTACTTCATAAATTGTTTTCTTAGTGGATAAGTTCTCTCAAAACTAGTGCTTACCACTTTCATATATTTCCCACTCATAGATAAACACAATTATGAAGTCTAGGGAGAATTGGTATATTAAATTTGATGGTATCAACTGAAGGTTGTTTCCTTTTGAGTTATCCTTGCACACCCTTAATTAGAAGGTTATAACTTAGACCAAGAAGGTGTCTAAGTTATTTGTTTCACAAACTCATTAAACTATACCAAAATAAGTCACTTATACACAATAAGAATATTATCACAATTAAAAGTAATTACTTAATAAAATCTATTAAACTTAAATATCATTTGTACATCTATAGTTAGCATACATTGATAAAAAAATAAAAATTTATCTGTAGATTTTACACACTTAAAATTAATATATTCTTACTACCAAAAAATCAAAACCTTAATATCACATTAATGAAAGGAGAGAACACCAATTCAATTGCATGAAATTAAAATTGATTTCTTCATGTATTGATAAAATCTTTCAACCTTTTGGTATCTAAAATTACATAAATAGATAGACTTGGGGAGGGTATGCCTCATCCTCAAAGTGTATGTGAAGTCATTGTTACATGACATAGTTAGAACCTCATTTCTAAATTTATCCTTAAAATTACATGTTTTTCATGATCATATATAATTACATTTATGCCCAAATTAGTTGGCCTATATAAGGCAATGCAACATGTGCATGTTAACAAATAGTTTATAAAAATTTACATGTATGCTCTAAGTATAAGTAAATTGTAAGTGAAAAATTAAGTATTATTTTCATGTATATATACAAAATTTTCCTTCAAATCAAGGTTAATTATGTGATTGCATGGTAGGAGAGGTTGTTGGAGGTGCTAAAGTGGATGCATACATTGAATAGGGAGTCAAACTGCTAGCATTATTATTTGATTTCAAATCTTGATAGTAATTATGCTCGATGTCATACTAGTATCTAATTATGTCCATGTAAGGATTGGAGGTCTATGAACCTTGTTTACTTTCTCCAAGAGCTTTACATGTTCAATTTTTTTAGTCATTAATTTAGATTTTAAAATATCAACTTTAGTGACATTCTTCCTAGGAAAAATGACTTCAGATTCTATTTCATCTAGGGTCTTCCATTATATATATTGTTTTAAGTTTTCTAAAGGTTTTTTTAAGATCTAGTCAAAATTGGCCCTGATGTTAAGTCTCCCTATAAAATCCTTGGCCTTTGAAAGCTTTAGGTCATCCAAAGTTTTCCAGGTGAGAGTTTCATGTACTAACTATTTAGGCATCATGACCTTAGCAGCATGAATCCAAATCATGGCCTCTTGTGTTTTGATGACCACTGTGATCATAGGAATCTAAGAAGGGAGGTTAGTATTATGTTATTTTAAACATTAAAACTTATTTAAAAGCACACCAACACTTACACTCCTAGCCTAGAACTTGGGAAGAGCTTAGTAACAAAAGACAAATGAAATCATAAATAAAACATAAAATATATAAATACTTTACCTTTGTTCGGAGTTCCAAATGTTTTTTTGAGTGGATTTCTCATCGTATGCATCAATAAGTCTTTGGAAAATGAATCTTGTTGGCTCCTTCTCTACTTAGCACCATTAGATCTGATGTGGCTTGGCTTTAAGATTTTGTTAATATAACACTACTTGTAATAAAATAGCTTATGTCTCTTTCCAAATTTTCATTATAAATTTGGTTTATGAGAGATTAAAAATGAAGAAACATCACATTACATTTATAAACTAAGGATTTAACTCTCGCCCAAGGTGAGTTAGGGTTGAGTTAAGGCTTGGAATGGGTTAAAACTAAACTTAAGTGAGTTAAAACTAAACCCAATAGAGTTAGTATTTGTCAAGTACTTATGATTTTAAATTAATAGGGATGGCTCTCAAAATTATATATTTTAGGATATTTTCAAAGATCTTGACAACTCACAAAGTCAATGATGAAAGTCTAGGATATTTGAATTTTAGATTTTTTTAGATATCCATTAATTTTAAATGGATAATTCAACTAAGAATTTATTTTGGTTTATTTTTTTAATTAATTATTATTATCCTTTTATCTCTTTCAATATTTAATATTTGTTCATGTATCCCACTTAATAGGTTTATAGGCCAAATTGACAATGTTGATGCCTTAAGGTGATTAGGGATGAATCTGTGAGAGGTTATTATTGAATACTATAATATACCACAATTAGTGATGTCTAAACATTATTATAAGATTTTATGAATGATTTCAAGAAAATTTGGGATGTTAAGTGATTATTAGGCTTAATTTTCAATGGTTGGTAGGAATCATTCTAAAGTCTAGGTGGAAGATAGTTGTGGTAATTTTTAAGTGTCTATAGATTTCCACTACTTGTGAAGGAATTGCAAGCTATAGGAACAATAAAATATTCTTAAATAATTAAAACTTTATCTATGAATATGAATTCAATGGTAATGGATGAATTATGTATACCCCCTCGAGGGATGGTTGACAAAAAGGGTCAGTAATCAGTCCCTCAAAAAGAGGATACAATGGGACAAAAAATATAAAATGATTGGGTGGAGAAGATTGAGTTGTTCATAGGTGGTTATAATAAATGGTATATGGATTTGTCCCAGTTGGGAAGACAAGCATGATGATTTTCCCATAGGAAGTTATAGTCATCAACATAGGTGGGACAAAAAAGCTAGTGATTTACCCAAAGGCAATTATAATCATTGAAAAATGTTGAGGATAACAAGAGAGTAATTTTCCTAAAGGTATTTATAATCATTTATAATGGAAAACAATTATTTTACCACAAGTGATTATAATCATTTGTAGGATTAAAACATGCCCCAATTGGGTGGATAGAAATAATGTTTTAACCAAGGGTAGTTATAATCATTACTATAATTAAAATGTGCCCCAATTAGGCAAAAGAAAGATAAATATTTGTCCAAAGTAATTTATAATTATTCACATCAAAATGGATTGAAACATAATGATTTGCCTATATATAGTTATAATCATTGGCAAAATGAGTGAGATGATACACAATTATTTTACTAAAGGTAGTTATAATCAATGCTATCTCAAGTGGGATGGTATATAATGATTTTCCTAGATGTAGTTATAATCATTGGTATCTTGATGGAAAATATGCTGTAAAAGTGGTATATAGGAGAAAGATGAATTTGGGAAACTTGCTAGTATGGAGATGCTCCTCTAAAATAGTAAGGGTTAAGATTATTCATTAATTTAATGACTCTATATGTGGGACATGATTTGGGTAGATCATGAATTTTTTAGGTGTCAAGGAGTATCATATCCTCATTACTTGTAAGACTTATTGAGCTAAAAAAAATTTAGTACTTGATGGGAGGTTTAATGATATAAAATACCATGAGAACTTAGCCAAAATATGCATAATAAATGACACACAATACAATAATTAATCTAAAATAATGAACCAATGATAAAAACCATGATGACAATGTTGACATATAAATATGGATGGATTCAATAATAAGGTGAAATGAATCACCCAATGAACACACATAAAGTAAATCAATGTGCAACAAAAAAGTAAACATATAGGCAAACAAACAAATAAATGTAAAGACAAAACAACAAACAAAATAACCAAAAGAACATAAAACATAAACAATGGTTATCACAATGTTAGTGCAAACAAAGAATAAACAAGATGATGAACATTACCCCTAAACTATAGGAAATAATGAAACAAATTTAAAAAATGAGGGAATAGAAGAAACAGAAGGGGGTGGCTGAGTTTTCTCCAAATGCACAAGGTAAGTGGAAACCACCTACATAGTTCCATGGATGTAATATCAAATAAAAAATATAGGCCAAATATAATTCTCCCAGGAGATGGGATAGAATAAAATGATGAGAAGAAAACATTAGGGTGTTGTAGAGGAATATGGGAATGATATCACAAAATGGTGAGAGCATGGGACACTAATCTAAAAGGTATAGGCAAACTAAATGACAAGTGGCATCTTGTGAAGTAGATAGGGATCCCAAAATCCTTAAGGCAAAGAAGTGGTCGATGTTTAGGATTTTCTAGGTCTTTTTACATTTTTTAAGATTTTTCTAGGTATCTCAACTCAAATGAGAATGACAAGATACTCAATAATCCAAGCTCACAAAATGTCAAGAGCATTAAAATGCATAATTTCTTGAAAAATAGTGAGAGCATGGAAAAAGGGTGACTAAGTTGACCTCAATGTGAATCAAGAGATGCTTACATAGTCCCCAAATGGAACCTAAAATCACTATAGTTATACCTTACAATAGAGGAAGTGGAATAGATAGTAGTAAATTCATAAACTAGGAAAAGAAGGCAAATGGCACAATACAACATAAGCATGGCAAGGTGTTACTTCAATGCATGATAAATGGTGTTCCTAATTTGACCATAGGCAGTTATAATTAATAGCATGATGGTGAGATGTTAATTTGCCCAAAGGTAGATATAATTAGGCTCATTTGGTATAAAATAGAGAAATAAATGAAGGATACAATTTCTAAACAAATTTCATACTATTTCAAAATATGGTCTCTATCTAAGAATCTAAATTAACTGCTAAAACTAGATCTAAATCTTCATGTTGAGAGTGGCTATGGAACAAAGGTCAAGAAAATACATGGTAGAATAAAAAATGGAAAAGGATATAATGGTATGGTATAAATAAGAGTTTTTATATTATAGTATAATATAAATAGGACTCATAGATAATATATACAATATCTCAATCAAAATAATGTTTTAGGTGTATAACGTTCATCAACTCATCAAGTTCATCCCCATCTAGTGTAGTGAGCCTATATGCTCCAGTGCCATAGTTTGCAACAATGATGAAAAGGCCTACCTAGTCTGGTTTGAACTTTAATTTGTTCTTTATTCTTGGTTGTGGTATTATATTGGTTTTATTTAAGTATAATATCACCAAGATCAAATTATATGTGGATGACTCATTGATTATAGTGGCCATAGAGTCTATTCTGGTATGTTTATAGGTTATTAACCATGACCATGAATTTTTCATCAAATAACTCTAGATATTTCATTTGAGATACTCAATAATATTCACCATTCACTACATGATTCAAAGAGATACACAAAAAATTAAACTTTACCTTAATGGGAAGAATGGCCTTAGTGCCATAAATAAGGGAATACATAGTGGATCTTATTGGGGTATAGTTGTTGGAAGCATAATCACTAAGGAGGGTAGGGGTGAATCAATGATGAAAGAAAATAAAATTTAATTCCAATTCTTAAAAATCTTAAACTTTCAACAAAATCATTCATGAAGCATATAAACCATTAATTAAAATGAACAAAGAGAACAATGCAAGATCAAAGCACATAACACATGAATTATGTGGGAACCCTCATGAGTGAGAAAACCCACTTGAAAAAAGTTTTATAATACTATCATATAAATATATTTATTCAATTTATATAAGAACCAATTGATCAAGGATCACCCACCCCTCAATTTAGTCAAGCACCCACTTGACCTTTAGCTAGCATTAACTAACAAAGAGGCTACAACCCCCTAAATGATCAAGCACCAGCTCAATCACCTTTAAACTAATCTCCACCTCTGATATGATGTCTTACACACTTTATTATGGTACTATATCTTTATAACACCTAAAAATATTCCTTTCTACCTCATACAGGTGATGTTAGTTCATACAAACACAAATTTGCCTCTTACATAGGCATACAATAAATCTTTCTCTTCTTTACCCCTCATACACATGCTCATGAGCTTGAGGCCATTTCTCCTTCACACACTAATCTTATTAGATATAAATAAAGTATTTAAACATCATAAATATTAGTCATAGACAATCTATTCATTACTCTTTCAACATATAATTAATGCACTTCTTCACTCTAGGTCATCTAGATAAATTAGGCCTAATCATGCCTTGAATCAATACAAAACTTATTATTTAACTTAAACACCACTATATTATATTTATGAAAAATTAAACATGTTATTTTTATTCTTTTCCTTCCCTCACACACTTATTCAAAGTCTCATACCATTTGCTTCATTCCTTAATTACCAAAAATCGTTGCACTAGGTCACCAAAGTAAAATATGCCTAATAGCCTTGAAACAAATTTTCTTACTTGATCATGACCTTACAAAAAATGTTAGATGAAAGTCACACATTCAAAATTATTGTATGATGTTTTTCATGGCTTCTTACCAATCTATAAAATTCATATATAATTCATTTCACTCTCCCATTGTCTAACTTGCATAATGAGACCAAAATGGCCCTTTACATATTCATTATCCTTTCTCCAATCAATCTTAGTCAGCCACACCACTTCCCTTATCCCTTAATAAATACATACCACTTGTATAAATATAAATATATGTATTATGACACTTTACATAAAATTTACATCATCTCATTAGGTCATCCATGCTTCAAATGGCTCAAAACAACACACCAGGCTTAAGCAAGACCTAAGCAATTAGCCCTCCATTAGGCCACACATTACACTTAGATGCCAATAGCCCTTAGCCAAATATGTAACAATTTTAAACAATTTAACACAATTTAATACACACCATATTTATGTTTAACAAGTCATACAACACATTCAATCCACTTACTCACCTTATGAAACCTCTTTTAGCTCTCAAGCTTTCAATAGGTCCCATGGAGATCTAATTCACCTTCACAAAACACTTTAAGCCACTATGTTACATATGGAACTTACCAATGACCCAAAAAAAATCATTAAATTTAACTTAATTATCTATAATCACTATCCATGCTCAATAAACATCAAATCATTCACTCATACTCTAAAACCTCCATTAGGTCTTAAGGACCTATTGGGCCTAACTAGCCCAAAAACATTATTTTCACAAATGAGGCTCAAACTAACTCAATATAAAATTTTCATGTAAAATAAAAATATGTATTTGAATTTTAAATACCTTAGGAACATCATCCAATCCATAATTGACCTTTATTAATCCTCCAAAGGCTCATAAAAACCACTACAAAAATCTTACTCATACCTGCAATAATTATAGTCAACAAAAGTCAACTTTTACCTACAATAACTTAACCTTTATTAACATTAAAAAGTAAAAATAAAATTTATGATGATATATATATGTATCATAATTTATTTTTTGTTTTTATACAAACAATATTTGATCAATACTTTGTCTTCTATAATTATTTCCTTGCACCTTGGTTTATTCAGAAAAAATACAGTCAACAATAGTCGACTCTCACAAGAAATAAATGCAATTGTATGACTATTCAAACCTCATAATAAATTTTAATATATATCCATTTAATTCCTATACCAATTTTTTTTTACACCACCATAAAATTCATCCATTATCAAAATTTATAAACAAAACACTACTAACTATTTTTCTTTTGTTCACTTGATATTGTAAATGTGGCTATGGAAAACAGTGAAATCTACCTAGGAGACTAACTTTGCACCACTTAAATTTTGATATACGCCATATAAATACCTTTAAATTCAACCACATGATCTAATAAAAAATATTAACAAACCTATGTGACCATGTTCTTTTGAAACATTCACATGTGTGAATTATGACATCATCAATCTATTTACTCAGGAAGATCTACCAAGTTGACTAAGAGATGACCCAGGATCACCTAGACCTTCAAAAAACTATGCCAATGGATTAATTTCATTTCCATAAGTACACCAATAACTCCTTACTCCTCATTTTACCCTCGAACATGTTCAATCACCTCAAAGGCTTACACACATGATATGCACTCTCAAATCCACTTGGAACCTATCACTTTATCATTAATGCATTATTTTCTAAGATCACCTTGACATCAATGAAAATCAATTCATATAAACAAAATTATAATAAATTTCCCCCTTTTTCATTCATTTCAATCACGTTTTAGATTGATCTCTCCCAAAGTGAACTCCTTCATTCTAAACTTTTTCATCTTTGACATAAATGACAAAGGGTCTCTTCCTCATCATGCCAACTTGATCTTTGGACCTGTCAAACTATTCACAAAGATTAGAAATATCCCCTTAACATCATGATCATCTCATATAACTTGTTATGAAACCATACTCAACCATACAATCTCCTTGGAATTAAAACATATCATATATTATCCCACTCACTCTATGCATACCTTGCATATTATCAATTAAAGAGAACATACCTCTATCTAAATTTATCCTTGATTCTTGAATTTTAGAAAACATGCCTAAACTTTACATACTCCTCAAAAAACTTGAGTTATCTCTCCATAAGTACATATTCTATCTGAATAAAACTAAAACATTTCAAACATACACAAGCAAATTCTTTCACAATAACATACCTTGAATGGAGCCATCTTCATCCACATATAGGTTACCATAACTATCCAACATCCTTTCATGAGACAACTGAATTAAATTTTTATATTATTGGGCCAAAATGAATTATTTAAATGGTCTAAACACATTCTCATATGAACCAAAAAATCACAACTGATTTGAAAAATAATAACATGCTCAACAAACCTTCTCATATGAATCAAAAAAACACAACTAGTCTGAACAATAAGAACATGCTCAATAAACCTTCTCATATGAAAAATAACTAAATTTACCTGAATCCATGCTTATAAGATCTTTTCAAGATATCAATATGAACAATATAACTCATTAGAACATATATGGATGAAATATGATTAAATTCATACATTTATTTTACTGAAATTTGAACTTACCTTCCCAATCTTGGCCCTTTAATAACCTCTCTCTTGCACAAGAAAAGATACTCCTCTCCTAGGTCACTTCAAAGAGATCTATTACAATTAAAGATACATAACTTGAAAATATCATACCTTTTCATCATAGTACTACCTCTTAGCATACTATAACCTCATTAAATACTTTAATATAATCATTTTACACCTACTCACCAAGTTTGGTAACCAAATTCATTGTACAACCCAAGATACCCCATGTCAAGGGTTTCTAGTGTTAAAACCCTTATACCAATGAAAGACACTCAAAGTAAGATATTCTTACACAAAAAACTTAATATCTTTAAATAAATTATCATATATATAAATTTTTGATAGACATCTTTTAAAATATTGAAATCAAATTAAAGAATCCACACTCAATTATATGCATATCAAGACAAATAACATACCTTGACCTAATGACTAGTTTCTCACTTTTCAACCTTGCAACACCATTACATGATGGTTCAAATGATTGAATAATGACTATATTAATCCTAATAGAGACACCTCACCTTTAATATAACTTAGAACACCTAAAACTTAAGAGATTCCCAAGTTTCCATAGCCTCACTAATTTTCTTATGTTTCCTAAGCCTCCTCATAGGCTTGATTAGCTCATCCATTTTCTCTTTGAATATTTTGTCAACATGCCCAAATAAATAGTATTATTATCTTTCCTTCATATCTACCATAGAAAAAAAACCATCTTGAATGATATGCTCATCAACTAATTCATTCTTGGTCTCAATCTAATCTCTCTTAATAGTCTTAGGTTTCCATATCCATGTATGACCTCTTCCTTGCACATTAAGAGCTACATACAGCTTGTTTTTCCTTGAGAACTCATTTAAACCATTCTTAAAATATTTTCAAATATGACCAACTCTATGAAATATAAAATAAACAATATAATTCATACCTTTTGATTGATGATGTCTATTATCTCTTTTTGACTAGTTACTTATTCTTTTTCAATCTCTTGCAATGTGACCAAACTGATTACAAGCCTAAATTTTTTTATGAGATCAATTTAAAAACCTCATGTAATTGGGTTGCCTTACTGGTATTCTCACCTTGTTTTTCATACTATCATCCTTATTGACTTTATTCAATTCTTCGTGCTCAACCTTGCTCATTTTGACCACTATCTTCTCATGCTAAACCTTCAAAGATCTTAGCTCAGTTTTCAATTGATCACACTCATCCTTCTTTACCCTCAAACTTGAATTTTTAGCCTCTAACTAATTATTAATATCATGAATAGTAATATTATCTTATTTTACTATTTCCATCATTATCTCAAACTTGATTTTGAGATGACTCACCTCTCCTTCACATTCCATAGAGGACTTGACCTACTCTCTAAGTTTTTTGATGATATTTTCACATTCATCTTCCTTGGAGTTATATTTACTCCACCTTATATAAAAATAACTAATATTATCTTTAATAAATTTTACCATAAATTTAAATTTTTGATTTTCTTTCCTTAACTACTTAACCATTTTGTGCTTCAGGAACCTCCTTCTTGTTGTTAATCCTTCCTAATGGACCTGCTCTATTACCAATTGTTAGATGCACAATCAATGGGGGGTGAATCAATGATAAACTAAAATAAAATTCAATTATAATTATTCAAACTCTTAACCATTTAACAAAATCATTCATGAAGTATATAAACTATTCATTGCAATGAATAAAGAGAATAATGCAAAATCAAAGCACATAACACATGAATTATGTGGGAAACCTTCATGGGGGAGAAAACCCACTTCAAATATTCTTTGGAATACTATAGTATAAATGTATTTATTAAATTTATATCAACACCAATTGATCAAGGATCACCCACCCCTTAATTTATTCAAGCATCCACTTGACCTTTAGCTAGCATCAACTAGTAAGGAGGTTACAACCCCCTAGATGATCAAGTACCAATTCAATCACCTTTAAATTTATCTCCATAATTGATATGATGTATTACACAACTAATTATGGTTTTATCTCTTTATAACAACTAAATATGTCCCTTTCTACCTCATACAAGTTATGGTAGTTCATACAAACATAAATTTGCCTCTTACATAGGCATACAACAACTCTTTCTCTTCTTTACCCCTCATACGCATGATCATGATCTTGAGGCCATTCATCCTTCACACTATGATCTTATAATATGTAAAAATGTATTTAAACATCATAAATATCATTCATACATATCCTATTCATTATTTTTTCAACATATAATCAATGCACTTCATCACTCTAGGTCATCTAGACAAACTAGGCCTAATCATGCATTGAATCAATACAAAACTTACTAATTACCTTTAGCAACACTATCTGATATTTATGAAATGTTATATTATTATTTTAATTTACTCACAAAATTATTAAAATTATCATACCATTCTATTCATTCCTTAATTACCAAAAACCCTTGCACTAGGTCTCCAAAGTAAAATAGGCCTAATAACCTTGAAATAAATATTCTTACTTGCTCATGACTTGATAAAAATAATGCTAGACCCTTATCACATATTCATAATTATTTTATCATATTTTTATGGCCTATTAAAATTATAAAAATTCATATATGATTCATTTCACTATTCCATTGTCTAACTAGCACAATGAGACCAAAATGGCCTTTTACATAAGCATTATTCTTTCTCCAATAAATATTGGTCAGCCACAACACTTTCCTTAACAATTAAGGAAACTATAAAAATTTTATAAACATAAATATATTTATTGGGACATACTACATATAATTTACATTAACTCATTATGTTGACCATGCTTCAAATGGCTCAAAACAACACACTAAGCTTAAGCAACACCTAATCAATTATCCCTCCATTAGGCCACATGTTACACTTAGATGTCAATAGCCCTTAAACAAATATGTAAAACTTTTAAATACTTTAAAACAATTTAATACATGTTATATTTATGTTTACCAAGTCATACGATATGTTCAAACCACTTGATCACCTTATGAAACCTCTTTTAGCCCTCAAGCCTTCAATAGGTCCCATGGGGATCTAATTCACCTTCATGAAACACTTTAGGCCACTATGTTACATATGGAACTTACCAATGACCAAAACCAAATAAATAAATTTAAATTCATTATATATTATCCTTATCCATTCTTAATAAACATCAAATCATTTGCTCATACTCTAAAACCTCCATTAGGTCTTAAAGACCTATTAGGCTTAACTAGCCCAAAAACATTGTCTTCACAAATGAGGCTCAAAATAACTTAATATAAAATTTACATGTAAAATAAACATATGTATGGAAATATAAATGCATATATAATAAAATCCAATCCATAATACATCTTCATTCAGCCTTTAAATGCTCATAAACACCACTGCAAGAAGCTTACTCAGACCTACAATAATTATAGTCATAAAAAATAAATGTTTACTTGAAATAAATTCACCTGTATAGAAATTAAAAAATTAAAATCACTTTAAAGATGATATATATGTAGTATAATTAATTTTTTATTTTTATACCAATAATATTTAATCAATAATTTGTCTTCTACAATCATTTCTTTGCAACCTAGTTTATTGAAAAAAAAAACACAGTCAATAATAGTCAACTCTCACATGCAATAAATGTAATTATATGACCATTCAAAACTCATAATAAATTTTAATGGATATAAGTGTAAGTAATATACCACTTTTATTTTTACACCACCATAAAATTCATCCATTTTCAAAATTTATAAATAAAATACTACTAACTAGTTTTCCTTTGTTCAATTGATATTACAAATTTGGCTAAGTATGGAAAACACTGAAATTTGCCTAGGAGACTAAATTTGCACCACCATAACTTTTTATATACACCATATCAAGACGTAAAATTTAAAACACATTGTGTAGGCACAAATATTAACAAACTTATGTGACCAGTTTATTTTGACACCTTCATATGTGTGAATACTAACATCATCAATCTATTTACTCTGGAAGATCTACCAAGTTGACTCAAAGATGAATAAGATCACCTAGACCTTCACAAGACTATTCCAATGTATTCCTTTCACTTCCATAAGTACACAAAGTATTCTTTACCCCTAATTTTATGGCTAAAACATGGTCAATCACCTCAAAGGCCTATACACATGATATACACTCTTAAATCCACTTGGAACCTATAAATTTATCATTAATGCATTATGTACTAAGATCACCTTGACATCAATGACAATCAATGCATCTCAAGAAAATTCTAAACAATATTAATTGGTGTGGTATTCCTACAAGGTGAAGAATACTTGGAGGTTCTAATTGTGTCTTACATCATTGATAATCTTTTTAAGGATGTTGACAATAGTTTTTTTTTGATGATTTTGCTTGGTAATTACCTTGTGGGTAATATGCTGTAGAAAAATATTGAGTAATTTTGTACTCAAAACATAGTGATTTGACATCATTGTTAATGAATTATCCTCCATTATCATATATAATGTTGGATGGAATATCATAGTAGTAGATGAGATGGTTAAAAATGAACTTGGAAATTTGTATTCCAGTCACATAATTAATGCGTATAGCTTCAACCCACTTAGTGAAATACTAGGTAAAAGTAAGGATATGTTTATGGCTATTAGATGAGGTGTGGTTTATATTCCTAATGAGATTTATTCCCTAAGTGGAAAATTTCAATGGTTTAAGGATTGGTTTTAGTGTCTTGGCTAGGGAAAGAATCAAATTGGCATGCCTTTAAAATTTGTTTCACTTCGTAACATATGCAACTATATTTTCATCCATCATTGGCCAATAATACCTAGTACATAGGATAATTTTAGATGGGATGGCCCCAATAGTTTGGGTTCTACATAATCCTTCATGAACTTCTCATAATGTTAATATTGATTATGCCAAATTTTAACAATGAGGCATAGTTCCATCAAAGCTGTAAGAGTAAAGGGTTGGTCTAAGTAACGTTTATCATATGATATGATGGATAAAGGCCTTGGATAATTTATGGGATAGGTCTAATGGAATAATGTGGTCATGAATATAGGCATAATGTTTTGAATACCATATAGAGCTAGGACCAATAATATCATAGATCATTGTGATGGTTGAAGGTTCATGAGCTGGCACTAGAAGATTTTCAATGAAGAATTGATATGCTTTTTCCTTGTCTAGATGATGAATCAAAGATCCAATCATGGCAATGGCACCTATTATTATGTTATTGGCCTATAGTATATGTTCAAATTATAAATTAGTAATCTACTATTTGAGAGTGTTGACTATGGCCTTGTATGGCACCAACTTATCATCTTTGGTCTAAAAATGGTCTATAACCTAATTAATGATTAAATAATAATCACCATAAACATTGAGATGTTGAATATTCCATTTTAATGCCTAATGAAGTCTTGCAATGAGTGTTTCATATTCATCCATGTTTTTAGTATAAGGAAAATTAATCTAGAATGATTTAGGGATTAGATCGCTTATAGTGTAATAAACAATAGGCCTTCCCCTAATCCATGTGATATGAAGGATACATCAAAACATAATTTCTAGTGATACTCCTCAAGAGGTGTTTCAATGATGGTCATAATAGATTCATCTAGGAATTGTAAAGTTAGGGGTTCTATATCTACAAGGGGAGCTTTATTAATCTGATCTAAAAGAACTTGTCCCTTGATGAATTTTTGATTGAAATATTCTGTCTCAAACTCCCTCAGAAGCATGATCCATTTGGGCATACAACCTTGTAAAAATGTTCTGGATAGTAGATACTTGAGCAGACCTACTTTTGAAATAACCATGGTCCTATTTTTTAATATGTAATGTCATAGTTTCTAAATTATTAGGAATATAACTAAATAGGATTTTTTAATGGGAATATAATTATGCTCATAAGTGACTACTGTATGGCTTAAATATTACACAACATGTTCTTTTACATTATCATAATGTTGATCAAGAAGTGCCCCCAAGGATTTATCTATGGTAAATACATATAGTAAGAATGACTTCCATAATATTGGTAGAAACAAAAAAGGTGAATTTAAAAGATAGTCCTTTAAATATAGAAAAGCTTTATGGCATTCATCATACCAATTATATGTAACACCCTTCTTTAGTAAGTTTGTAAAAAAATGGAATTTGTCATCCAACTAAGAAATGAAGTGTTTGATGGAATGGATCTTTTCCTACAAACTATGGAGCTACTTTAAATTGGATTATGGTTACATCTTAGTAATGGCTTGTACTTTGGCTAGATCAAATTCAATGCCTCTATGAGACACAATGAAACCAAGAAATTTACCTAAAGTAGATCTAAAAATACACTTCATAGGATTGAACCTAGCTTTATATTCACATAGTCTCTCAAATATTCTTCTTAATGTTATTGGATGATCAACCTTGGTCTTTTATTTTCCCAATATGTCATCAACATAGTCTTTAAAAATGTCATGAATTATATCATTATATATTATAGTCATGGCTCTTTGGTATGTGGACCTTATTTTTTTGAGACCAAATGGATAACTTGGTAATAAAACATTCCCCACATAGTGGTGAACACTATCTTATGTTGGTCTTTTATCACAATTTAAATATGGTTATATCCTAAACATCCATCAATCAATGATATCATTTTGTACCTAGTTGTGGAGTCAACTATCATGTTAGTATTTGGTATAAGAAATTCATCTTTGGGGTAGGCCTTATTTATATATCTAAAATTAGTACATATTTTGATTCCTTTTGGCTTCTTACTAACTGGCACAACATTTAATATCCACTTTGAATAGTCAATCAGTTGAATAAATCTTGCTTTTAAGAGTTTTTCCAAATATTTATTTACTAATACAATAATTCAAAGATGCATCTTGCATAATTTTTTTCATGGGTTTGGCATTAGGATGTATAACAAGGTGGTGTACAACTAAGGCATGGTTGAAACTTGGCATGTCAAAATAAGCCCAAGAAAATATGTCATCAAATTCCCTCAAAAGGGATATAAATATGTCACATCACTCCTTAGTGAGGGACATGACTAATTTAATCCATTTTGGGTCATCAAGAATTTTGATTTTAACTTTTCTCAAGTCTTATGCTAGCAGATTCAAACTAGCATCTATAATAGTTGGCAAAGCATTAAATTGGCCTACAATGGTAGTCCTCTATTTGGACTGGTTTTTCAAGTTATCCTACGCAAGAGGAGTCTAAATATCCCAATGGTAAGTATGGCCATGCCAAAAATACTTTTGGAAACTCTTGAATTATTCAATCAAAAGCCTGTTATTCTTTAGAACTAAACTCAAACCCATAGGCAAGTTCATCATTGGTGGTCTCCTAAGCTATGTAGAGGAAGGTTGAACACCCCCATATAATGGCACCAAAAATAGGTTTTCACTAGAAGATTGGCATTTCTATTTATAGTTTCCATGGTCTAAAAACACCTCAAAGAGGTTTTAACTTTGGGGCCTTGATGTTTTATTTAATTTTTTTTAGCTAAGGGTGTTCACCCATTCTCCAAAATATGTTGCAGGATCTAGTTTGATTGAGAACCCTTGTTTTTGGTCTCCTAAGGGAACGTTTTCCTTGAGGCCTATAAAATTACAAAATTAATCATCATTCTATAACTCTTTGATAGTCAATATGGATTCTTTTTGGTCTTAGTCTATATGTTGAGGGTGATAAAGAGGAATAAAATTATTTTGAATGACTAGTCTAAGTGTATAAATGGCATGAGTGTCAAATAGATTGGTATTGTTCAAGTCTTTGTAAGGTAAAAGATTAGAATCTACTTCAATATTGACATTTTCATCATTATTCATTGGTATTAAAACATGAATAATATATGAGGGGTCACCCCTAGGTATTTTAAATTTGAAAGCATATATTCCTTTATACTAAGTTACAAAAATTATCTCAAGTGTTCCTTAATGATTTGGCACAAGGCCTCCTCTTTCATAAGCATTATTCTCCATAATCATGTTAAGAATAATATACTTGGCATTTTTGTAAAAATTAACTAGTTTGTCATTATATAACTAGGATTTATCATATGTAATTAGGTCCTATTCTTAGCTAGTGGTCAGTGTGAAAATGATAGGTGCTAGACTATGTAGTTTGTCTTTGCCTTTTTGTTTCCATTCCATAAAATGTGGTTTGGCTTTATACCTTTCATAGGACTTGGGGTTTAATGGAAGCTTGGCAATGTTGAATGTATTATGGGTTAAATATTCTCCTAGGCTATTAGACATAATGGTAAAATGATTGGAGATTACAAGAGGTGGCATGTGGGAAGATAAATCAAGGGTATCTAGGTCAATGTAGTTATCCTTTGGTAAATAAACAAGAATTTATTTACCTTTATCCTTTTTGGGAACTAGATTGAAGCCAAAATAGTAGTTATATCTTTCATACTCAACCTCTAAATACTTACAATGTTCTTAGGGCTACAAATCTCTATGAATGGTGACCCCCATACCTAAATGGGAGAACTTCATGCATTAGTGCAATGTTGAAGGGATTTCACAAATTTTGTGTATCTAAGGTTTAACCAAAAGTAAATTATACAACAAATTGAAGTATAACAAATGGTATAATGTATCATGGGTCAAAGGTCCAATGATAACTAGCAAGTTAATAGTGCCTTTTGATTCTCACTCTTCATTATCATAGGCCTTGATAGTGATATTTTATAGATGGAGATTGGTTGTTGTGTATCTAAGATGCTTGATGAGATTTAGAGACACAATATTTATCCCCGATCCATTATCTATGAATATATGCTTCATTTTGTGTTGTATGATAGTAATTTTGATGTATAATGGATTGTTATGAAGAGGGACAAGGGATGCCATATCACTTTAGTCAAAGGATAATTGATGGCATAGGGATATTTGTCCAAATAAATCTTGCAATTTTTATGGGCTTATGTCATTGGGAATTTGGGATTGGCCAAGGAACTCTATCAAGATCTTATTATATATGGTTGATGTATACAACAAATCCAAGATGGAAATTGGTATAGGAAATTTCTATAATTGTTTAAAAATATAAAATTTAATGTATTTTACAATGATAAATGGATTTTTCCTAGCTAGAAGGGTGGGTTGGATGGGTAAAGTAGAAGATGGTTATGGGCTTGGTATGGTGATCTTTGACTATCAAGTTATGAGTTTATAATTGGGATTATATACAAGACCTATTATAGGCTTAATTTTCACCCTTGAAGAGGGTTATTTAGGCTCTCTCCAACTAATCTATAATATTGGGATAACCCCAGGCTATGGGTAACCTATGTTGGGTTTAAACCTCATGAGAAGGTCAACTTCATCTTTGATGCTCACCTAAACTAATACTAAGCTGAAATTTCATGGGTAAAAGGGTTAGAAATGGGATAAGGGCTCATAATAAACTTAACCAGATGGTGCACCAAATTTAAAAGGGAAACTCCCATAAGCTTTAACCCACACTAGATCTACTAAAGATAATACTATCTCACACAACCTAAAGATCAAACTAATTTTCATAAGTATTTCATAGAAGAGGTTCAGATTAGAACACTAATCTATACTTACAAATAGCATTGAAAACTTCCTAAATAAGGTCATAAAGGAGGATAATGGATGATTAAGATTTTCCTTCACACAATTCCATCATGAACCACTCAAAAAACCATATCCAAAGTAGGAGATAGGTAAATAAAGTCATATATTGCATCAATAGGTAGTTCTTACAAATGATTGATAGGGTTGAGCCTAATCAAGCTAAGCATACTTTATAGTATTCCAAAGAGTTCCCTATCTCCGAAAAATATAAAAATTCTAAAATCTAAGAACCTTTGCAAAGGAGAAGAGAATGGGATAATATAGGAGAAGGGGAGAAGAGAGAAGAGGGAACATGTTGTGAGAACAATTAATGCGCTACCAACTTTCAAGTAAATACTTCACCATGCTTTGGTTAAAATAGGATGTAATCCATCATGAATAAGATAGTTATATCTCTATGTTTTATATTTATACCATCTTCTACTTGACTAATTATGTATAAGGATAAAATCCTTACATCTATGAACCTAACTGAGATTTGGTTATGTCTACTTTAGGTGATTATCTATTAAGAGCATGGCTTAGGATGTTACTTTATTGATTACATATTTTCTCCTTGCTTTGAGAACTAGACCTAAGTCTACTATAGAGGAAAACCAATCTAACATTATTGGTTTTCTTATAGTCTATATATATGTCACTCTGCTCAATTCCTAGTCCCTTTCACAATAAGTTGCCACCCTTTTGGCCTATATTAGGTATAAAAGACCTATCTTACCTCCATGAAGCTCTAATGACAATGATTGGTTCTTATTGTTTATCCTAGTTCAACTTGGGTTTAGCTCAAGATTGGTTCCATGTATCTTTTGATAGCTCAAGTCCATTCATTTACTTTACCTAAGTCAAACTGCTCCATTGATCTTAGTCTAAAATGTCCTAGCTTAGTCCTTTGTTTATTGGTTGTTAACAAACTAACTCAAGCCATTGACTCTTTGACTCAAATTGATCTATCAAATATCTTTTGATAGGTTAAATTTATATTTTTATAACTTCTACCTAAGCTAATGCACTATTGACATTTGGCACCCCTACATTTGGTACTTGGATTTACTCATCAGTTTATCTACTCCTACACTTATGCCATGTGGTGGCCTCTAATACCCTTGAAATTTTCACTTACTTGCATGTCATTAGATCTAAATTCATGATTAAACATGAACCCTTTATCTACTTGGGCCCATCTAATTTTTAGTGAATGCACACCACTGGATCTTGGATTGATGAACCTACACCATAGGATCTTGCCATTTGAATTACAATATCTAGTTCATGTGGATAGCTTTGACATTTGTGTGAACATCCTTAGATTTTAACATCCAAATAGCTACTTTCAGGGTCCCAAACTTGATGTTTACATACTCATCATGGGATTTTTGAATTCCAATGGTTATTATTGTTGTTTTAATTTGATATTTATAGACCTATCAACACCCTACTAGATAAAATTTTTTGAAATAATTTCTTCAAAAGAATTCATCTACAAGTTTTGTCTTAGAAATTTGTTAAAAATAAATTGGTATTTACGTAAATTATTGTGAAATAATTTCCCTAAAAGAATTGATATCTTGGTCCTTAGAAATATTGTCTTAGACAATTTATCTGAAAGAAATTAGTCCTTACGGAAATTGCCTCAAATAATTTTCCTAAAAGATTTGTGTACTTTATCTTTTTCCATGGATAAAATGTTTAAAATAATTTACTCTTCGATAAAATTGTCACAAAACATTTTCCCTAAAAGAAATACATGCCTTAGCCAAATTTTTGAAACAATCTTCTTGAAATAATTTGTTACCTTAGATATTTTATTAGAACTTTTGTCAAGGACACTTACCCTACAAAATTTCCTTTCAACCTTTTCAAAATGGCCCTTTGCCACTCGATATTACCCTTCAATATTTATGACAGTGCCCTTCAAAACTTTTGAAAGTGTCCTTTAGATCTTTTATTTGGACAATTTTCTAAGAAATGACCCTTTGAGAAAATGTATAGGACACTTTACCTGATAAATTAACCCTTCAAAACTTTTGTTTTGGACCCTTTGGTGAAGTAAAAGTACCCTTAAAAAAAGTTTTCGGGACACTTTGTTACAAAAATGACCTTTCAAGATTTTTGTTTGGTCCATTTTCTTCAAGAAATGCCCTTTAAAACTTTTGCATTGGACCACTTTCCCAAGAAAATACCCTTGAGGAAAAATGTTTTGGCCACATTATGAGAGAATGATCCTTCAAGATTTTTATTTTGGACAAAATGTCGAAAACAATTTTTGATACTTAGCCCAAAAGACTCAAAAAAAATCTCCTAAAAGAAATAACACATAGCCAAATTTCAAAAATAATCTTATCAAAATAATTTTCCTTATACTTTTATTGTGGGCTTTATGTGGAGTAATTTCTCTGAAGGAATTTTCAATGCTCTAACACTTAGCCAAAAGTTGAAATATTTCTCAAGTATAAACTTTGGATTATTTAGACCTATTACTGAAACTATTTATCACCATGAAAACCTACTTGGATCCTCTCCATTTTGAATTATTAGACTCATTTCTAATCCTTTGATCCACTGATTCATCAAACTATGCAAGAGCTTCATATGTGTGTCCAAAATGGCCAATATATTTGGTGACTCACAAGGGTGGCATTCATGTCCATGCAAGATAACCAAGACCATGATTCCTTATCTAGTCCATTGGGCATTGATTCATAAGTCTTTGTAACTGAGCTAGTCTAAAATTTGATACAAGGTTGCCCATTTTTAGAATATCCTATTGAAACAACAAGGACAAAAAACAAAACAACAAAGGCAAATGCACATAGGCACTTACAGGAAAGAAAGAACAACTAAACCTACTAAACAAAAGTGCACAAGGGCACTTAGAGAAAATCATAAAACTACCCTAATATATACAAAACCTTTTCAAAACTAGTCCTCCTAGATCAAAAGGGAAACATTTAGTATCATCCACTTGTAACAAATCAAGATGGAAAATACCTTACATTAGAGGTACCATAATTAGTGAATCAATTAGCTTGATAGACAATCCTTTTGATGTGATCTCCAATGGATGAAATGAAACAAACATGTCTCCATTGTAGACATAATGATCTAGGTTTTCCAAGCTTGGTTCATGTTAGACAATGGAAGCACTTGCTTGTTATTTCTCATCACTCTTGATAAAGTCTTGCATGAAAACTTCATTTAGGGTTTTGGGAGTAACTGTACTTGGTTCAATTGGTGATTTAAAAATACCATGTTCTTCTACCTTATCCTTATGTAAACTAGGACTATCTATTCTTAGAGTAGCATGTTTATATCTTTATGGAAGAAGGATAGGTCCTTTGGCCTCTTCAAATTCTTTGGTTATGGCATTGAACCACTACCATAACTCTTTAGGTTCTTCACTGGTATGCTCATCAAATTGAATCACTTGAGCACTTGAGATGTCCCCCTCATCAACCTCACTCAATATTTCATCTTGTTATTCAACTAAAAATGAGGGTTAACTTGACCTTTCAAGGTCTAAAACATCATATTTTTATTTCTCAAGGTCTAATCTACTTTCCTCTAGATCTAACATATCAAGACTATCCTCAACTGAAACCTCATCTTGAAGTGGACCAACTTCTAGTTCTTGATTTTGATCCCCTTTGTAATTTATGTAGAATGGACCTTCAGTAGTCCATTTAGGGTTTTACCCATGTTTATATTGTAGATTATCCTCTTCAGGTAAGTTTGAAAAATTAATCTATTTTATTTCATTCAAGAAATCTGAGCACAAATTTTGCCATTGATCTTTTAAACTATTTGAGCTGATCTCAACCTCCACACTAGGTTTATGAATGTTATCCTCTTATTTATCATCAATACTTAAAAAATTGAAAGTTAAAAAATGATCCTCCTTATGACTTGGGTTGCCTATCATGATCTCCTCATTATAGACACTAGTAATATCCTTTTTAGGTTCACCTATGACTGCAATCTCTTCCTTTATCCTTTATAGAATAGGATCCTCCTTTATGAGGGAGATGGTGGGAAGGTGAAGAAGTTAACCTTGCTTGTATATTATAAGGGTATCCTTCCAACCAACTACTTTGAATTTTATTTTAAGTGGTTATATAACTGAGGAAAGAGGGTCTCAGAATTCTTCTACACCAAGCTCATAGACCTGAGCTATGGTTTCTTGATTCATTTCTTGCACATCAAACCCTTCCTCTAATAGGATTGGTTACTCTATTGCCTCAACTAACACCTCCATTTCCTTATTTATGACCTCTTTTAATTATTTCCATGAATGGAATGTGTATAACTTGGTCACCTTCTCTTATTCCTAAATGGGTGTGGAAGAGGATGCTTTCACAAGAGATGGTATGGAATAGTTAGGTTCATAGGAGAAGATCCAATATGGGACATCTTCATCATCTTGAGTGATAATGGGAATATGGGTAGGATATGGAAAAATAATTGGCTTGGGATTAACATAATATTTATCCCATTACTCAAACAATTATTCAATGGACAATACCCACCCTTTCATTTCTTGTTTCTCAACATGTGGGTAATTATCTTATTCAATGGATGTCCATACATTCTATAACTCTTTAAAGAAGATATTCATCCCTTCCATGGCATGTATAGGTAATTATTATCCAAGCTTGAACTCTCCTTAATTTTCATGGTTTTTTTTCTTTGATCCAATATTACCTCTCTGAGTTTTAACAGGGATGGACTTGGACAAGTTTGACTAGGGGGTTGATCAAGGACTCTTGAAGGTTAAAATTGAGGATCTTAGAGGTGAGATAGCACATAAGTTTGGTTCAAATGAGTTTTATACCATTCATAATATATTATCATACTATCTACATTTTGGACCTTGTTTATTATCATTTTTATATCCTCATTCTTACAAGGTGGCCATTGTTCTCCCTCACAAACTAACCATCTTTTCTTGACTAACTAAAGAGCACTGTTTGATTTTTCTAGAACATGGATAGGGATAACTAGAGAAAAATCCAAATCCTTACCAACATCCCTTATCAACTCAATATAAATTTATAATGATTTCTTGACTCCTGATAAGGATGTAATAAGGTAAGCTTGGTCTTGACAAGGAGAAGTAGAAGACTGATTTGAATGCAAAAGGAGGCTAACCTTGGTCATATGTAGGGTTAGGAAGATAAGGGTTATGGTAAGTTTGATAGGTTTATCGAGGTAAAATTAGGGGGAATACATAAACATTATTTTATTCATAAGTATGATTATGAGGTAGGGGATAAGCATACTGATCAAAAGATCATTGATTGTACATACTAGATTAATATGATTAGGCACTTAGTTAGGTTTCTTAACAAGTTGATATATGTTTAGTGTAATCATATAAAATGTAAAAATTGGTAGCTTTAGTGTGGCTTTTCACACCCAAACCATAGGTTCATCTTTCATGCTATCATTACCTTTCTAGACACCTTTTTGCTTATTCCCAGTCATCCATAGACTTCTGATACTTGATTCTAGCTCAGCTAGGCTACTTTCCCCATGTTCATTCCATCTTCTAAGGTCATTTACCTATAGGAAAATAACACCTAGCTTATACTATAACATTCAACCTTAAGGTGTCCCATTTCTAGTGCTCCCATCTAATCACATTTTGAGCCTAGATTACTATTTCCTTTCATTCATCTTCTTCATTGTGTCAGCCTAACATGAATACATTTAACCCATGACCAACATATCTATATAAAATTCCATTCAAAATTCATTTATAATGGATTAGAAAATATTACAAGAGTAATAAATAATATAAGCAAGACCACTAAGTTAAATCTCCCTATTCTCTACATAAAACCATCTAATATAACAATAATATATTCAAACCCTCACACCAGTCCCTAGCCATCTAAAGCACACCTAGTTTAGCACTTTTTCATCTACATAATACTATTAAACAAAGAAAATAAAGTGGGATAAATACAAATGGCTTGATACCTCTTCATATTATTGGTATGTAGGTAACATGTCGACACATGGGGTGTGGAGACACATTTAGTGCATCTTACACACACTAACCCCCCCCCCCCTCTTTTTCAAATTTTTATCAAGAATAATGAAGGTCTAGGGTTTTAAGATTAAATCAAATCTATAAATAACTCTGTCAACATTTAGAATCTAAAATTTCATAGGCAAACTCACATAGGGACACCAAACAAAACCCAAAAAGGTCAAATCTCTATGACTAGTTTGGACAATAACGATATGACCTAGACCATAGTACCAGACCTTGAAGTGTCATGTTTTTGGTGCTCATATCCTTTCAATAAATTAAAGATAGATACTAATTTGTGATAGTGTCCCAATCTTGCACATGTAATTTTAGCTTTTGTCTCAGCTATTTTAGTCTAGTTTTAAGCTAAGTTGCATTTTCCCTCTTTTTTATACTATTTTAAAAAAGATAAATCATATAAATAAATTATACAAATTAGTAACTAAATTATTACAATATTATTTACTAATTATAAGACTCCAATATTCCCAAAACTATTAAATCATTTAGTGAACCTGACTTGCTTCATTCGTACATAAAAACCTTAGAAATCCTATGGAAAATTCCCTTTTGATTTTATCATTTATTTTTTTATTTTTTTACCTACATATTTAAAATTATAAATTCACATTAATTTTGTAAATTCCATAGTAATTTGTAAAAAAATCACTTTCTTCCAAACCTTAGTTTCATATACTAGGTCCATTTAAATAAAAAAAATTCCAATATTTTTATGATTTTCTACCTACATATTTAAATCAAAAATTCAAATTTATTTTTAAAATTCCATAGTAATTTTAAAATAATATCATTTTTCAAAATCCTAGTTACATATACTAGGTCATATTACTTTTGAGGTATCACTTTACATGTTTGTGAGCTTCGTTTCCTTTTTATGCATTTCCTTGTTTACTATTTTTAGGACTTTATATTTACTATAATCATTACTTTCCTTCCATATCAATTTTATTATTATAAATTATTACAAAAAATTTAATCAATTTTTAATTTGTTTTCCTACTTTCACAATGGCCCTATACACCGGTTTTGATGAAACTGATAAAAGGAAACTTTAAAAACTCTTAACTAAACACCTTAACATATATGATGATATGCTTAAAATAAAAGTTAAGAGTGTTTAGTTAAAAAATAAAAATTAAACATGATATCATACACTAAAGGAAAGGGAATTCAAACTAATTTAATGGGCAAACTCAATTACATAAGCATATCAGAAACAACAAACAAGAGTAACAGTAAAGTCCCATACAAATTAAAGGTCAATGATAGTAAAATTCAAAATCAACCAATAATTAATACAGATTCAGAGCCCCCTTAATGAGTGGTTTTATTAGCACCTCCTTGATGAACTTTTACCAATCTACCAATATCTCCAGCCAGAGTTTTATAATAGTTATTAGAATTTAATATCATATCTCTCCCTCCTATTTAGGAAGTTGATCCAATAAACCCTCTTCCATGGGGATATGATCAGAATGCATTTTAAAATTTTCATAGGGCACTAAGAACATAACAAATAGATGCATCAGTTTGAAACACAAGATACAAGACTTGATAGATGGCAATGTTATTAATCTTGACACTCTAGTTGAGCCTCCTCAGGAAAATCAAGCATAAGACAAATCTTTGAAAATATTTTAAAATCCTTTCCCATAACATTATAAACAAAAGATAGGGGATACATTATGTGTTAATCATGCATATCATGCACATCCTCCACTAGCTATGTATCAGGAGCCTTCAGTTGAGTTACACCCTTTAAGCAACATGATTGGTGTATACAACTCTAGATTTCTAGCTAGACCTTCTATCTCCTTCTCAGATTAGTAGATCATTGAGGATGATTAATATTATCATGCACTCTTTATCAGATCTTACATTCATAATCTCCTCTTCATAATGTTCTTATAGATAATGGATCCAATATGAACATGTGCACTATGACATTATTATAGTATTTGGGATATTCAAAGTAGGATATTATCCTAATGGACATAGTTATCAATGGATTCAATATGCACATACAAATTTTATAGGGTGATATTGTACTTCCTCTACAATTTGGTCCAACACATGTGGCCACACCATTTACTATTGTTCCTAGTATAGGAGTTTTTGATATGTTACTTGGTTGACCATGGATTCAAAAAGCTTGAGTAGTACCTTCTATAGTTTAAAAATGCATGAAATTAATTTAGACTAATCAGGTTGTTATAGTTGGTGGAGTTACATATGAGTTACCACTCCCCACTTCAGAGCCATGTATAATTTTATAGTCACCAATTTTAGTTCCACCACTAGTTTTAGTTCTGCCAAAAATTTTAGTTTCTCCACTAGTTTCAATTCTTTCTCTAGTTCAAATTCATACATAGTTGAGGATTCTATCACCAACACAAAGATTTAATATACTTTTACAGTGGTCTCTTTTAGAGCAACCATATTTTAAAAATTCTAGATAGCTTCTAGTTACAATGTACACACTCAAGGTAGTATCATTGAGGTATCATACCTCTACACACATAAGCCATATTTAATGAGATTATCCTACTACCATATGGGTCCTTAAGATCCCTATAGTTACATTCACTTCTCAAAGTTATAGGGGACCCCAAAATTAGTCTCCACTATAGATATTTTAGATAATTTACAACATACATAGCTTTTAGATTCACAGTCTCAGCCCTTCCATTGTGTTACACAATCATGCATGATCCCTCTCCTTGATACAAGAGACCATGATAGGGAAACTCTCATGAGAATCATTAGTTAGTATCATTTATTCTCATTCTTTGTTGTACATAATTTCCTTATGATTTATTATACATAGCTTAATTCAAAATCTAAAAATAATACAAAATTTCAAAATCCAAAAACATTCAAATATTAAAAAATTCAAAAACATTTCAATTGTATGTATTATCCATGATTTAAATCTATACTACCATAATAGAATTACATTATATTGTTTTATGCTATTATTTGTCAATTTATCTAAATTACCATACTTTACTTGATCTTATTTGAGTGTGTGTAGTAACTTCTAGATCCTTGATTGCTTCACTCTACCCATTGAAGGGGTATCCTAAGTCATAAATTTGATACATATATCGACATATCTACCTATCAAGGACATCTTCTACATGACTACACCATCAAAGTTATTCCATTCCTACACCACACACTCTATTTATCATGATGATATACATTATTTACTAGGTTACATAGATTACTATATCGACACTCACTAGTATATCACACTTGTGTATTTCTTAGAATATACCTAGTCTTGTACTACGTGTCTTACATACTTTCACTTATTTATTTGATTAGTTAGATGCGATTTTATTTATACCATACTACATGCCTTCCTTTCTTGATTTACATATCTATATGTGATTGTATTTATCAATTCCTATTCTATGTCTTGTGTGTACCTTAAGACATTTACCAATGTCCTTTACTTATACTCTTCTATGTGCTTGTGGCCCTCATGCCAACCTTGCTTATTTAAAATTGTATGTGTATGTGGCATTTAAACATGCTTTGTATGTTGGATTTAAAATTTGAGTGACATGTTCCCATATCCCTTATTTGCTTGGACCCTTGGCCACTCTTATATGCTTCTTGCCTTGTTTGCTTGTTGCTTATTTGATTATCACTATTTTCAATGTCATGATCCACATCATGCATTATCTTACTTGATTGGATGCCATGATGGACATCATGCTCCATCCCTTCCTACAACTAACAAATAACATTTCTAGTTTCAATTCAATAAATTACACATGTTATTACATTGTTATATCTATCTAAGCATAACCCTATTTATCTAACAATCTCCAATACAAAATATGTTATATCTTGAGACATATTTTTGATTATCATTGCTATATCATGTATTTCATAGCATAACATAATTTTAGGGCTCTTTATTCTGAGGGTAGTCATTATAGGGTCTTTATTCCTACCCTCAGAAGAGAGGGTAATAAATATAAGGATTTTGTCATAGAGATTAGAGATCCTACCAGTCAAAAAAATATTTTTTAGAACACTTAGAATAATAATTAGAGGTAAAACTAGGTAGAATAGACCAAAAAAATAGTGAAAATTACAAAATAGTCATCAATTTTAGCAAAGGAAAATAATGATAGATATGGACAACATCATTGAATAATAGGGTGTTTTATTTTTGGCACTCCTATCCAAACAACAAAAACCTAGATTTTCTGGAAATACATAGAAAAGTAAACTTAGCTACAATTTTATCACATATAGATCAATTTAGATTTAAAAATTTTAGTATAGTTTTTCTCAGAGAATCTAGATATAGGGGGCATTATGCATGGCATGATGGCTCTCACTTCTAGTTTTAGATTAGGTAGTAGGTATAACTTCTAGATCAAAATCCATGTTTTAGACACCAGTAATTAGGGGCAATGTGCATGGCACATTTGACTTATTTTATTTCTATGTTTAGTATATTACCCAGGCATTCTTAGTAGTCGCATGCCTTATTCCATCTATAGGTGGTTGGCATCATTTTAGAGTGGATTTCATATAAGCCTAACCTCTACATTTCTAAGTGGCTTCCACATAAGCCTATTATGGTTATTTTTAATAGAGGACATTACTTTTGTCAAAAATTCTAATCCAAATTTATAGTTGCATTCATATGATCTTCCCTAAATGGATAAATACATCGGATTTAGGTCCACTTGGACTATGTAGGTAACACTTAGTCAACAAGGGTGTTTCTAAAGATAACTTAGCCATATCCCACTTCCCCACTTTTTCCCCCTCTTTTGCATTTGATCTTGTTTTATGAACTTATGTAGGCTATGGTTTTGATTTTTTAGGTTATCCATGCATACAAATGGGCTTCACACATAGTCATATAATATATAAATAGGGGGAAATAAGCCTAAATTCTTAGATCTAATGCATGGTCTAGCTGGACAAAGAAAGACAAATATAAAAACTCTAAACACTACATACAACCAAAGACTAAATTTAATGGTCGACCTTTCATGTCATTGATTTTTTTAATGAGTGTTATTATTCAAAATTACCCTTCAAATATTAGTATAATTTATAGTAAAATAAATAAGCATTAAAGATAATTTATATATCTTTATTATAATCTTTCCTAGTTTTGGAGTGGATTTCATATAAGATAAATCTCCACCTTTTTTTTAATGTCCAAGAGTGGCCTAATTTCTTGCACACATTTGGCTATCCATGCCACATTATCAGATTACAGAACATTCATGGGTTTTAGGATCTATCTCATATGACACACATTTATATCATGATCAGTTTATAGCTTCACTTAATGGGTAATGATGGAACCAAATAAATAGCTAGCCTTTATATTCTTAAGCCACCTACTCAAAGGGATTAGACACATAGTCCAAACATCAATCAAAACATATAGTATCACATAGCTTCACTTAGTAGGTGACTATGGAGCCAAAGGGATAGCCTTTATATTCTTGAGCCACTGTCGAGCAATTGAGCACTCAGCTTTATTTGTGTTATTACTCTTAGTACAATACATATCCAACATCACTCAAAATCATAAGTTTTATATTGGTTTGTGTTATTACTTTTTCTTCCTCTCTCTCTTACCCATCTTTGTACATTCTTATTTTAGATCTAGCATATCTAGTAAAAACTCATCTAATATTTATTTTATCTTACAGATTTACTCTTCACAATGTGCTCTCTCTATGAAAACTTAGCATCACATAGCTTCATGGGCTTCACCTTTACAGGTAAGGTCAGGTAGGCTTTCTACTTTTCTTTTATCCTAGTATTTCACTTTATTGCATCACTAGAATAAAAGGGGGAAAATTTATTCATATAAAATGTCAAAATTGGTAGCTTGAGTGTGGCTTGTGACACCCAACCCATAAGTCCCTCTTACATTCTCTCATGACCTTTTTAGACACCTTTTTTCTTATTCTCAGTCATCCATAAACTTTCAAGACCTGATTCTAGCTCATCCAAGTTTCTTTTCCCATGCTCATTCCATCCCCCCAAGTCTTATACCTATAAGACAATAGTGCCCAACTTTGACTATAGAATTATACCCTATGATGTCCCATTTCTAGTGCTCCTATACAATCACATGTTGAGCCTAAATGACCATTTCCTTCAAATTCTTATTCCTTATTATGTCAGCCTAACATGAATACAATTAACCCATGAACAATATATATTTATAAAATCCCATACAAAGTTAATTTATAAGGGGTTGTAAAATATTATAAGAGAAACCAAGAATACAAGCAAGACCACTAAGAAAAATTTCCCTATTCTTTATATACAACCATCCAATATAGCTATGAGCATATTCAAACCCTCACACCAGTCCCTAGCTACCTAAAAAAACACCTAATTTAAAATTTTTGCATCTACATAACACTATTACACAAATCACATCAAATGGGAGAACTAAATATGGATTGATCCCTCTTCAAATTATTTTCATGTAGGTAACGTGCCCACACATGGGGTGTGGAGATACATTTAGTGCATCATACACACAGTAACCCCCCTCTTTCTCAAAGTTTTATAAAGTATAATGAAGGTATAAGGTTTCAAGATTGAATTAGCTCTACAAGTAGCTCCATCAACATTTAGGATATTAAATTTCATAGGTAGGCTCACATAGGGATAGTGGACAAAACCTATAAAACTTAGATCTATGTGACTATTTTGGATAACACTTGTAGGACCTGGACTATAACATTGGACCTTGAAGTGTCTTATTTTTTGTGCTTCTATCCTTTCACCAAATGAAATCTAGATCTTGATTTATGATAGTGTCCCAATCTTTCATGGCCAATTTTAACCTCTATCTTAACTATCTTAGTCTATTTTTTAGCTAAGTTGCATTTCTCCTCTTTCGTTACTATTTTTAGAAAATTACAAAATACAAATAAATTATACTAATTAGTAGATAAATTATTATAATATTATTTTTTAATTTATTGTTCTATACCTTTAAATAAATTAATAATAAGACTCCAATATTACCAAAATTGTTAAATCATTCAAAATCACAATTGATGTTTTTAGAATGCCTCCAAACGCTGATATGTAGAAGAAAAACATCAAAATACTTCCACTTCTTTGGAATGTAGTCCCATTGGACATGCCATGAACTATTATAGGCTTAATATTCACCCTTGGAGAGGGTTTATTATACTCTCTCCAACTAAGCTATAATATTGGGACAACACCAGGCTATGGGTAACCTATGTTGGGGTTGAACCTCAAAAGAAGGATAGCTTCCTCTTTGATGCTCACCTAAACTAATGATAAGATAATAGTTCATAGGAAAAAGGGTTAGAAAGAGGATAAGGGCTCCTAATAAAGTTAACCAAGTGATGCACCAAATTTAAAGGGGAAACTCCCATAAGATTGAACCCACACTAGATCTACTAAAGACAATACTAGTTCACACAACCTCAAGATCAAGCTAATTTGCATGAGTATTTCATAAAAGAGGTTCAGAGTACAACACTAATTTATACCTAAAAATAACATTGAAAACTACCTAAAAAAGGTAAAAAAGGAGGACAATGGATGAGAAAAATTCTTCTTCACATAATGCCATCATGCACAACTCACCAAACCAGATCCAAGGTAAGAGATAGGTAAAGAATGTATTATATTACATCAAGAGGTAGTTCTTAAAAATTCTTGATAGGGTCAATCTAAACCAATTTCCAATAATTTAAAGTATCCTAAATATTTCCCTATCTCCCAAAAAGATAAAAAGTCTAAAATCTAAGAACCTTTACAAAGGAGAAAAAAATGGGATAATATAGGAAAAGGGGAAAAGAGAGAAGAGGGAACATGTTTTGAGAAAAATTAATGGGTTGAAAACTTGCAAGGGAGTGATCCACCATGATTTGGTCTAAAAAAGATGTAATCCATCATGAAAAAGATAGTCATATCTATATCTTTTATCTTTACATGATCTTCTACTTGACTACTTATGTATAAGGATAAAATCCTTACATTTATAAACCTGACTGATCTTTGGCTATGTCTACTCTAGGTGGATATCTATTAGGATCATGGCTTAGGATGTTCCTTCATTTATTACACATAGTTTCTCATTGATTTTATAACTAGACTTGGGTCTAGTATATAAAAAAATCGATCTAATATTATTGGTTTTATTATAGTCCATATACATGGCACTCTGTTTGATGCCTGGTCCCTTTCATAATAAATTTCCACCATTTTGGCCTATATTAGGTCTAAAATACTTATCTTACCTCTATAAATATTTGAATCCAATGATTAGTCCCTATTATTTATTTTTATTCAACTCGTGTTGAGCTCGAGCTCAATTCCATAGTTCTTTTGCTAGCTTAGGTCCATTCATTTACTTTGCCTGAGTCAAACTACTCCATTTACCTTAGTCAAAAATGACCTAGCTCAGTACTTTATTTATTGGATATCAAGAAACAAACTTGATCCATTAACCATTTGACTCAACTCACTCCATCAAATACCCTTTGATACATTGAATGTGTGCCATTGGATATTCTGCCCAAGCTAACACACTATTGACACTTGGCACTTGCATGTTTGGTTCTTAGATCTGCTCCTCAGTCTATCTATAGTTGTGCTTACACCATGTGGTGGATTCTAATCCCATATACCTTTTGACTTGCTCACATGTTGTTATATCTAAATCTATGATTAAATGTGATTCATTGATCTACTTGGGCCTATCCTCTTGTTAGTGAACATACATCATTGGATCTTGGCTTGATGAACCCACACCATAAGATATTGTTATTTGAATTAAAATGGTTATTTCATAGGGATAAATTTGACATTTACATGAATGTCTTTAATTTTCAAATCCAAGTAGCTACTTGTAAGGGCCCAAACTTGACATCCACACACCTGTCATGTGATTTTTCAATTCGAATGGCTATTTTTGTGGCTTAAAATTGATGTTTGCAAACCTATTAACCTTGTTGGATCAACTTTACCAAAAAAAATTATCTAAAAGAATTCATCTATGGTTTTTTCCTTGGAGAATTGTCTAAAAGAAATTGGTCTTCAGGGAAATTTTTATGGAATAATTTACCTAAAAAAATTCATGTCTTGGTCTTCAAAAAGATTGTCTCGAATAATTTATCTAAAAAAAATAAGTCCTCAGGGAAATTATCTTAGATAATTTTCTTGAAATATTTTTGTACTTAGTTTTTTTCCATGGATAAAATGTCTGAAAGAATTTAGTCTTTGAGAAAATTATCATGAAACATTTTCCCTAAAAGAAATACATGCCTTAGCGAAATTTTGGAAACAATTTTCTTGAAATAATTTGTGCCCTTACATTTGTCAATGGCACTTACCCTACATAATTGCCTTTTATCCTTTTTGAAATGGCCCTTTTCCCCTCAAGAATACCCTTTGGTATTTTTGAAAGTTCCCTTCAGAATTTTTGAAAGTGACTTTTGGATCTTATGTTTGGACAATTTCTGAGAAATGACCCTTAAGGAAAATGTATAGGACACTTTCCCTGAAAAAGTGACCCTTCAAAAAATTTTCATTACTCTTTGGTGAATAAAATTTACCCTTTGAAAAAAGTGTTTGGGATACTTTGCTACAAAAATGACCTTTCAAGACTTTTATTTGGTCTATTTTCTTGAGGAAATTCCCTTCAAAACTTTGCATTGGACCACTTTCCCAATAAAATACCCTTCCAAAACATTATTTTGGCCATATTCTAATAAAATAACCCTTTGATGTTTTTGTTTTAGAAAAAATGTCTGAAACAATTCTTGACAATTAGCCCAAAAGACCCAAAATAAATCTCCTAAAATAAATAACACTTAGACAAATTTTGGAAACAATCTTCTCGAAAGAGTTCGCCTTGTACTTTTATTGTAGACTTTATGTGGAAAATTTTATTTATACAAATTTTGAATAATCTAACACTTATCCAAATTTAAAATATTTCTTAAGTATAAACTTAGGCTTTTCCATCCCTATTCCTATAATTATTTAGCACCATGAAAACTTGCTTGGATCCTCTCCATTTTCCATTGTTAGACTCATTTAAAAGCCTTTGATCCACTACTTCATCAAACCATGAAAGAGCTTTATATATGGGGAAAAAGTGTCCAACAAGAACATTAATAATATAAAATGATGGTGGAGGGGGACCAAATAAGATAAGTCTCGATTGTTGATGCACTTCTATGCGGTCATGGGTCAATGATAGGTTATTGGTATAAAGCCTAAAATTAGTAATCCCTATATGTTAGTATGCATGTATGTAGTCTTAGGTCAAGGTAGGATCACTAGGATAGGTTAGTTGGTTGGAATTTTTTAGAAATGGTCCTATTAGGTTAATAATTATCCTTAGATTGATGGATATGGTGGAAACATGACCTACTGTAATATGGCCTACAACTTTGTTGTAGTCATGTGTAACTACATCGTAAGTTTATTGGTTTTTGGAATTTTTCTATCCTTGATTTCATCAATTTGGTTATAATTTGTTATGTTGTTATAGATATTTTGGTTTTTTTCTCAACTATTGATACTATTATTCTATCTTTTGTTGCTATTGTTATTGGTTATTATGTTGGGGAAAAGGGTTTTGATAAATAGCCAGGTTTTGATTGGATGTTGAAGCTCCATTATCCAATGTTATCTTCCTCTTTCCAACATATTATTAATAAGATGTTTTATTTACACATAATGGCACAAATTATTTCCATTAACCTAATGGTATTCACATAAATCATTTTTTCTATACCAATCTAGATAACAAATTCCCTTAAGATAGTGCTTCAGATTAAGCCAACTAATCAGATTAGTGGTAGATAGCTTGTTAAACATAACTTAAATTATTTATCTAAGGTAATTAAAATATTAGTAGCGAGTCCCATTTTTCCTAGAAGGAATGGTTTACAAAGGTAAAGCTTATTGCATTTATTGAGATGGTCTAGGCCACTACAAAGACTGCACTTGTTGAATTGGTTATTGGTTAGGAGTAATTTACATATAAAACATATGCTAATTAAATGGTGTTGTAACCATGTGGAAATATCGAAACTTATTTACTCCATTTCTAACAACATTCTTATTTTAATTGAAATTCTTGGATTTCTCATATTTATTAGCCTATTCTAGTTGTGATGCTTGTGCTTATACTTGGTTATGGTTTTGGCCATTAATTTGGATTTGATTTTTATTTTATTTTATGAGGTTATCTTGATGATCCTTTTTAAATAAGGGAATTTTCAATCAAAAAACCTTTGTCAATGATTTCCTTGAATGTTTTTACACATTACAGTTCTAGATGATAAGATATCTCATTATGTAAATTCTTGGTAAACATAGTGGCTAATTGCTTGTTTGGTAAACTATGGGTGAAATGGTTGTCAAGTAATCTCCATAATTATTGATAACTTGTAAATATTTCACTAGCCTTCTATTTGGCTTGAGTAAAATTTACCAACAAAATCTCATGTTCAATATTGTAGGAGAACTATTGCACAAAATTATCTAAAAGGTCATCAAAATTAGATATTGAGTTCTTTAGTAATTTTAGAAGCCATTCCAAATCTTGTCATTCTAAACTTCAAGTAAATAATGGTATGAGTTATATGCCACTATAATCCACTAGCTAACAAATAATGAATAATTTGATTAAATGGGCCTTGGGATCTCCTTTACCATTGTACTTATCAAACTTGGGTGGTTTATATCCTAGAGGAAATGATATTTAAAAATACTCCATGTTGAATAGGTAGGAACACACTTCATCCAACTTAAACTTCTTTGTCTATTTCCTAGCTTGGATGGCTTAAATTGCATCCTTCATCTGCTACAATTCTTGTTGTAGGAAACTGGATGGAACATTGGCTTGAGGTGGAGGTTAGGTGGTCAAAAGTGGATTACTTTGATCAAGGTATAGTGGAAGCATGGTTTGATATGGAATGTTGGTATGGTTGTGGAATTGACTAGGAATATCCATACATGAATTAGGATGTGATTGTATAAATTAGATGTATTGCAATGTGATATTTTGGTTTGGGTTTAGTATATAGGCCTAGATTTGAGGAAATTATGGCTAAGATGGAATGATATAGCCTTGGGTGAAGTGCTATGGCTATTGGTTTGAATATGAACTTGATTATAACTAATCAAACATGGATAAATGAGGGTAACTTGTGAACCAAGGTCTTGTCATTGATTTTGTGGCATGTTTGTAACAAAAGGCAATTGCTACCTAATCAATATGTGTGGAATAGTAGAACCTATTAGTTTCATGAACCCATATTATGAAGTAGATTCTTGTTGAAGGTTCAATATTTGTCACTAACTAATAGACATATGTTATTAATTAAACATAATTTTTAATTATAATGGTACATTAGTTTATAACTAAAGAGGTACATTTATTACTACCTAATGAGGTGGAACATTGGTTTCCCCTTGTTGACATGGAAAAATATTTGATCTCTATTACATTGGAATATTGGATTATGCCTATTGTTGTGTAATGTTATCCATCACATATTATGGTGGAGTAACATTCTCAATGTTTTATTAAGGCAAGGTATTGGTTGTTACTTGACTACATAATCCTTCCAATTGCATGTTTGAAGAAACAATTGGCTGAGGAATAGAGGTAGCTTGTTATTTTTGGGAGGTATAAGTTCATTCCATCTATTATTATGAACCATTTATGGTGTTAAATAAAGGTGCATGTTATTTTACACTATTTATTTATGCAGTTAAACCACTTTGGTCTGGATTGGATGATACTTGCATAATGTCCATTATGTTTGGATCATTCATCTATGTAGAAGAAGTAGACACTTCTTTGATAGATGGGGAAGTAAACATGTCACAAAATAAATTTATTTATGTGAATGGGTCTATACCCTAATTTTATTGGCCTATCCATTTAATTAAGACTCATGTTGAAGGAGTGAGCTCAATAAGAGGACCATTTGACATGGTCATGTTATCACTCTATAGTGCACCCTATTTGAAGATGTGCAAGGCACACACTCACTCTAGATGATACAATTGGAACTTCTCAGAGTTTGGATGAATCTATATTGATAATAATCTCTATAGAGGGTTAGTTCCCTTAAGATCTATTAATAAACTAATTTATTATTATTTTAGGATGAAAAGGGAGAAGGAAACTAAAATAGGAAATTCTATCTAATGAGGTGATGCACCTGAATGATTGGTATTCTATAAAATCTTTCTAAAACTAAATAAGACACATATATGAATATGAAAGAAAACTCTACATTCAAACCTAAACATCAGTGTTTCAAATGAAGGCCTGAAATAATTTTGTAAGGTAAATTTTTGATCCTAGCTCTTCCAATGACCTATAGAGGATGAGATTTTCATAGTAGGTGTGTAAAGAAATAGGTGAGGAAGGGACCTACCAAAGGGAGATATAATCCCATCTATGTTTTTATACATATTCAGTTACACTCTATTCTCTATAAAAACTTATATGTAAAATTAAAAAAATATCCTTTATTGATGTTTGGTCTAGAATACATTTTCTTGTTTAGCTCCAATAATTAAATCAAAAATGGTTTCTGAAAGACAATAAATATGTCAAAAAAGAATAATATATAGCCAATGTGGAATTGAATTGGAAGAAGGATTAGTATTTTTTGGTTAACTCAAGACTAACTCTTTTTACAATGTTTAAATAATTCAAAAATCCTTAAACTCCACAAAGCATGCATGAAACTTCAAACTTTGGCACAAGAATAAGATGTTGGGCTCACTTGACAAGTAAAATCATATTTCATGGAATGATACACCAATACTTGGATGGATAAACCAATATTTAATTAATTTTTAAGTTCTTGAAAGATTTGAATGACATGATAACAAAGGAAGATGCATGAACATGTCAATTAGTCAACTAAAGTGTAAGACTAGTCAACTCCAAGATAGCCTTCACTTGCATGAAAAAAGACTTTTTAAGGATGAAAAGTGCATGATATATTCATGGAATATTATATACGAAGTTTTTAAACTCAAAATTAACTAACTCCTTATAAATCCATCCAATGCCAATCTCCAACTTGACTATTTGACCAACTAGGCCTATTAGGCCAAAAAGGCCTAAAGGCTAATTTGTGCACTTAGACACCATTAAACCTCAAGCAATAAGTTATGAAACCTTTAAAAATAATTAATTAGACATAGAATAACTTTACTCGTCACTAGATACATGATTTTGATGAGAAATCTTTTGTCATTTAGTCCAAAAGGTTGACTAGACCTATCTTGCTCCATTTTCCAGTAGATTGGCCATTTTTATTGAGTTGGTAGGGATACTTCCAAGATGATTTATGATAAAATAAAAATTTTAGGATGAATAAAAAGTCTCAAGTTTTAAGCTTCATTTATTATATTTTATTGAACTACTTTGTATTTCATTTTACATGCTTTTTTACACAAAAAAAAGATTTTTGGCCTCATTTGTATAGATCCATACATAAAATTGACATTTATTGAATCATCTCTGAGTTTAATTGAAATTTTAAAGTTTTTTAGGTTTATCCATGATGATTTTATGGCAATAAAATCCACTTTACTCAAAACTAATTTTTTAGGGGTTTAGGAGGGTTTTGAAGCTAAAACTTCAAAATGATGATTCATGAATTATAGACCTCCAAATAAAAAACTCATGACATTGATATGTATTAAAATAACCCACCTAATATACCTAAAAATTTTGGTTTCTCATGCAAAATGTATGAAAATTTATCATGTAAATGAAATTTGTCTATGAAGATTTGACTATATTATGGGCTACCTATGCTCTTAGCAACTGTTCATAAATAAAATACCCTAAAATGATATAAATTGTTCATTAATTATAAGTAAATATGGGTCTTTAAAACATAATAATAAATTTTTTATAAACTCCACATGTAGCGAAAGATATGAGCATCTGAACAGGAGGCTCACAAGGGTGTCTATAACTGTAAAAAGTGAAAAAACTCACCAAGATGAAAATAAATATTTAATTACTTCAAATATAATTAAAAAATCATCATGGTTCCTTTACCATGCTAAAAAAACACTCTTAAGACATTATTTTCTTGAAAACTCAAAAAACCCCTTTCTAGCATATATGCCTGTTTGCTTGCAAAAGCCTATATGAGCATGGTTTTCTTAAAATTTGGATTTTTTAAACTCTTTAAATGTTTTATTATTATTTTAAAAATATCATACCATTCTTTTAAAACTTTTAATTTTACTTATAAACCTTTATGGCACTATAAAATGATGCCTGCTCTGATGGTGATCTCTAACAGATATGTTGAGGACTATTAAAAAAATATATAGCATATCCAATCATCCAATGGAAATTAATTTTTTTAATAATAATATTTAATTAATTATGACCTTGTGTAAAAAAATTATGTCTTAACTCCACCTATATCTCCTAGAATCCTTAGGTTTCTCTAAAAAATGACCCCTATGCATGGACTGTTTGTATATTTGACTAATTTTTAGTGTTTTGGAGGTGTTTTAGTTATATTTGTAGATTTTAAAGGTCAAAAACAACTCCAAAAGGCTTAATATTATTTTAATGAGTTTTTAAAAGTCTTCTACCCCTATTTTAAGCATACTTTAACCCCCAAACAAAGTAATTAGGCCCTCTTATGCATAGTTACATACAACAAGCTTGTAATATCACATTATAATCTTGTAAATAATTAAATATATTTATTATGGTATTTATAGTTATGATATTTTAATTTATTTTAATATAATAATCCATCCCAAACCACCTCGTAACCAATAATACCTTGAGTTATACCTACAAGTAGAAGACTGTGAAGGGATACTATGGCTATAGGAGCAAGTTAGGTTACCTTGATTATTCCATTTGATAAATTTTATGATGTTTCATTAATTCCCATGTACATGATGATTAATTTAAAATAATAAATTCCTTTTTAAGTGGTTAACAAACCCTTTAAGCACACTTGAAGCATTAATGACCTTTTGACTGTGACATCTTCTTGGGGACTATAAATGGTTCCTTGAGTGGTTGTAAATCACTTAGTTAAGCTAAATATAGGTAATTTATCCTCTTTAATACTTACTTGAAACATAGCATGTCTCCTTGTGCATGCATGACATGAATTTAAGCATATTAGTATGAGAAACCCTATAATGATTACCTCCCTCTTAAACAATTGCTTTCATGCCTTTTCAGACTTTGTAAGCCCTGTGTACTAAGGCTGTAGGGTAATTTCATGAATTTTTAAGTGAAAATATTTTGATAAAATCATGATAATTCTTTATTGAGGTTGGTATTAAGAAACTAATACCACTTAGAAGATTTACTTGCTAGTTTTCTTAACCCTTGCAGCCTCTTTACAGCCTTGTAGGCCTCAACACTTTGATCATGTAGGCTTGTAGGTTTATTTTTAGTGTCTCTCTTAGCCTTTGAAAATTTTTGATCCTGTGTTGTATGAAGTGTCTGATGAATCCAAACATCCTTATGAGACTATAATTATCCACTACTTGCTTGTTTTGACCCTAGGAATAGGCCACTTGGTATCCTTAGCTAACTGTAGGTTAGTCAAATTGTCTCCATGGTTGTAGGAGGTGATATTTAACTCATATGAATATAATATCCTACCATTTCATGTTGATAATAATCAACATTTATACTTAGAACACTTCATAATATTTGAAACAAACATGACAACTTCACCTTGTCACTATTCTTTTTTATCACAAAATTTATGTTAGGTATACTAATCATGCTTAAGCTCTTAATTGTCCCTTGTATAGACAAGGGAATATAGGTGAAAAAATAGTTTATTCATGAACATATAATGTTATTTTTACTTATACCATATTGACTCCCAATATTTCTTGACCTATACCTTTCTTGGGATGATCCATATGCATTCTAGGTTCTCAAAAGCCCAAAACCCTACATGTATGTAAAAGTTCATGAGAGTTGGCTATAAGTGGAAGTTTTAGGCCTGATATAGGTGTCAAAACATACTAAAAATCCTTTCCTATCTGATTATATCAACTATAAATTTATGATATTCTTGTAAACATTAATCACTTAACAAAGATCCAAAAGTGCATTAAAACTCCTCATACATGGCTAGTGAGCTGATATGTGAGATATAATTGACTGCAGGGTTAAATACTATGATGGCTATAGGTTAGCATCTTGCAGTGATAACTATTCCCTTTATGACTCATCAATTTATTTCAAAACATAAACTATCCCCTTGATTTTACAACATGCTAAAATTTAACTTTTACCTCTTAATCACAGACCCCTATTAATAATTGCCTACTTGTATCATCAATTGTATGGACTATATGCTCTATATAGGTTGTATGAGTCCATCATGGTGGCTGTAGGTCACTTTTGAGACTGTTAATTATTTATTAGCTTTATATTACCCCCACAAGATCCTAAAGTTACTATAATGTTTTATTGTTCTTGAAACTAATTCGAGCAATAACTTAGGTGATAATTTGGGTGACGGTTCCACCCCAATTGATGATAGAACTTCTTGGAGCCATAACTTTTGCACTGTAGCTCCAATTGACTCTCCATTTGAACCATTGGAAATATAAGAATGAGAATAATGTGGTGAGATGGAATTTAGATCCACTCAATGGATTTTTACACTTGAAAACCTAATGAAAGTACCCCAAAATTTAATTTTAGTAGTGAAGTCTAAAAATAGTAATTACTCAAATTCTATATTGTTTTAAATCATGAAAGTTGAACCACTTGATCTCCCTAGATATTTTTGACCTTCCAAAACCTCCCCCTACTTTCAAAATGTGTATAAATTAATATGTAACCTGAAATTGAAATCAGACATCTCTTCCTAGAGATAAGCATATAGTTGTATTGTGATCTTGAGTAATAAAACTTCTCTTCTCAGAGAATTCATTGTTACTATGTTATTTTTGTGTTCTTGAAATATTTTTCAACCAAAAATTCTGAGTTTTAGATCATAAACACTTTAGGAAATCTAATTTCTACCTTCAAACTACCTTATAGTTGACTCATCATGGTTTTAGGAGTCCATACCTAATTATAGGATATCCTCTTAGGTGTATTTATCCACTAGCCTCTTCTTAAAACCCTTGACATGTCTTATTCCTTTCTTGTCCTTTCTAGATTTCCAAATTACTTGATCAAGCCTTTTGGTGATAAAAATAGCCCTCTTTCCTTCAAAATTTCATCCTACCTAGCAATTAAGCCCTTCATGATAATGACATAGACCTATAGGTGTAGTTTTAGGGGTTATAGTTGACTAAGTAGCTGATATGATTATTTTTTATCTACTTTAAAACCTCAAAATCCACCATATGCTACTTATATTCATAAAAATCCTCCAAAAACCCTTCCTTTACCAATCTTGACTGTGTTTGCTTTACATGTCATGACTTAGGGTTACGCTTCCTACCATAGTTGTAACATGCCCTTTGCTTGAATTGACTATGGGTACTTTTTTGAAACCCTCAAATGCTTGGTATGATTTTACCTCTTTAAAACATAATGAATTTATTCTCTCTCTTATACCATGTTTTACCACCTTGAAATACCATCCTGAAAAATGACCATATCTTTGCCCTTGTAGAAGATTGTATGATGGTTGTTTATATAGATAGGGGACTTTCTATGATCTTAGGAAGGTCTCAAAGGCATATTTATTACTTATCTCTCTTGATAGCCATGGAATTTGGTCTTTTTAACCTTGATGAATGCCTAATTTATGATCAAAACCCCTAACTCATCTCAACACCATCATGATCACACTTGGACTGAGTTATGAGTTGTAGATGATCCTTTCATGACTATACTGTGATTCTTTGCTTGCCTATATACCTCTTGATCAAGTTTTTGATGGATTTCCTCTCTTTAACCATTGGTTCTTTAGTCATGGATATGGGATTAAGGGTGTTAAGGGTAAATGATGCTAAAAAAGTTAAGGGAATATATGAAAGGAGGATGTGGAGACACCAAACATAGTGATTTGACAGTGGTTGGGAGTAGATGAGATGGAAGTTAGAAAGGAGAACTAGGAAGCATGTTAATATAACTTGACGATTAATCCACAAACTTGAATATATAGTCATCCTATCTCATGACTTTGGAGGCCACTGGAGGAGTGTAAGGGGATGAATTTGAAACATGGTTTTATATAAAAACCTTAAAATTTACAAAACTTCCTTAATTTATGCTAAACTAGCTCATTTGAGACACATGGAAGCATGGATATGGTTATTATTAGCCATAAAATAAGTATAATATCTAATAATTTAGTTTTGAAATCATGAAAATTTGATATAAACCCTAAAAAACACAAATTTCTTGAAAATTTGAGTCTACCTTCCTCTTCAAGGATCATGCAATACACCTTTAAAGACCATACTACATTGTAAATTGTTTAGCTAATTTTGTGACCTTTTTTTGAATTTTAATTAGATGAAGAACACCTAAAATAATCCATGGAAAGGTATAAGTCCTCAAGATGCTATAATAAGTTGGTTTTCCTTAAAACTCTATCTTGATGAGGAAAAAATGAAGAAAATTGATTGCCTTTCTAGTTGTAAGGTAGTAGAATTTAACTTATATTCAATTGAATGGTTCATGAGCCTAGAGAATCCAATTTAATTTCCACTTGTACCATCAATAATCCCTCTAATTTTAATTTCCTCACCCAAATTTTAGGTCTGTACGCTTCTTCAGTAGATCATACCATCCTCAAATCTAGAAGTGGGTTACTATGTACCAACAAGCAAAGTACCAAAAGAGAACTAGTTTTGGGCCTGTATGGCCGTGAATTTCCATGAAACTTCTCATGAAGCTTCAATATTCCTTAAATAGTATATCCACTACCCTAGGTTGTATATAATTTGTACCATACTTCTCTTGCAAAATGAAGGAAAAAGGCCTATTTCATTCTTTAAAAATCCAACTTAAGTTTCCCACCACTTGAAAATAATATTTGAGAAGTATCGCATGTTATCTCATGAAAAAATATAGATTTTGACCTTTTTCATGTTTAATTTTTCAAAATTTTCACATTTGAGAGGCTTTTGGGAGCTTTTAGGCTTAATTATCATATCCAATAACTTTTTCATGACTTAAACATTTAGACTTAGTATATTTTCAAACTTTTAAACATGTTAAAATCCTTTTTGAGATAATAATGATCCCTTTTAATCTTGATTTACGTCCTTTTTGATCAAAAATTACATTTTAGGCCATAATTAACTAGTTTAACCAGCTAAAAAGGGTTAATACTTTAAAAGTTTTAAATAATAGGGGTAGTAATTTAACCTTGATAGGTCAAATTACTAAAAGGTAATGTTATTAAAATTATGTGCTAAGTTCAAATATGTCTAGTATTTTATTAAGAATCTATACCAAATGATCCTCCATGAGACATTTTCCTATGACAAGCATATGAGGGTCTTTATACAACATCAACATTAGAGCTTGAGGATTGCTAGAAGAGGCCTATTCATTGGTTTGATTATAAGGCATGTTTTAAGTCACTCTAACTATACTTGGAAAATTTTTGTGGTAGAAGTCTTCTGAAACTTAGCCCCTACCTCTAAGGCTCTAATTAAGACTTCATCCTTTTTTGTAAGTGATGTTCAAACAAATAGTTATCATAAGATATTAATATAGTAACATTTATATTTGAATTATTCTTCAAATGAAGGTATACTAAAAAATACTATGTTATTTATTCCTAATATTGAATTGAGTATAGATGCATGTTGAAAAAATAGTTAACTAAAGGATCTTGGCTTTGTTCCTCCATTTGTTTATTCCTTTCATTGAGATAAAGGAATAACCACTAAAAATATATCCATTTTATGTGTTGATAAAGGGGAAAAAATAATGGTTTAGTCCTTAGAGATGGTAACTCTCTTAGGTGTTTCCATTATAACTCAATGTAGTGGGTCACCTCTCACTAAGGAAGGCACACAAGTGGGCCTCCTTCTAGTGCCAACTTTTCTTATATTGATGTGGGTCTTGTGTACAAATTCAAATTAAAACAAGGTAGCCTCTAACATTTTAGTATATCAATGAAGGGAACTCCACTACAAGGAATGATAATGTTGTTAACTAGGTTTGCTTGTAGTGAAATGAATCCTAGTAGAGAAATCAAACTTAAATGAGTGAGATGGATGAGTGATACATAATCTAGAGTGGGTAGATAATAATAAAATAATATTTAAAAATAGGGAAGGGTATAAAACAAAAGAAGGTTCTATGATTTTAAGGGGTCATTTCCTTGGTTGGTTTCTTAGTGGACAAGTGGTCTCAAAACTAGTGCTTATTACTTGCAGTTGTTACACACTCATTTGTAAAAATAGTTATGAATCTTGGGGAGGAGTAACATAGGAAAATTTATGGTCTCAATTAAAGGTTACTTCCATTTGAGTTTCTCTTACACACCCTTAATTATAAGGTTACAACTCAGACCAAGAAGTTGTCTAATGTATTTTTTTCACACACATTGAAAACTATACCAAAAGAAACCACTTCTACATACTAAAGATATTAATACAATTTAAACTAATTACTTAATAAGATCTACTAAATTTCAATATTTTTGTCACATTTACAGTTAACATACATTGGTAAAATAATTATAAATTATATGTAGCTTTTGTACACTTCAAATTACTATATTATTATAACCAAAACAGAAAAATCATAATATCACATGAATGGAATAAGAAAACACCAATGCAATTGCATGACAATCAAAATTGACTTCTTGTATTGTTAAAATCTTCTAACCTTTTAGAATGTGAAATTACATAAATATATATACTTAGGGAGGGGATGCATCATAATTTATGTGTATGCAAACTCAATGTTACATGATGTAGTTAGAACCTCAGTTCTAATTTTAGCCTTAAAATTGCATGGTTTGCATGTTTATAATTTAATTACATTTATGTTAAAATTAGTTTCCATATGTAAGGTAATGAATTTTTTCATGCTTACAAATTGTTCAAGCAACTTCACATGTATTATCTAAGTGTATGTCAATTTTAAGTAAAAAAGTAATTATTATTTACATGTATATATACCAAACTGACCTTCAACACAAGTTTGATTGGGTGCTTGCATGGTAGATAAGGTTGTTAGAGGCACTGAAGTAGATGCCTCCATTGAATTAAGATTTAAATTGCTAGAATTATTCTTCTTTTCTAAATATTGATAGATCTAGTTATATACATGTTAAGGAACAAAGGCCTACAAACCTTATTTAGCTGCTCTAGGAGCCTTACATGTTAAAATTTTGTATTTTTGAAATTAGATCTAAAAATCTCAACTTCAGTGACTTTTTTCCTAGTTAAATTTCACTTATATTAAATTTCTTCTAAGGTCTTACTGTGTATATCATGTTTTCAATTTTATAAATCTTTATGTAATATCTAGTTAAAATTTTCCCTATTGATAAGTATCCCTATAAAATCATTGGTCTGTGAAAGCTTCAGTTCATCCAAAACATGTCAGGTGCAAGTTTGATGTTCTGAGTATTTAGGCATCACTAATTTAGCTAAATCAATTCACTTATTGGAATCTTATGTTCTAAAGATCACTAATTTGAGGGCATTGGTAGCCTCTAATGGTTCCATCATGTTTCAATGGGAATATGATTTTCTAGTTGAAGAAATAAAAAAGAATTTTAGTTTATTCTCATCCATTTTTAAAGATTTAAATGATTTAGTAGTCTCTACCATATGGGGCACCAATTATACCCTCATTTCAGTAATATCCTCAATAGTGAAAAGAATACCCTCATTTGTTTGATTAAAACAAAGGAATAACCACTAAGAATCTATGAATTTGATGTGTTGATAAGGTGAAAAGAATAATGGTTTAGTCTTTAGACATGGTAACTCTTGTAGGTGTTTCCATTATAACTCAATGTAGTGGGCCACCTCTCACTAAGGAAGGCACACAAGTGGGCCTCCTTCTAATTCCAAATTTTCTTCTATTGATGTGGGTCTTATGTAGCAATTTAAATTAAAACAAGGTAACCTCTAAAATTTTAGTATATGAATGGATTTAACTCCAGTACAAGGAATGATAAGGTTTTTTACTAGGTTTGCTTGTAGTGACATGAATTCTAGTAGAGAAATCAAACGTGGGATGGATGAGTGATACCTAATCTAGAGTGTGTAGATATTAATAAAATAAACTTTAAAATGGGTGAGGGTAGAAAATAAAATAATTTTCTATGATTTCAAAGGGTCATATCCTAGGTTGGTTTCTTAGTGGAAAAGTGCTCCCAAAACTAGTGCTTATTAATTTTAGTTGTTACACACTCATTTGTAAACATAGTTATGAAGCCTGAGGAGGAGTGACATAGGAAAATTGATGGTCTCAATTGAAGGTTACTTCCTTTTTAGTTGCTCTTACACACCCTTAATTATAAGGTTACAACTTAGACCAAAAAGGCATCTAATGTAGTTCTTGCACACACTTAGAAAACTATACCAAAAGAAACCACTTCTACACACTAAAGATATTACTACATTTTAAACTAATTACTTAATAATATCTACTAACTTTCAATACTGTTTTCACATTTACATTTAACATACATTGATAAAATAATTAGAAATTATTTGTATCTTTTGTACACTTCAAATTACTATATTATTGCAACTAGAATAGAAAAATCATAATATCACATGAATGGAATAAGAAAACATCAATGCAATTGCATGACAATCAAAATTGACTTCTTATATTGTTAAAATCTTCCAACCTTTTAGAATGTGAAATTACATAAATATATAGACTTTGGGAGGGGATACATCATACTTTATGTGTATGTGAACTCATGGTTACATGATGCAGTTAGAACCTTAGTTTTAATTTTAGCCTTAAAATTCATGTTTTGCATGTTCATAACTAATTACATTTATGTTAAAATTAGTTTCCATATGTAAGGTAATGAAAATTTTCATGCTTAAAAATAGTTCAAACAACTTCACATGTATTATCTAAGTGCAAGTAATTTGTAAGTATAAAATTATTTATTATTTAGATGTATATATACCAAATTAACCTTCAACACAAGGTTGATTGGGTGCTTACATAGTAGATAAGGTTGTTAGAGGCACTAAAGTAGATGCCTCTATTAAATTAAGATTTGAAGTGTTAGAATTATTCTTATTTTATAAAGATTGATAGATATAATTATATCCATGTTAATAAATAGAGGCCTATGCACCCTATTTACCTACTTTAAGAGCCTTTCATGTTCAACTTTTGTATTTTTTAAATTATATTTGAAAATCTCAACTTCAGTGAATTTTTTCCTAGTGAAATTGCACTTATATTAAATTTCCTCTAGGGTCTTACTTTTTATATCATGTTTGAAATTTTATAAATCTTTATGTAAGAGCTAGTCAAAATTTGTCCTTCTAATAAGTATCCCTATAAAATCATTAGCCTATGAAGACTTCAGTTCATCCAAAACTTTCCAGGTGAGAGTTTCATGTTCTAAGTATTTAGGCATCACTACTTTAGCTACATCAATTCACTTATTGGAATATTATGTTCTAAAGATCACTAATTTGAGAGCATTGGTAACCTCTAATGGTTTCATTAGGTTTCAATGTGCATATGATTTTATAATTGTATAAATAAAAAGGAATTTAGTTTATTCCCATCTATTTTTAAAGATTTAAATGATTTGGTAGTCTCTACCATATGGGGCATTGATTATACCCTCATTACATTAATAGCCTCAATAGTATTATACAATATGGATGTATCACTCTATACATGTATCTCTATTTTAGTTTGAACATGAATACTTTCATGTTTTTTATTTATTTTTTCTACTTCATGCTCTAGTTATCTCCTTAGCATTTTAGTTCCTTCATGTATCAATACTAAATCATCCTTATGTGTTTCAAAATTGGATTTAAAATCCTCTATATATGGTGCTTAACCCAATTTTATATCCCTCCTTTTGGATAAGGTAAACATTTCACTCCTTTCCTATAAAATGACTACTCTTCTAGTCTCATCTTTTGGCTTCCTCTTTTTGACCCTCTATACACTCCCTGTACAATTTAAAAATATTATAAATATAATACAAAATCCAGTAATTACTATTTTAAGCCTTATATAAGTCTCTAACTGCATGTCTATTTCTTATTATGGGATGAATATTCAGGTTGGATCCATGGGTTGAGTGTCTGAAGCTATAGTCTCACTCAATATCTCTCCTGATGTATACCTTAAATTTTTCTCTAGGAGGGGATTAGTGGGTAAAGGCCATATGATTTTAGACAATACACTCCAACATATTATGGTAATGGATGGAATGTGCAAACTATATTTTTCTTCTTCTCATCCATCTTAGTGGTAATCATAGTTGTATCTTGAGATGGACTAGGAGGTGGAACTAGTAATCTTAACTATGCAAATGAAACATGTAATTATGGAGTTTTTATTGTTCCCCTTACTTTATTTATGGCCTTTTTATTGGTTATTATGGAGGGTAGAATAAAAGTGTAAAGAGAAATAACAACAACAACAACAACAACAACAATAATAATAATAATAATAATAATAATAATAATAATAATAATAATCATGATGATGATGATGATGATGATGATGATGATGATGATAATGATGATGATGATGATGATGATGATGATGATGATGATGATGATGATGATGATGATGATGATGATGATGATGAATTTAGAATAAGTAATCAAAATAATACCAACTAAGGAAGTAGAAACTACAAGGGTATATGAGAGATTCATTACCTTTGGAACTAGAGGAGTTAGTGGAATAAAGGGTCGAATAGGATAAAATTTCACTTTGGGGACAAAGAGAGGAGGGGGATAAGAAGGGTGAATGAAATAAGATCAAATTAACTAATGGTATAAATATAGACATAAAAAATAATAGGGGTAATGGAAATTAGAGGCGGTTTATCTCACCTAATGGTTCCTTACCTTCTGAGTCCTGGAGGCTCAATATTTTTGTTCTATACAATTATGCCTTCTCACCAGTGGAATCCCTTCTAAATACCTCCTATGTGGTTAGATCCACTAATGGTTCTTCCATGACTAAGATCTTTGGAGGGGGTTTATCCCTCAATTTACTTGTATAACAAATAGTTATATTGGTAGTTATGGAAATATCTAGTTATGTGGTTGAGGTAACAACAACAAAGACCTTTAGAACCCATGGAACATCACCTTGGTCAAGGTTCTTAGAATTTGAAGAATCAACTTAAATGGTCTCATCTTGTTTTTCCCAAAGTGAGGTATCTATCACTCCTAGTTCCTTTTTCATTTCCTTTAGTGCCATAAGGGGTATCTTGGATGGTTTCCCTTGATCCCTTGATGGTTGAATAGTTCTACTAGTCTAGAAGTTTGATGTATCCCAACCCCAAGATGGCAGGAGTGTAGTCCTCACCTCCTTTATAAAAGGGGAAGGTTACACTTTAATAACCTTTAAAAGGTCTTCTTTTGAGTTAATTGGTTATGATCTCTCTCTGACTTGGTCATCATTTTAAGCATTAAGTAACAAAAAATTACAATCATAGGGTTGATGTTGATATTCGATGCCAAGATCCTTAATATGGTTTTATACCTATATATGTGGATATTAGTCCTTATGTGGAAATGTATCCAAGGAATAACATTCTCTATAATTTCCTACCCCATAAAAGTGTTTATATTTGACACCAAATTCCTTGGTATGGTTTTGTACCTATCTATGGGGATCTTAGTCCTTTTGTGGAAATGTAGCTAAGGGATAGTACTCTTTGAACTTTCCTACCTCATAAAATTGCTTTTGATTGGTGTGTCATGTCCTTCCAATCATTAGGTGAGAGACATGAATGTAATATTTCTTACTCTTGTGCATGTTCTCATCAATACTCCACCATAACTAGTAGGCTACTTTATACTCCACTAACTTATTTAGGACATGCTTGGGGAGGTGTAGAGGTGTAATGTTATGGCATATAACCATGATGATCATTTAATAAAGATATAATTAGTATTCCCCACTACTCAATAATATATATACAATATTGTTTGATATCTTACATAGGGTAACTCATGGATGGACATCCATACCTGGTGGTAGATGTCCAAAGAGATGTGAATAATGTTTCAAGTGTATGCATATATGTTCATGAAAGATTAAGAATCACATATCTGATTATTTATGTAGTCTTGATGTGGGTCTTTAATTAGCCATTGTGAATGTAAAATATCCTTAGGACTTCATCGAGTAAGTAGGACATCATATATAAATGACCTCCTAAAGGCCTCTTGTACTTATAAAATATATAATCTTGTATCCTTTCTCTAATCACTTCACCTAGAATAAAGGTCAAATTTTATGTCCTTATCAAATCAAGTAATGAAACCCATTCTAGGTAGAGGAATTCAATGCTTGGATAGACAAATACCCTATTTAATAGGTCCATCCCAATCTTGATTCCCATTTTAAATTTAGTCACTAGTGTGGGATGCTTAGCTTTCAAATTAATTACCTCTTTAGGGAGCATCCAACTACTAAGTGTATTCTCAATAAATTTTTATTTCTTTCATGCCACTGTTCTATGTAAATCATAAGTGGAATATGCAATAAGAAGGGAGAGGTAACTTTGAAAATTTTCACTAGAGATTAATGCCATGACTATTTTGTGCTTGACATGATGCAGGAACACTCCTCTAGATATCATTCCAAATGAAGAATAAATCTTGTAGGAGGTCAATAAAAGACATGACTTCGAGCTTCACTACAATAAAGTGTAACCCTTGATGCTTAAGCATGAGAAGGCATATGGATGATTAACATTGATCTAGAGTCAAATTATCCTCATACATATGTGCACTAACCTAGTTAATGGCCTCTGATATTGTTAAGTAGTTGGTATAATTATTGTTGAATATTGCAAGTTCAAAGAGCATATCCATGTAATCAGTGGAGTCTTTGATGGAAAATCTTGTAGGGGAGATTTACTTAGAATGATATAGATGAAGATGCCATTTTTATTTAATTAAGTTAATACTAGTTTGGTTTTTAATTCAATCACCTAGATCTCCTCAGTATGTTATTAAGTTGGAGACATTGATGGCTAGGAATTTATTACATGAGAGTAATTGATTTCAAAAGTCATCTTGAGATAGAATGGGCACATCATCATTTGAATTGATTTTATATATATTTGGCATTGATTTCCAATTTGTGTGCCATTAATATCCAATGTATATAACTTTTTTTTGTTTAATTCAAAAATTTCCACTTTATTTGGCAGGTATGCCACATAGGCACCATTGATATTTAGTAAGAGTGCCACATCATTTCCCTTTTCCAAGTTTCATTTATTCTCTTATTTAAATTTAGGTTTTTGAGAAATGAGGATTTTTGTAGGCATAACTTAGGAGTCAAGATCTAACAATGTTCATGAGGTAGACAAGTACCTTGAGCAAAATTTATGAACACTTTTTTTGATGACCTAAATGAGTTAGAGGAATGTCCTAAATGAATTTTATGAAGACCTTGATGTGTTGAGAATTTTTTCCAAACAAAACCATTGAAGAGTGAAATATGTTAGGGGAATGCACCAAATTAAACTATTGAATCCTTTCACTAAATACCTCTTTTATGTTGAGTAATTTTTTCAAAGGGTATTTTCTAAAAAAAGCCTCTGAAGAACTAGATAAACCAAAGTGTAAATATTTATAAATTTGGTTTTCTAAGAAAAGTGGTTGAAGAGTAAATGGAAAAGTGTTTTAGTACAAAAAAATACAAGTTTAGGGTTACACACATTGAAATATTGAATAGATGTTTTGAACCAATCCCTCAAAGGAAAATGCCAAAGAATAAATTCCTATAGAGGTACATAAAAATTCAAAGTGTCGAAGACCTTGAATGTCAGATGAATTCATCAAGAAAAATTGTAAAACAAAATTTCCAAAGACCCAATTTATGTTGGAAGAGTTAATAAAATGAAAATATTAAAAAAAATCACACAAACACCCTTTTGTACTAAGTAATTTTGTTGATGCATTTCACCAAACAAAATGAGTCAAATTATTCATATTACACAACTTATAAAAATCATTAGTGGGTTAGTCCAAAAAAATCAAAAAGGTACATTCATATGTATGTCAAATAACATAACTAATTCAATACATAAGGCCTTTGATTTTAGAGGACTTTAAAGATATGATTGTAGGCCAATTTTGAAATAATAATGGGTCCCTATTCTAAAAAAAAAATGAATGGGGGATATGTTGGGTACACCAAGGACTACGTATAATATTTATAAATTATATCCATCAAAATTGACAATGTTGAAGATGATATTGAGAATATTTAACAGTATGTGAGGAGTATCCTATTTCTATAAAATATTATTTTTCTAATGATAAGAGTGGATTATATAAAAGAAGCATAAGGAAATGTTTTCTAAAATAAAACAAAAATACAATAAGAAGAGGATGAAATTTTACAGGAAGAAGATGTTGAAAAATATGTAAGAGGAAAAAAATACTTGAATGGGAATAAATTTCTTCTTATAGTAAAAATAATATAAAAAATAGTATATTCTTATGAGGAAGAGGGAACCATGTTAGAGGAAGAGGAATAGGTTTATATAAAACATGTTACAAATTTGGAGAGGTTTGGCATAGATATTTTGATTTCCCATATGGACATAATGATGGGAGCATAATAAATTATTAAAGAAATAATTTTGCATAAGTGGATGAATAATGTGTTGGAACACCCGCTAATATGAAATAAATATAACATTTAGAATCTCTCACAGTGAATATGTAGACACATGAATTAAAATTTCATCTAAAATGGTGCATTTGTGACCACCCTTTTTACACACTTAGTTCATGCCTTATTTTAGGGACTTTTGACCTCTTTATCACATTTCATATGGGTGAACCATCCCTATAATAAAACCAATGATCCAAAATTTTACCTATTCTTCATTGAAAATAATTTAGGCTCATCTAAATATTATTCTTTATACCCAAATAAGTTATTTGTGATCTTTGGACAACAACACTATAATTGTACAACACTTCATAGGAATGTCTAGTTTGATTGATCTTATCATCCCACTAAATAATAATTATTTTCCTAGATTAAACATCATTTAATGGGTCATCATAAAATTTCAGTAAGCTCCATCTTCAATATTTCCTTATTGATCATTATAAATACACATTTTAATTCAATTTTCACACAAGATGTTTACAAATTTAAAATCTGCAAAACTCTAATTGCACATTGAAAGAAAAACTCCCTATTTATCTATATTATGTTTACATAAAACCCTATTACATAGAATCTAAAATTTTAACACAATTATAAGGTCATAATTCATATTTGAATTACTTAATCAAACTAGGATTGTACCAAAATCAAGCATGTTGCACTAGTCTTTCACACACACCATTAAGCATGGGATAATTAAATGGAATTTGATACCTCGTTTTCCCCACTAACCCATTTTTTCCCTATGGATTCATTTTTTGTCTTGATCTATTGAACTAGGATTTTACTTGAAAGAGAAGATACACAATATTTTTATCAAAGGATCACCTACTCCCATATAATCCATAGAATGACTAGGTGAAGGTGAACATGTCATAGAAAAATTAGAGTCATCACCTATAATAAATTAGTGATCTCTAAGGAATAAAAAACACTACTCTTCTATCTATATACAACACTCCTTTTCTATAGATCCTTTAAAACCCTATTTTAGATTCGTAGTTAGTCAACATAGTATCTTAGTCAATTTTAGTCCTTGATATAGTTTTACATTTTAGTTTTTTAACTAACTTTAACTTATTTCACCTCTCTTATTTATAATATTTTAAAATTTATTAATTTATAAAGTAATTTATCATTTATTACGTATTTTTAATACTTTGATTTTGCATAATAATTTATATTATCTAAGCAATTAGTTTCCTAATTCACCAAAGTTTAATCAAACATATTGGTGAACCTATCTATTGTAAAAAAATTTAAAACCTTAACCATAAATGTTACTAGAGTTTCTATCCTTTTTTATATTGAAAATTATCTTCTTAGGACTTTTAGTTTTGATAAATTATTTAATAGCAACAATATTTAAAGTTTATATTTCAGATTTTATACACTTAAACAATGTTATTTATACATCTCTTAGAATAAGTGATAGATTAAATGGTATTATTATAGAGCATACTAAGATTATTTTTTATAAATTTCATAGCATGGATAATAGTAGATCATATAAAAACATTTGAATGTTAATACCAAAAGTAATCAAATAAAGTCAATGGTACTACTTCAGCTCATGATTAATATGATCGAGATGACCTTGATCCTTATTGTGACCAACACACCCTATTTAAATAAATAAATAGGGACAAATTTTACACTAAAAATATTATGTTTGGTCCCTTTCAAGACATAAATTGAGTTTTAAATGTATCATAAATAAACCTAAAATGATTTTATTTCCATTCATTTCATGAATTTTGTTTTAGGATCATAATTATAATTTGGTTTGCTATTTATTGTTGAATTATTCAACTAATCAAATTAATCATTTTTCATCATTTTTTGGGTTTTAAAAGATGTCCAATTATTAATGATCATCATTTATTGCACCAAGTTTCATGAGCTATATAACTATTAGGTTTTGATATTCAAACTATATGATGTTATACCAATTATCATGATTTCAACACATAAAATAACTCAGTATTACAAGTTCAAAATATAGGTGACTACCCAGTTACATGAGATCATGCCAAGTATATTCATATCATCTAATAATAGGTTTATTTAGATAACAGGGTTATAAATTCAAGAAACCATATAAGTAGATGAGATCACAACACATGTCTTCATATCATTACATCATACCTCTTTGGTCAAAATTACAAATCATAAGAACCAATCACCACCCAAATGAGTGAGATCATGCAAAGTGTCTTCATCTCATTTGATATGTGGATTTTGGATAGAGGGATAAATTCCATAGAATAAATAACTAACTAAATGAGATCACACCATGTGTCTTCATCTAACTATATATAAGTTAACATATGAGATATGTGGTAAAAAAAAGTGATTTAAAAAAATAATACATGGACACCTTTATATAATTAGTTTTAACATGACACAACCTTATTATCCTATATGGCCATTTCAATGAACCAAATACCATGTGTCATGCCACATTTTGTCATATCATGACCCCATATATTGTAGACCTAAAGTACATGGAAATAAGTGAAAATAAATTGACTGATTGAAAATATGCCATGTTTTTCACAAGGATACATGGATTAAAGGAAAAAGGCTAACAATGGAAATAAAGGGAAAAGTGTAAAAGAGGTAAAGTATACAAGATGATTAAGAAATTAATGATAACAATAAAGTGTCATGTGTATAGTAAACCCACAAAAGCTGACATGATCAAATTAGATTCAAATTTCATGGATGACTGGCAACGACCATTATTATATAATTAATTATCATTTATGTAGGATTCAAGAAAATTAATTCACAAGATAAGCAAATTGAAGATATCTAACATCCACATGTAAAATTAAATTACATTTACCAACTACTAGCTATGAATTATTTTGTAGAGATCCATAGTGAACTCAAAGACCTAGAATTAAAATAATGATATAGAGATTGAATTGTTCAAAAATGAAGGCACAAAACTAGGAACCAACTCCTTCAATGTTATTCTTTTAAACTAATAAATAATATAAAGATACATGATTTGACAAGACTTCTCTACTTGGAGATTTAAAAGATTACACATTGCTCTACATGGAAGTAAAATCCACCCATCCTTACAAGGATGAATATAAATTATACCTAGATTAAATGGAGTATATTAATGACTTATTATCAATCAAGGAAGTTGGAATCCACAACACAAAAAAAAAAATTGAGTTTTTTCACTTTTCTAACCTAGTTTTTTATTTGTTTATGGTGGGTTATTATACCATAGATATCTTCCACAAAAGTGTTAGTTCTTAACTTTTATCTTGTGTAGTAATCTTACCTTTTTAAAAATTATATATTATACCACTACCAATATCATAATATAATTAAACAATAGTAAAAAAAATAGTTCAAGAATAAAAACATTAGAAATGCCCTACTAGAATGGGCCCAGAACCCAAATATTTTTTTATTGAAAAGAAGATATCCATTTCCAAATTCATGTTTGGTTTTAGGATTGTTATGGAATTTATAAATAAACTACATGTGTATTCATAAATAGCTCATGAGGATGAGTTATTGGTCTTGTTACTACCTAAAAATCATCTTATGACTAGTAGAGATTATAAATTAAATATAAAAAACCATAGAGAATGCATACATGTGTAAATGGATGCTCATTCTTACATGTTTTCCTATCTAGTGAATGTTATCTATGGTACTAATAACCTAGAAAATATTAATTCATGGGATCCAAAAGGATAAAATACAATATGTGATGATTTTTACCATTTTCACATACACAAATATAGGGATTACATGCAAGCAATTTTATATAATTTCTACCTAATGGTTTATAAAGTGATTAATGGGAAAATTATTCCAAAGTTTTTAAAAAAGATTAAAATATCACTTATGACATTGAGATATTATTGTTTTTACCCAAATCACACTATCATAATAATTAAATCAACCATAGTAGCTAGTTTATTACTACTGATACTTGTACCAGATAAATTTATTGATAAAGAGATAGCTTAATAGTTGTCTAATAGCATGGATGATAATTTGATTAATGTTATGTTAATAAGGTACCAAAATATGCCTATAAGATTATGAGACAATAGTTTCATAAAGAAGAACAACTTGACAAAAAATCAAAATAATAAGGCTTATAGAAGTTTGTATTTGTTTACTACATATGGTGGAATCCTAAGAAGGTTATAAAACAACAAATAAGTAAATTCACTAGATAGATTAGGAAATACTATGGCCACCATGAATAAAAGAATGACATAATCTTCTTCAACCCTGAGGATGATTTATAATTATACTCAAGAAAGAGAAAAGTACAAATGTCCATGATAATTTCCCAAATGATACAATATGACCCTACTATATCTAGAGAAGATGATATCAAGATGGAACAAGGAGAGAAGGATTCTGAGTAAGTTGGGTAAGCACCAAAATAAATAGACGAGGAAACCAATGAGAAATTAATGGAAAGAATATTTAAGAATATCCCAAATCTAGAAGAAGTAAATCAAAAATCTTTATAAATAGGGGAATCCCCAAAACTAATAGTTTCTATCACTCCAACATTAATAGTAGCATTGCCAATTTAAAATCCAATGGCAAATTAGTTCCCTTATTCCTCTTTCCTCATAGATGACTATATCTTATTCAGTTGTAATTATGTAATAACACATTTCCCTCATTCCCTAAAAATTTCATTTGATACACAAACAAAGGAGTTAAAATAATCTTCAAATGAACAACAAGTAGAAAAATGTAGAGAGATGAGATATAGTGAGAACCCAAGGCCAAAAACATTGTTAGATGTTTTCCAAAAGGTGCCATTACTGAGTTTTTTTGTGATTAAAACTTATAATTCTCCACACATGTTGGACATTTAACCAAGACAAGGTGAAGGAGTAGAGCAAGAAACTACTACAATTAACACTACGGTGGGTCTTAAACTATTCTTGTTGTCCCACATGTTGTCACTTTGTTAGCTCCTTCTTAAGGGTTGACTTAGGTAATTATTTCATATACCTCTATAATAGTTCCTCCATTTCCATAGATCCTCATATTCATTTTATATGACAAGTATTATAATTTTTTATTGTTTTACTATCATTATCTCTCCCACTAACTCCATGTTTATAGTATATTTTTATATTAAATAGATTATGGAGAGTCTAAATTGGGTTGCTATTACATAGAAAACTATACCATCTTCTAATTTAAGAACTATATTAGATATTCTACACTTTGAATACCTTATGTCTCAAATTATTTTTTACATAAAACCTCTAAAGGCTCGCCTCCTCATCTAATCAAGTGTTTATATTACTCAGCGAACCCCAATACATTCCATAATTTTTTCAATTAAATAGTCCCTTGATCTCACCAAATATATCTTTAGGAAACCCCTTTAGACAAATATTTCTAGATAGAGGTTGTTCATTTTACCTTTCCATTCACTAATTACACCTCCCTACTCCATTTATTCATATCCTCCATCCTCATGCCACCTCCACATATCCCTCCATCTCCTTCCACTCACATGCCACCTCCCTATTCTAGTAATTCATCTTTATCTACCCATATACCTCCACCATATACCAATTTATCCACTACCATTCATAGCTATCCTTAATATTTCCTAGTGACTCTTTCATGGATACAAAATATCCAATCAAAGCACTCAACTATGTAAGATTTAGTATCACTAAGGAACTCAGAATGATTATAGAGTTTGATAAAACATCAAACAAAATTAAAGAGTGAGATGAAGGAATATTACTAATGATGTGAAGCCCACTATGTTTGTAAGAGAGGAAGACATTTTCTTCATGAAAAATAAAAGGAAAACTAAGTTGAGAGAAGAAGATGAAATATAAGAAGACCCCATATCTATGGTAGATACTATCTGGGGAGTACTAAAAAATATGTTTCATAGTCTTCAATATATAAATAAAATACCAAAGGCATAGATCAGAATATATCCTCCAATGGACATAATAAAAAATGTTAATAGTTCATATAAAACCATCTATGACATAGTTTGATTTATCTAAAAATCTAAGGGAGAATCACAACCATAATGGAACAATATAGTGAATTTTATGAATTAGTGAATAATTTGGATGCTAAATTTATTTTAATTAGGAAGGAAGCTAGGAATAATAAATGATAACATATTAATTTGATATAACTCCTAGATATTGCTTTGGTTAAGAATTTTATAATAGGAAAGAAAACTCAACTCATGGAATGTCATAAATATATGCAAGATCTAGTTAAGTAGATAAATAGTCAAGATAAAAAGGTAGTCTAGTTCTAGTGAAATGTGCATTCATGGTATTTATATGCCATTAGGGAAATTATTCATGAAACCATTTTTTCTATCCTATTAAAAATTTCTACCAATAGTTTCAAGACATACATTGAAAGCATGGTTTTTCAGAGTAGTGACTAGGTAATTTAATTTATTATTATCCCTAAAAATAAGGTAGCACAATCAGAAGTTTTAAGTACTTATTTCATGGTCTTAATGAAGTTACATAGGAAGTTTATGGAAAAAATTACCATATTATTTAAAATTTCCATAATTTATTTTAAATCTATTGATCTAGATTTTGTAATATATGTGACCAAATATGAAAATATCAAGCAATAGGGACATTTGATTGATCAGGTGGGATATTCATCCTCATAAGCTCAATTTTCAATGAAAAAGTCTTATTTTATAAAGTACACAATGGTCTACATTATAATAGGGCATATTTGATTATGGTCATTGAATCTAAGTGTATTTATTTCCTCAAACTCTTCACTATGTTTGTATCTATATTATGATTTTAGCTAATCCATAACATACATTGGTTCTATACCTATTCTTAGCCTGGTATAGTAAGTCAACTTAGAAGGTTTTAATCTTCAATTAGATTAAAGATCCCATTATTTTTTGCCTTACCCTCCCCTCCTTTTATCTTTTTTGATAAACTCAAATTAGGTTAGGTCCACCCATCCATCCCAAGTATAATCCACACACACATCATATATGAACCATCCATGGTTAATTACAACTCTACTCACCATTATTACACCATGTAGTTATTTAGAAAACCAAGACCTATAATTCATGCCTTGGAATGAATATTTAACCTATCCAAAAAATTTAGGGACCTTCCTATTATAACCAGTAGTTTGTATAAAGCCCAAATCAATAGGTTTTATCTCACACTATAAAGAGGGCCTCAAATCTCTTATTATTAAGGTTCATTTTGTTTTATACATTGGATCCCATAGTAACGTTGACATGAGACAATCCTGATTCTAGTCTATTATTATTAGCACCTTTATAGGTTCATTAAATACCCATACCCTATAGGGGTATCCCTATGAAAGTTGTTTATAAGTCAAATTCACCAACCTACTGTAGATAACATCAATGATTTACTATGGCTTGGTTAATTGGTTCAACCATCACCATAGTTGGTTCCATCCATGACTTATTTATGAATTCATATAAGTACCATCCTTCATTATTTCCTTTTAAGGGATAAATTACAGAGCAAAATATGAATGCCTTAAAAAATTATTTAATATTTTTCATGTAGACTATTTTGTAAGATGTTACTTATGAATGGTTCCCTAATCTTCCAAAAAAATTAATTACATCATAAAATCAATTTATTGAAACATTTATGGCATAATATGGACTAGTTACCAATACCAACATAATATATAGAAATTTTGATAACATGAGAAGGGAACTACATGAATAAATTAAAACCTTCAAATCAAGATGAAAAGAGATGTATAGTCATGGACATTTCATTCATACCTTATGATACCCTAACTCTTGAAATGTATAAAAACACATTGTCACTATGACTATAGTACTCTTGCATAGATCTTATAATATCAATAACCTAAAATATACCTATTATGAATTGAAAGATAGATGTATACTCAATTGAAAACCATACCAAATATTGATCCAAATTTCCCCATCATGAATCCCATTCCAAACTTCAACTATAATGTCATGACCAATAATTAAATGTAGGTTTTAACTTAGTTACCTCTAACTCATGCTACACCAAATTAGAGACTTAGTTTTCCTGACAATCCTAAACATGTCTAATTAACATGATCAAAATAAAGATTTATTCTTAGTTAATGGCTCTACCATGTAACAGACAAAATATGATTCCATAAGATTTGAATTAGATGTCATTCAATGTATGGTATACAAAATTATCAATGAGTTTATAAAAATGTATAAATACTTGGGAAACACTACAGGGGAAGCAACCAGTAGAAAATTTGCATTCCATAGGTATATTAACCCACTTAATAGGCCATGAAATAACTCATAACCTCAGTCTAATAGACTTCTTGAGATGAATATTTATGAGGCAACCTTACCTAATTAGTGTATAATCCATAGTATTTCCCAACATGGAAAACTAAATTGCATATAATTATTAAAACCTTTTATATATTTCAAAAAGGAGATGGAAATATATGATGTAGTCCTAAATCAACTTGACACATATTATAGATGATACCCCTAGTATTCCTAGTACTACCATGGTATTTTATACCTATAAGTTCTCATTCTTGGTTGAAGATGAGAATAAGATAAAAGATAACATAGAATAAAGTCATTCTTTTCATATATTCTAGGGGAATAAATATAATTTAAGAAAAAAGAAGATCAAAAACCTATCATGACTTACACACCTCCTAAAAATAATGTATTCACTCTTGATCCAAATTTTAATAATAACCTACCTCCTTGTAGAAGGAATGATCAAGAGAAAAAAGTTGATCCACATATTAAGAGTGGATATTAGTGAAAGACATGAATTAAATTAAGTCATATATTACTCTTCATGAGATATCTCAAATCACAGAATACATATTTTTCTCAAGGCTTTGACTAATAATCCATATGTAGATAAATCATAAATTGTGCACAAAGCTATGGTCATGTATAATGATAAGAATGAGGTCCCACATTTGTTATTGATTGTAATAATATTTTGGAATGATGTGCATAATTTATTAGTTTAATAAGGTGATCAATAAATGTAATGCCCAATAGAATATTTAAAACACTAGTGATGAATCTAGATAAGTCTAAAATAGTAATATTATAGTTAAATAGCCATAAAGTCCTAGTTGTGGGATAATTTTAAAATATCCACATGCATCTTGATTTTGAACCACATGTTTGATAGTAAATTGACATCCCTATAGTTGACATCCTTGACACTTATAGTTTACTCATATGTCTTGACTGATCAAAAACATTTAATGGATACATGGCCAAATTGTTTTCACACATGTAAATGCCATCGAATGGATTAGCCACTAAAATTAGAGTTGATAAAGAACCAAAAATGAATAATTTGATCACATAATATAATGCCAAAAATGAACTAATAAATTTTACTTCATCACATGTAGGGGTTTACACCTTCACATTAAAGCCTAAATACATGAATGAGAATTTCAAGGTCTTTCAAAATTTTAGAATTTATATTTTGATGGTGTTAAGTTCAAAAAAGTATATAGTTTTGGTATAAAACTGATTGATCTTGATGGGAAGAATTATGTTGCTGATTTATTATTACAATTTCTATGCACTAACAACCATCCAAAATATGAAGATTTGATTTTGGAGCTCCAATTCACATTAAAACCCAATGTTAAACAATTTTTTATTATTGAATACTTAGAGTTGGTTATTAATGAGATCATGTGTCAATATTAGTGTAAATTTACATATATCAATAAATATAAACTTAAATCCTAGGATTGAATAAAATTATTATAGGCTTTCAATATAAGGTCAATCCCTAGAGAGAAAATTTTGAAAACTCATTCCTTGGATGCTTTTGTAGTAAATTTATCCCCTTATAAGATTTTAAAATGTATAATTTTTCTATGTAATTGGTACCCTATACTTCATTCCTGATAATGTTGACTACTTTTAGGTATTTGATGGTGATTAATAGACTATAAATTTTATGATAAATTTTTGTTCTTTTGAGTCTCACATTATTGATAAAAAATATTTATACTTGATTAATAAATAAAATAATGAAAATTATGGGATCCTCAAATTAAAATAAGATACCCTAAGGAATGGTTTCCTTGGAATAGGTCTTTGACATGGATTGAAAATCTAAAAAGCAAACATCATCTAAAATAAAGATTCTAACTTTGCTAAAGCAAATTTTTGAATGGATGAACATCCTCAAATAGTTTAAAGTAGATTAGATTTTTCATAACTAGAAAATAAAAGTCTTAAGGAATTATTGACTAAATATAAATATGTTATTTCATAAACTTATAAAGATCTTAAAGTTTTTTCTCCTAGATTTATCACACATCATACCACTAAAATAAGAGAAAAAACTCTTAAGGTAGATATAAAGCCCAGTAAATCCCATTATGGATCCTTTCATTTAGAAAGAAGTCCATAAATTATTAGATGCTAAAATTATATTTCATATTATATATTCTACTTGGGTGGCCAATTTAGTCCCTAAATGAAATAAAAAATGGTGAAATCAGACTGTGTTTAGATTTCATGAACCTTAACTGAGCTTTAGAAAAGGATAATTATCCCTTGCTATCCCTAGATGAATTAATTCAGATAGTTAGTGGGTCAAAAATGATTTCCGTTCTATATGATTTCATAGGATACAATCATATATTACTAGAAAATGATGATCATATGAAAATTGCTTTCACTACTAAATGGGGAACTTTTGCATATAAGAGAATGCCTTTTAAACTAATCAATGCATGTGATATATTATAGTGCCATGTGTATTTTGCCTTCAAATGACTCATTGGTAAGTGAGTCACTATATACATGGATGATTTAACTATCTTTTTGATAAATTACATCATACATTCTACTTTTACTTGAAGAGAGTATTTGATAGATATAGAAGATATGGGATCTCCATGAATCCAAAGAAGATCATTTATGGGTTCATTAAAGGTAAATGTATGGACCCATATTATCACCAAGTAATGAATTTAAATTTATCCTAAAATATTTCAATCTATCTTGAAAATCCTATGTCTTAACAATGAAAAGGAGATTAAGTCCTTTGGTAAAATAAATTTTGTTCACAAATGCATTTTAGAGTTTGCAGAGATTGTGAAACCATTAAAATAGTATGAAAAAATAAAATTATTAACATAGGCAAAGAAATAATTTTACTACATTAAAAGAACCATTTCCTAGGCACCAATTTTGATCATCCTTGATTTTGATGAGTATTTATTCTTGTATTCATTTGCATCGCAACATATTATAGTAGTAGTCAAAATAAGTTCAAATATAGTGAAAAACCCATTACCTTTTTGAGTACTAATATGAAGATGAAGAATTAAAATCTTACATTATAGATAAACAAATTTATTCTTTGGTAAATTTGGTGAATAAATCTAGACATTAAATCCTACAGAACAAGACATACACCATTATTTTAGATCTAGTAATCAAACTTACACTTGCTAAAAATAAGCTAGGTGAAATAAGGGGAAATTGGATGGCCAAGTTATAGGAATTTGATATTGAAATTAGACCTACCTAGATGGTTTTAGGACATTTTATTATTTATATAATGGTAGATAAGGATCCACACATATCTATTGATCAAATTAACTAGTCTTAGGTAGCTAGAGGGGACTAATAATATCATATCATTCACTACATAGTCACAATAATATGTCCTCCATACCTAAAAAAATAAAAAAATAAGAGCACTCAAGTTTAAATAATCATACTACATGATAAATAAAGGATTTTTATACATAAAAAATATAAAAATATTTTTTTTAGATGCATTTAAAAAGAATAGGCTATAGAATTTATCCATAAATTTCACCAAAAAGGTTCACAGTGGGTACCATTCAAGGAAATATACAACTCAAAAATTTAATGGTTTATTACTAGCCTATAATTTTCAAAGACACTCACAACCATGCCATAATGTTCCACCAATTTTAAATATTTAAAAAAAAAATTATATGCAACCATGCATTTACAACTTGTGATTGAAGGATGCCATTTTGCATACTAGGGTCTGGATTTTGTGGGAGGCATTAATCTTATTTCATTTTCTAAACACAATTTTTTGTTAACTCTAATATATTATCATACAAGATGGATTAAAGTTATTGCTTAAATATTTTCCTTAGAACAAGATGTTATTATATTCCTTGAGGAAAACATTTTGACCAAGTTTGGAACTCTAATCTCTTTAGTCTATGATAATGGTCCTGAATTTCAATATACATTGTTCATATAATGGGCCTATGATAATAAAATTACTTAAAAATTTTATTTGAACTATTACCCATAAGGAAATGGATTTTTTGAATCAACCAAAAAATATATGATGTATGCCATAAATAAATTAGTATAAATCAAACCAATATAAAGACACCTAATGTTAAAGTATGTTGTTAGAATATTATTCACATTATTAATATTATGTAAGTAATATTTATCGAGAGGTAAATAGTTAGTGGTAAAATAAGAAAAGATGTTACATTCATATTCATAGTTATGAGAATATTTTCCTATATTATTCCCTTTTGTAAATATGAGTGGGGAAAACATGTATGCTTCTATGGAGTGGTTGGTGGTTCCACTAAAAAACCATATACTGAGAAGTTGGCAGTTCTCATTGAAAACCACATACTAAGTGGTTGATGGTTCCACTAAAAAACCATTTTTGGAGTTGGTGGTTATTTTTTTAAAACCACATATATCATGAATAGGTACTAAATTGAGTCTTCCCCATGCTCACATTAAGGGGTTATCGATAGGATTAATAATGTTCACAAGGGGATAAATGTTAGAATACTTTTCACATAATTAATATTGTGTAAGTAATATTTATCAAGAGGTAAATAGTTAGTGGTAAAAATTAAATAATTAGTTTAGGTATTTACCATAAAGTAAATACTACTTACGGTTTAGGAAATTAGTAATTAATATATTATTATTGTAACAATAATATATTTTTTATACCTGTAAGTCTAATAATGGGTAAATGGTTATTAGTATTTCCTATTGTTTAGGAAGTTGTTTTGACTATATTGTTGGCTATATAATAGCCATTGTATTATAAATTTCCTCACATTTATGTACTTATAGTTTGAAAAACATCTTTAGATTTGTAACTAAGCTATATCCACTTATGCTTTTGTATGTACCACCTATTCCATGCTTGTGCATTCCTTGAGCCCTTGGAATAATCTTCTAACATACTCATCTGATGTCCACCATTTTTAGTGCGGCACAATCTGGCCCATATGTGCATTTTGATCATGTTAGAATATTCAACATTTACACTTTGAGTGACTACACAAGTCTTTCATCATTTATAAAATCTAAGTCATTTATGTTTTCCATGTCATTTCTATTCCCATGAAGGATCCTTGTCATGCAAATTAAGACTTAGTAGAATTATACATGCTATAGTTTTATTTTAGTTTAAGATTTGTATGTTTTTGGTTAAGTATATGTTATCAACTTTTTATAGTGTCAAGGTTAATGAATTTTGATTAGTCATGTTAAATCAAAAGTTCATAGGATTAGAAGAGTTGAGTAATTATTGTTTCATATAAAATTGGAGTTTAAATATGTATATGAAAATCTTTATTAGTTTATACTCAGTTTGTGTCATTTTAGACTTAGGTTTAATTATTTTTAGTGTGGTAGATACATTTACTTTTTAAGTTGTGTGGTATGGAAATGTTCACATTGTGGAATAGGAACATAAATCTATGCTTCATTTTCCATGCAAAACTAAATAGACTAAAGTCAAGGAATACTACTAGTATCAATTGGAGTCTTCTTTGATGTGTGAGATCGAGTGACATGATCATTCATAATAGATATAAGTAAAAATTTGATTTCTTATAGGGTAAAATATGACATTACCTAAGTAAGCAATGAAGTTACTAGAGGTTGGAGGCTACACAGAGGAAGGAGGTCTTTCAGTGACCTCTCATCAGGCACCATCGATGAGGCTACTTCTTTGCATTGGTGACCGGTGTGTGGTGTGTTTACTTTCAGCATGTATATGAAATATATATTATAATTTTGAATAATTATCTCTGTCTGATCAACTTCATTTTATAGTGCATATCTATTTTAATCTCTACTATTAGCTCCTCCAATTTCCATCATATGTGTTATGGGTAGATAGGACCAGACATGAGTAATATCTAAAAACTTCACAATTTTTGTTGGTATATGGATAATAACCAATATTTCCCATTACTCTCAATCTTACAACACAAATTCATGTAGGAATATATGGAGGATGATTACAATATTTAGTCTAGACTACTAGACATAGTTCAAATTGAGGGTACTTAAATAAAATATTTACAAAGTTTTAGTGAGCATAAATATACTATCAAAAAATGATTTGATAAAGATAAATTTTTTCATAATTTTAGTTGTAATCCTCATGTTGGTTAAAGCACATGAAATTAAAAGACAACATGATAATTTCACTCCATTATGGATCAATCCATATCAAATCTCTAAAATTTTGGGTAACATTTTTTTTATTAAAATGTATACAAGATAAAGAGTTGATGTTTATAGTTAATGGATAATTTTTGAAACATTATTTCATGGCTACTCCAATTGGGAGCATTTGTAAATGATTGGGAGTTATAATTTAGTAGTAATATTAGATTATATTTCCCATTTTATAAATTAGATTTCATACTTTATAGATTAGATTTCTTACTTTCTAGAGTATATTTACCTGTAGATTAGATTTCAAGTTTTCTAGATTAGATTTTATACTTTTATAGGATAGGAGATATGGTCATTCAGAATATATTTATACACATTTCTAAACATATTTATAAAGATGTTAGTCACATCCAACAATATTCATAGGCTTAATTGTGAAGTATTTGGATCTCAGAATTAAGGTATGTATCATGTTTGAATGGAGAGTTTTATCTGAATTAAATATATTTATCAGATTATTGGAAGTTGATTCAATACTTTCAATTAAATTTTAAAAAATACTTCTCATATTAAAATATTAACTGTACATTTATATTCTTAAAACTTGTTTTAGATATAATAAACATTCAAAAAGGTAATATAAGAGTGAAATATCTAATTTATAATTAATTTCATTGCTATACACCTAGCCAATGGTTGTTCCCAACCCCACCTCTAAATAAATTCTAAAAAAAACATGGAAGAGAGGTGATTCAAGTAATATCTAGTAGGGGTATGGATGCCTAGTTGGTAGTAGAATGATATTTAGAGTGAAATAAAAGTAATCTCTTTTGAGGATATGTATTTCTAGTTATTAGTAGATTAATGCTCAAATTCCTATACACATACTTAAAATTAAAAATAATGAAAAGAGAATAACAAGAAAAGAGACCCCTAATTTTGTATAATCATTGGTAAAACTATCACAAAAAGAGGAAATAAACTTTACATAGTCACACATTATCTAGATTTTTAGAAGGGTTAGTATATTACATGATTATGTTGAAGTCTCTTTTAGCTATATGGTTTAATTATTTTATTCTTATAAATTTTGGAGTTTTGGATGGTGGTCAAACTTATGGGTTCTCAAATACTTATGAGTATTTATCCATCGAGTCTCCATTTTTCGTGACCAACATGACCCATTTTGAAAAATAATAGGCACCTATTCAAACCTAAAAATATTATTTTTGGTCCTTTTGATACATAAATTAACCTTTAAATGTTTCATACTTAAACCTAAAATGTTTTTCTTGCTTTCATTTTCATGAATTTTGACTTAATATTGGAATGATAATTTGGTTTCTTCTTTATTGTTGAATTATTTGACTAATTGAACTAATCAATTATTCATCAAGTTTCTTAGTTTTTTAAGATGGTTGATTATTAATGATCATCATTTATTCTCCCAAGTTTCATGAGATATATAATTATTTGGTTTGGATATTCAAACTACATGAGGTTCTACCAAGTCTCATGATTTCATCACATCTAAAATTACTTAGTATTACAAGTTAAAAATACTAGAGACTAATCGACTACATGAGATCATTCCAAGTGTTTTTATCTCATTTGATAACAGGTTAGTTTGGAAAAAAGGGTTATAAACTTAAGAAACTAACCAATTAAGTGATATCACACCATGTTTCTTCATATTTCTACATAAAATTTGACTTACAAAATATAGGGTACGATCAATAAAATTAACAAAATAATTCCATGTGGGCACCTATGTATAGCTCACTGTAACATATCACAATCCAATTGGCCCCCTTGGCCATTTTAGCATTCCACAAACCATGTGCCATCATATTATGATACCATATATTGGTATACCAATATGAATTAGAAACAAGTGAAAATGAAGTGACTGAGTAAGAATATGCCATGTGTTTCATAAAGGCACATGGAGTAAAGGAAAAAGGCCACAAAATGATGACAATGTGACAAGTGTAAATGAGGTAACGTATATAAGATGAATAAATAATTAAATACAATGATAAAGCACATGCTAAGCAAAACCACAAAATCTAATGTCATTAAATCAAATTAAATTTTTATGGATGGATGAAAATTACCATTATTTTGTAATTAATTTTTATGCATTGAGGATTCAAGAAATGAATTTACAAGATAAATAAATTGACTATATATGGTGTCCGTGGGTAAAATAAAATTACAATTTACATACAATATATTTGAATTGTTGTTATAGCTCCATATAGAACCAACATACCTACTATTTAAATATTGATATAGAGCTTGATTTTTTCAATAATGGAGACACAAAACTACGAACTAGCTCCTTCAATGTTCTACTTTAGAACTACGAAATAATATAAAGATATAAAATTAGACAAGCCTACTCTACTTGGAGTTTTCAAACATTAAAAAATTCTCTAAATAGAATTTAAATCTACCCATCCTTACAAGGATGGAGATAAATTTTCCCTTGATTAGAGAGAGTACATTTATGAATTATTGGTAATTAAGTAAGTTAAACTCCATAAGCCTACAAAAAACCAAATGTATTTATATATGTTGACCTAGTTTTTAATTTATTAATATTGAAAAATTTAATAGATATATCTTCCACAAACACAATAATACCCACCATGTAGATTATGTAGCAGACTTAGATTTTGAAAACTTATATATGTTAATGCCACTAACTTCCTCATAAAATTAGATAATAGTCAAAACCTAGTTTATGAACAATAAACTTAGAAAAACCTTACAAGAATGAGCATAGAAACCAAATAAATTTGTTATGAAAGATAATATCCTATTTCTCAAATTAAGTATGTTGTTAGTATTGGTATAGAATTGTTAAATATACTACATGGGGATTAATCAATCACTCATGTGGATGACGTTTTGGTCCAATAATGTCTATAATATTGGAATGCAAAAACATTCCCCCACTAGGAGAGATTATAAGATTCAATATAAAAACCTTGAGATAATGCATGCATGAAATAATGGATTCTCATTTTACATGTTTTCCTACCTAATGGATGTTATCTATGGTACTATTTCTTCTACCAATGTTCTACCTTGGGAGACAAAAGGGTCAAAGAGAATATGTGTGAGTTTGAACATATTCACATAAAAAAATATAGATATTGTATTGAATAAATTTCAGAAAATATCTACCCAATGGTTTATAAAGCCATCAATGGGCAACCTATGCCTAGGTTGTTAAACCAGATCAAAATATCACTAAAGACATTGGGAAATTATTGGTCCTACCTAGCTCACATTATCATAATAGTTGAAGTCACCTTGGTAGACCTTTTATTATTTCCAAGACATGTATCTAATAAATTATATGATCAAGAGATATCCTAAAAGTTGTCTAATGGTGTGGATGATAGTTTGAATAAGGATAGTTTATCCAAGTACCATAATATGCCTCTTAACATTGGGAGATAATAGTTCCAACACTAGGAGTAGCTAGTCAAAATTTCAAAAAAATGGGGTTCATTCATGTTTGGATTGGCTGACCTTAGATGATGGGATCCTATGAAGGTTTTAAGAAAACAAATAGAAAAATTATCTAGATATTTTAGGCAAGACTATGGCCACTAGGAATATGAGCATGAATTAATATTCCTCAACTGTAAGGATGATTCATAAGTCTATAAAAGAATGATAAATTTATAAATGTCTACATTGATTTCCCAAATGATATAACATTACCCTGATATATCGATAGAATATGCTATCAATATAGAGTAACAAGACAAGGATTTTGATTAAGGTGGGTAAGAAATAGAAGAAACATAAGTAGAAACTAATGAGAAATTAAGTGGAAGAATCCTTATAATATGACAAATACTACAAGTTTTGATTTTTAAACTAGCATTGTCTCTCCCACTAACTCCATATATACATTATATCCTTATATTTACCACTTTATGAATATTGTAACCTAGGATTCCATTACACAACCAACTCTTACCTCACCTAACTTAGGCACTATAGTGGTTAGTCCACATTTTGAAGACCTTGTGTCATAAACTATTTTTTCCACATAATGTTGTAGGCTCATATCCACACCTAATTGGGTGATTTCATTACTTAGCGTTCCCTAATAGATTCCAAAATTAATTTAGTGGAATAGTTCTTGATCTCACCAAATATTTCTTTAGGACATCCCCTCAAAAAAATATTTGTAAAGAGAGTTTTATCATTCCACATTTCCGTTCACTACCTACACATCTCCACTATAGTAATTAATCTCGTTCCATCCTCATTCCACATCCATAGATCTCTCCATCTCTTTCCAATTTCATGATACCTCCCCAAATGTAATCCTTTATCTCTCTCTACCCTTATGCCTCTACTATAGACCACTTTATCAAATACCACTCAGACCTCTCTCTAAGCTCTCCTAGTGACTCATGCATGGATACAAAATATGCAAGAAGAGTTATTAGCTAGTCAAGATCTATTGATGAACTAGGAACCCATAATGACTATAGAGTTTGATGAAACATAAAATAATATTAAAAGAGTGAGATGAATGATAATTACTATTGGTGTGGATCCCATAAAGTTTTTAATAGAGTAATAACTTTTATACTTGAAAAAGAAGAGGAAAATAAAGTTGGGAGAAGAAGATTAAATACAAGAATATCCTATCTTTATGGTAGATGGTACTGTGGGAACACTAAGAAATATTTTTTATGTATTCAAATAGAAAAAAAAATACTAGAGGAACATAGGATAATAAATCCTCCAAAGAACATAGTAGATAATGTTCATAATTATTCTAAAATCCTATATGGCATAGTGTGTTTTATCCAATAGTTTATTGGAGAATCACAACCACAATGAATATGTAATGAATTTTTATGAAGAAACTAATAATTTGGATGCTATATTACACTATATTGAGATTTTAATTATGAAAAATCAATACTAGTATCATCATTTACTATATCTCCCAGTTATTGCTTTAAGTCATAGTTTTATAATCGACAAGAGAACTCAGCTCATGGAATTGCACAAATAGATGCAATATCTACTTTAGAAGATGAATATTTGAGAGAAAATTTATTTAATAATCTTAGTGACATGCATATTCATGATATATAAACCAAAATGGAAAGTAGTCACAAAACTAATTTTTAATAGCCTATTAAAAACTATTGCCAATAATTTCAAAACAAATATTAAAAGCACAATTTTTGGGATCAATGATTAGGTAAATAAAATTGATGTTATTTGATAAATCCATGGTATAATAATAATAATAATAATAATAATAATAATAATAATAATAATAATAATAATAATAGTAATAATATTTCATTAATAATTTTAGGGCCTCTATGAAGTTACATAGAAAGTTTATGGATAAAATTTTCATATTATTTAAAAAAATTGTCATTGATTTGAATCTATTGAGCTACATTTTAAAATAGGTATGACCAAGTATGAAAATTTAAATAAACAAGGATGGTAAAATGCTATGGTTGGAGATTCATCCTCATAGATTCAAGTTTTGACAACCAAGTATTATTTTTCTTGGTACGTAATGGTCAACACTCCAATAGGGATATTGATTGTAACTCTACTTTCTTTTGTCAATCCTTTGCATGCATGGACAAGACAAACTATAGTCACAACTACATTAATCCCTTCATGGAATTTATTCATAGATGAAATGCAAGTATTGTCTAAACATACATCCCCTATTCCTAGTATATCAATTCCGCTAGCTTCAAATGAAATTTAGTCAAGTTAGGGTATAATTTCCACCACCATTGTGATTCATACTTTTTAACTGACTACTGGAGTTACTTTTTGATCAAATTATTTATATATTTATACATGTGAAAAAGGACTAGAATAAGACTTTTATTTTTAAATAATTATAAAAAATGAAAATTTTGAATGACTATATATTCTTATTTTATAATTTAAACAACTTCTATAGATGAGGTTATTACATCCAATAATTATATAAATATGTTTTCTCTATTATTTTTTATGATATTTTTGTAATTAATGAAAGTGAAGAATGTTTTTCAAAAATTATATGAGTTTTTATGAATGCATTTTTCTCTTCCAAATTTATTTGATTCATTTAATAATTTCCATTACATTGATAATATTTATGATATTTTAAGTGCATGTTTTTTGTAGAGATAATATTGAACAATTTATTAGTCTTGTCTATTATTGAGTTATATGTCATATTTATAACTTTTTATTGACATAAGATGTGCCTAATAGTTTGGTAATAACCACATATTTGATTATGGTCATTAAATCTAACTATTATTATTTCCTCAAAATCTTCACTATGTCTGTCTATATATTGTGCTTTTAGCTAATCCACAATAAACATTAGTTATGGGTATCTTCTTTGCCTATTATAGTAATTCAACTTCAAAGGGTTTAATATATAATTAGATAATAAATATCCTTATTTTTTCCTTACCCTCAAATCCTTTTTATCTTTTTAAAAATAAGAGACTTAGGTTAGATCCACCCATCTATCCAAAGTAGAATCTAGACACTCATCATACCCAAAAAATATGTAGTTAATAACCACTCCACTCATCATTATTACACAATGTGGTTATTTAAAAAACAAATATAAAAAATTTGTGCCATGGAATGAATATTTTAGTGATTCTAAAATATTATGGACCTTACCATAATAACCATTGGTTTGCATAAAAACTACATCAACAATATTCAATATTAACACCAATATATACTCCCACATATAGATGATGATCAAATAAATTTTATCAAAGTGGAATTCTTTAAGAGTTTTGGAGAAATAAATAATAAACAACCTATCAATTATCATACCATTTTGGAAAAACTTTTGGACATAAAAAGTGTAAGTATGGCACCATAAATTGAGTCTTATAATCCAATGGACTCAAATTTTGTACCATCATTTTCTATGTAGGTAACCCAAGAGATTCAAAAAATTAATTTGAAACTTAGTAATGAGTCATTGGGAAGTTTGTATTTATTTAAGACACATTATTATTCTCTTGATCTATAATACTTTATGCATGTGATTAAATATTTGAAAACTAAGGTGTTACATTTGGAACAAGGTACTTTGAAACCTAATTAGGCACTATATTATCACATTTTATTATAGAATACATTGGCACAACATTAGTATATCATATAATACATGTTTTATATCATGAAATATTACACTATAGGATGGAAAGGGTGACCTTGAATAACACCTAAGATCCTTACATGTAACATGTTTGGACTAGGTGTCTAATGACATGTTTTAGATTAAGGTAAAAATAGGTTTTGAAGGGGCCCTAAAACCCTGAAACAAAGGAAGAAGGATATAACAATAACGTCCACAGGTGAAACAAACCTAACACCTACTATTGAGTAGTATCAAAACTAGGTTTTATAGGGAACTGAAACAACAATTCAAGATCATCAAAAGACAGACCCCAGGTTTTACAGAGACCTAGAAACTCAAGTATGAAAAGAAAACAAAGAACCAAAAAATGGAACCAGTTATAACATCCAACTAAAAGGACTAGGACTGTAAGAGCAAAAAGATCCTATTCTTCTAATTCTAGGATCATCTTCACCACTTCCTTTCCAATCACAGTAGTGTTATGTATAGGTATTTCTGCCGACATAGCAACCTCTTGCATTGCTTTCTTCCTCAAGCTCTGTCTGGTCCTCTTACTAGGCTCTTCCAAAGATTTTATTTCCTCATTTGCTTATTTTCTAATGTTTGTAGCAGCTGCACATATGCTAGAAGTAACCTCCTCCATCTTCATTCTGCTTTCCTTAATGAGCCTTCTTAGATTGTTCTCATAGTCTTTAAGTTTGATTGGAATATCCCTCATCTTCATTTCTAGATTATTGATTTTGTTCTGATTAGCTTCCTGATTATGTTCCATTTTTTCCATTTTATTCTTGAGGCCCATTATTTCCTTATACATCCATGAGTCAACTTGAAGGATAGCATCTACTTTTCATTTGGCCAAATTCATAAAGGGATGCCTCTTATCTTTCTGCCATACATCACTTAAATCTTTTGTGTTCTCTTTTGGATTGTCTTCATCCTTTTCAGTATGATCCTCCCTTTCCATTCTTTTCTGTTCTTTAGTTTCACCAAGGCTATCGTTGTGGATAAGATCATCCTTTACTTTTTCTCTAGTTTCCATTGCATGATAGGTATCCTGAACTAAATGTTCCTTCTTTATTTTCGAAGCAAGATTCTCAAATAAAACATCCATTTCTTTTTCAGTTTCCCCTAGCACTTGCTGATTTTCCTTGAGATCATAGTTAACTTGTTCAGTTTTTTCCTCTATAGTGTCCCCTTCTTTTTCATTCTTACTTTTATCTTCTCCTTCCTCATTAGAGCTGGATTCCCCACTTTCTATTCCTTGCTCTTCCTCCATACTCTCCTCCTCAGAACTTTTAGTGGTTTCCCACTCTGTTTCCTCATCTACAATCTATTTTTTAAAGCTGGAGGATTTGGGTTTAACTGTTTCTTTCCCCTTCACTGTTTCATTATTCTTTCTTTGTGAATCCTTATTTTTGTCCGAATAAGGATTCGGGACAATGGCCTTATTTTTGTAGAAATCTTCTATTACTAGGATCAATCCCTCATGCAATATAAGATGAAACTCCTTTTTTCTATGAGCGAATACACTTTGGAGCAGTGAGAAGTGCAAATAAAAATGGAAGGAGATTCTAAATTTGTGCCTAAAATGATTAAGAAAGACAAAATGAAATTTATGGACTCTTTTGCTTTTACCATCAAGTATGAAATACTCACGGATGAAACATAAGACGTCTCTCCAGACATCTCTCTAATGACATGTTATTGACTAAGTTATTCACAAGGATTATAAAAGAATATTATCTATAATATTTTTAAAATTTACCTCATCAATCAGTACATATGTTCAATCCATTTGATGATATGTGCCTAGAACATTTTCAATCAGTATTATTGACAAAATTTCATATGATCAAATTGCACAACTCAAATAGAAATCTATTGAGCCTATCACATAATATGTCTTAAGGTAAAATACTATGCTATCTAAAATTACAAGTCCTATGGTAGACAAAGAATTAGAGGATATATTAAGCAAAGTTTTATTCCACCACTACTTGATTCTATCTTATTTAATAAATTTATATCATTCACAAATTCATGGCACATGGTAAAATAAATGGAAGTCAAATTATTGGAAATGAATATGCTTAGGTATACAACCAATTCATATTCCAATACAAATATTTAAATAAAGGAACTATAAAAGGTGAGGAAAAATTATAATAATAATGGGAAAATATAATAGTACATGTAGTTTTTAATCCCACTCCACACATTTTCTTATCGACTCCTCCAAGGAGAAAATTTACCAAAATATTATAAGCTCAATAAAAATTCCTCAAAAAACTATTAAAATGTAATATAATATATCTCCCTCCTATTAAAGAGGTTTATGTGAATATTCCTATTTGAATTTTTTTTTCTTAGAATGTATTTAATTATTTTTATAGCGCACTAAGTCAAACTACTAACAGACGTATTAGTTTGATGAAGAAGATTAATTATTTAATGTATGCAAACATAATTAATGTGGGAACACCAACAAATAGTTCTAAATCACAACCAATATAAATAAAATTAATACAAATACTTAATGATCCTTTTCATAGACATACATATATTGAGACATTAAATACAACAAAAGTGCATTATTCATAAAATGCACATGTTCCACTAGTTTCTTACCATTCTCATATAGATGTATTACATCCCTTGATAACATAATTGGTACCTACAATACTTTAGTTTCATCTAGGAAATTCATCACATTTAAAAATATGAGCTAGTAGATGATGAATCATATTTATACACTTTATTCATTTGAGATTAAAATGATCACCAACATATGTAGATTTTCATGGTCAATAACATATCGAGTGTGAATATATGTAAAATCACACTTCCTAATCATCTTGGATAAATAAATAAAGATTTGGTTCCCACCACCATGGTTATAATAAGATTCAAATTTCACGTTCAAAGTTCCATTGGTGAAATTACATTACCATTATAGGCTGGTCCAACACATATGGCCACCATATTTGAAATATTACCTAGTGTAGGGGTATTTGATATATTATCAATATGATTATATATTCATTAGATTCATGTTATTCATTCCAAAGTTCATAGGTGTTTAAATTATATCTATGCTAATGATGTTATCAAAATTTGAGGTATCACACATGAGTACCACCTATAACAAAAAAATATGGTGCATCCATACTATATTTCATTTAAGCCACCTAAAAATGTGAAACTTATTCAAATATTTCCAAAGTATTTATTAAAAATTCCATAGAGGTAGGGCCTAAAAATTCAAATTTAGTAGAGATTTTCCATAGATTATAGAGAGCATCTCTATATATATAATCTTACATAAACTAGATTGATATTATAGGACACTAAAGGTATTTCAAAAAAGGAACCAACAAATGGTTCATATAGTCCATGATGGGTTCCAAAAATACCTAAAGTTCATAATGCTCAACAATAAGCACATTATTCTATAGATAATCAGTATGACAATGGAGATTATGATACAAAGGGAACTTAATATTAAGATTATTCATTTATATTATCCTAATAATAAAAATATATCCCTTTAAATCATGAAAGGCTACCATTCCTATCCTAGACATGGGGACCATTAGTTTTTAGTCACTTGCATGACTCATTTGTTAGTATCCTTCTCTTTATTTTTGTATTTTCTATAAAGACATGTAAAGAAACAAAAAATATTAAAATATTATATAGATTTTAAAAATTATAACCTATGCATATTTATATTTAGTTAATTTACATCAGCTATATTGTATACTAGTTATTAAATACTTACCTTTATCCAAATTCCATATCATATATTCTTCAAAAGTGTACATGAGTGAACATATAACATACATGTTTCCATTCCTAGAATAAGTTATAAGATATTTCACTATCTTAGAAACAAAAAGTACAAATAAAAAAGTACCCTATTTAGATAAGATAAACCTATGTTGTTGGCCTATTCCATCTACCCTATCCTAATGAGCATAGACAAGTTAAATTGATGCGTAAAATTAGAATGCTATAGATATGCAATAAAGGACAAAAACTTATTTAGAAGTTACTAAATTTGGAAATATGTTTAAAAGGAGTTATGCTAGAGAAATAAAACATATATAGAAAATTTGAATTTAAAACTATATCAAGGACTAAAACTATCTAGGAGATTGTATTAACTAACTATGGATTGAAAATAGGGGTTTTCAAGATCTCTATATATGAGCATTATAACTAGACAAGAGCATTGTAAATAAATATAAGAGTAGTGTATTATTGTCATTAAGGATAATTGGTTCCCTATAGTTTATGAAACTACTATTTTTATGTGACATGTTTCATTTTCTTATGTGTTTTATGGAGTATGTGGGAGCCTATAATCCTTCATAATAACCACTTTATATCTTTTGATTAACTTGAAACCCTAGTTTAATAGATTAAGAGGACAAATGAAATCATGTGTTAAAAATAAGTTAGTGGTTGAATTTTTTATTGACCTAAAAAACCATTTCTTAAACACAACATGCATATTGTTACTATAAATAGGGATGAAATTCCATGTAGTTATCCCAAGTTATGGTGGTGTTTGTGACACATTTGTGAAAAATTTTAGATATTGGTGTAATTTTAGTGTGATTAAGTTCTTAAATTATAAATTTTGACCTTAAAATCATATTAATACTTTATCTCATGGCTAATAAGGTTGTATGTAATCAAAATTATGAGAAATAATGATTTTTATATCAATGTGTAATTACAATTTTGGTGCTTTTCAATGTGGAAGCATATTGTGTGAAAATGAATTGAAATGTAAATTTATAATGATGAATGGGGAATTAATTTATCTGAGGCTAACTAAAATTTTGAAATGACCCATTATTTTAATTTTAATTATGGAAAATAATTATTAATTTGGAAAAAATACAAGAGAAATGGAATTGGACACTCCTCGATAATGTTAATGTCTAATTAGGGTGTTATTATCTTAAGAGCACAAATAATTGATCTAGGTGTAAGGAATAATCTATGGATGCACCTAAACTATTTTTCATGAAGAATATGGAAATTATGGGATCAGTGGTTTGCTTATAGGGATGGGACATCTATATTGAAAATGAAGGAAAAGGGTCAAAATGCCCTAATATAAGGTATGAGATGAGTGTGACAAAAGGGTGGTCATAAATGAATTGTTTTATCTTAAAAATTAATTTGTGTCTACATTTACAAGTGTATATCTTCCTCATTAAAAGGTAGGTATTCTTAAGAGATCAAGGTGTTCCTAACTCCATAATTAAATACCTAAATAGGTGAAGTAGTTTTCTAAATCCTTTTATGAATTCTAAAATATTATTATCATGTGAAAACTAATGGAAAAATAGTGTAAAACCAGTCCAAAAGGTGAACCAACCACTAAAAATATAATAATGTTCATTTATGATTCAAATTTGGCTCAAAACTAGTGGAAAAATATAATTATGGTCTAGGTATATTGTATACAATGTGGATAATGACATGATTTTTCATTCCATAAGTGACACTGGGAAAAAAGAGTAAATAGGTAATCATATGCCACACATATGCCCCCAATATGATACTTGTTATATATGGATTACAAAACTAAGTAATAACAACTAAAATTTTGTGTAAAAACTTGTTTTATAACATGAAAAAAGTTCGCACATGATGTCCCAAAATTGAGAAAATTTGAGACAAACCTTAGTATTTTTTGAAAATTACGATTGGGTACCTATTGCTACTATTATGTACTACATAAGACTCTAAGATTTTCTAAAATTGATTGTGCTTACCTATTGGGACAATAATGCACTATTTTAGATAATAGTGGGTTGTGTCCTTGTCCAAATGGAGTTTTCCTATCTAAAATTTCTTGATTGGTAATTTATGAGTATGTAACTTGGTCAATTATGTAATTATTAAAAAATTATGTATGTATACTACATTTTAGGGGATTGGTATCTAAGACAAATCACTTTATATGATGCCTCTTTTGAAGTTATTTGTTGATCATGCACAATAATTTAACTTAAATTAAAATGTTATTGTTATATGCTATGAAAAATATGTAAATCTAAGTAGTAATGATAACATGGAGGATAAAGGCATCATCATATATATTAATTAATAAAAAATAGTAATGTGAGATGCATGTGAAAAATAATCAGACATTGTGAGTTTTTCAAGTAGTTTTTAGTAATTAGGAACACAAATAAGTGATAAAAAAATGAGTACTAAAAGTTGGATATAACTACTTAGGTAGAGATGCATGATATACATCATGGAATGAAATGGATGGGATACTCCATAATGTCCATCATGGCATTGATAATTGAGAAAATTTAGCATACAAGTGTCAAGCCCATGGTACACACAAACAAAGAGTACACAAAAAGGACATAAATCACATAATAAAAGGAAAAGGTGCCATATGCAATGGACATGTTTAAATTTCACTCAAAAACATAGAAACATATAATTAAGGATTTGATCCATACATAAGGACATGTTCAAGTTTCCATTATATGAACAAAGAATATGCACAATTAATGAAGTGGGAAAGAAAACATGAAAAATATACATGAATACATGTAGTTGATCAACATAAGTAATTTGTAATACTATTATATTCAGTAACATAGGTAGCTAATAAAATATCTATGTGTGAGGAAGTGATAAATATCAATAGATGTCATTTAATTTATATAATTGTGATATGAAAAATAAGGTATAGCCAAAGAAGGATAAAACTTATGTAAAATATCCCCATAATGAGCTTTTTTATGTATAGACAAGATGGGAGAGGCCTCTATCTAGTTTGAATTTCTTTAAGAAATTAGTTCATAATTCACAAAAAATGATAAAATAGAAGAGAAAGTTTTTGAAACCAAGTAAAAAAGAAGATAAAACAATGCAAAGGAAGAATATTTTTAGAACCATATGTAATTATATAATTAAGTTAGTTTACAAAGTTATTATTGATAGTGGTACCACTAATAATATTTTTTCAAATGAATGGTACAAAATCTTATTTTAGAGAGATCATGGAAAACATCCCATATAATTATATTGGTTTATTAAAGGACCCTAGATTTTCATGAATAATTTTTGGTTATTTTTCATATTATGTCATATAGGAATAATTTTTTGTGATATCATGCCTTTGTATGTTTGATGTATATTTGGTAAGGTCTTATAAATTTGATAAGAAGTATATATATTGTGGTAATATGAGTACCTAGACCATTGTGATAGATGGAAGGATATACACTTTGATTTATTTAAAATAAAAATAGGAAGAAGTGGATATTAGTCCAAATATTATGTTTTTTTATAAAAAAATATATCAAAAGAGGTGAATAAGGATGTAATTTTTTAATTAATTCCTATTAAAATTAAAGTTAGGAGTATTGGTGAGAAGTTTGGATCAATTTAACATAAAATGTTGTCATTTTATTTAACATAATGATTACAAGTTTATAGCTTATTGAACTCTTATATATAATGAGTCAAGATTTATCATCATCAACATTAATATACCTAATATATCTCTCACACCTACATTTTTATTTTATTAATCTACTTACATTAATTTCACACACATTTATTAGATTAAAAAAATACTCACATAAAACATTAATTCTTAACATTCTTCCCCTTAGTGTGAACATGAGAGAAAAGAATCACACATTGTTTAGAAGATTCTCTCTAAAAATAATATTTGGACTAGGTACAATTCCATAAGATATCTCATAACCCTCATAAATGTGTATCTCTTGAGTTAAATTCTTGAGTTCCCAGATTCCACCTCTTAACCCCTAAATCCCTAAATTCCAAAACTCTTTAACTATATGGGAATCCATTTATGTTTATTTAAATTATATCTCTCCTTGTTCACAAAAAATGAGTTCATTTAAATATTAGGTTCTCACAAATCCTATCATAATATGATACTATTCACACAATTCATTAAAATACTAAAATTTAGGCCACTACAACATAGTGTGGCCCTCTCTTTAACAAATACTTAGAGGTTTATATTAGTCCTTTGACCTTTATTTAGATGTTTTGTATTCAATGAGTAGCCTTTAACATTTATTTAGATTTTGTGTATTCAATGAGTTTGGATTTTAGGTTTAATTACACATAATTTTAATGGAATAATATTCCCCACACAATATTTATTCACATATGGATGTTGGTTTCAACCGAGAAGACATATTTTTAAAATGGTGAATTTGACTCTAGAATTTGATGATATATTTAATAATATTTTTAATTAGAAAATAAATTATTATACAAAAATATTTAAGATTGACACATTTAATAATAATTAAGGACTTGACAAATTAACACTATGGAATATACCGCTTATTTAATATTATCACAAAACTAACCAGCTAGACAAAGAATTCTAAACTATAAATAATTATTAAATTTGAATGAAAACATGAAATTAACAACCTAAACTATATTATAAACACAATAATAAAATCAAACTAGATATATGAAAATAATATACATGACCAAATATATATTAAAACCTTTGCCTTATTGGATAAATAACAAAGTCCAGCTAAGAAACCTTAGAAATAACAAAACATAGGCATCAAGACATGAATGATAAATTTTCCCAAGGAGCTACCTATTTCAAGTAAGAAAGCTATCAACATAGGTAAAATAGGGCATGCTACTGGGAATAATATCTTGGTTGAGGAGGAGATTGATGGTAAAGAAAACATTAATATTTAGAAGGGATCTGTTAGAGATAATCTTGTTTCTCCAACCAATAAATTAGACTTGGGTAATAAAAAATCAAGGGAAAGTCATAAGGAGAAAGAGGGGGGATTTCTAAGTAGCCAAACTCATGACCTAAATGAAAAATTCAATGTCTTAGTTGATTCTCTTAAAGGCAAGCAAAGTACAGATAAAATTTAAGAAGAAACCGACTTGTAAAAGTTTATTATAAGGTGGTTCATGAGCGAATTATATGATATAAAAGTAAAAATGAAAATTCTAAAACAAGATAATGATATATGGGCATAGAAGGACTTAGACAATGATCACAATTTGTAAATTCAAGAGCTCAAAGATAGGGTTAGTATTCTTATATATGAAAATAAAAAACTTAAAAACAACATTATTTTTTTAGTTAATTACAATAAGGAGGTTATGCATGAAGGCATTTAGAATGTGTAAAATATTAGATCTCACATGGGGGAACTATTTGATATGAGGTCTTCTTCTAAGGGTAATGGAAAACAAGTTCAATGTAGTGAATGATTAAAATATATTGATTAGGTAAATCTAATTTTTCAAATAGACTCAAATTTTAAACATAAAAAAAGTGATTGGGAGGATGTAACTAGTAAATATAATATCTAGTAGTTTTTTGGGTCTTTTACAGCCATGCTTTGTTTTTGGAGTTACTTATACTTCTTGAGGGATGTATTCTAGTAAATTTTTAGCTGTTATATATCTATTTTGACCTATTTCTCCTAAGGACTTGGTTAGTCCTTTAATATCTTTTTATTTGTACCTCTTGTAGGTTTAGGGACACTAGTCATAAAAATCTCCCCTTTTAACATTAATAAAAAAACCTTTGCCTTATAATTTTATGTTATTAATATTTGACTCAATGCTAATTTAATAATATACTAAATAATAATAAAGTGTAGTTTAAAAGATATATTAAGCTTAGAAAAATAATAATTTATATAAAATAAAACTTTATATACCATAATAATAATATAAAAATGAATTATATAGTAAAAAAATGGAATTACATGAATGGATCTATGACATACTAAAAACATTCAACCTAAAGCATAAATAATTGCATGAACTGATCTTTCAAATATGAGGATTTCTATGAACACATAAATGTAAAAAAAATACATGTGGATAATGAAAAAGGTAGATGTAGGATGTAATGATTCATAGAAGTATCTGAGTGAACTATCTAGTGACAAGAATGGTGAGATTATATGTTTTGACTAAGTAAAGGATGACAAGATTAGACATGTGAATTTGAAATCAAACTCTAGGATCTAACTAGGCATGAGTAGTTTAAATAAAAAATAGAGGATATCAAGATCCAAAATTTAGGTAATGGAAGTGATAAAAAAGGTTTAATATGGTGAGCATGAGCATAAATATACAAGATCTAATGATTTTTTTTTCTAACTACAAAGAAGATAAATAAGAAAATGCCAATTTAGTTCTACATAAACTAATCATACATTTATCTCACCTTTTTTACTTCTTCATGTTGTTAGGTTAATTTTTGGCTATATCCTTATGATCACATCCTATTATTTTATATATCCTAATATTCCTCCTTAATACCATAGTAAACATAGTAAATTGATATCTTACAAAATAATTTTGGATAAAATAAAACACTTACAAATGTTATCATAATACACACATGTCATATATCCATGATTTTAGCTATATAAATGATTGAATGTATCCTTTATTTTATGAAACTAAATAAAATAAATATTCACACTCTAAAAAATATAACATTTCATCTACAAAATAATATTTGCTTTATGAATAACTACCATTTATAGTGGTATTGTACATCATAATAACTACCCATATAGAAATTCAAAACTCCACTAAAATCTCAGATTAAAATTGTTGTAAATCCATATAAAAAAGTTTTTATAGATATTAAATGGATATATATAAAGGTGGTGAAGAGGCAAAAGACCCTTAATAGCTTGAATTTAACTTTGGGTAGGAAAACCAAGGAGTGGTGATGAGTCATAAGTAGTGGTTGGGTGGGAAAACTAGTGTAATAGATATGGTTTGTAGGTTAATTCAATGTTCTATGATAGGTTCCAAGAGAATATCAATAATGTCATAGACCTAGATTCATTAAGAATCCATAATGTGTCTATTAACACTATAGCTAGCTAACAACCTAGGACTCAAGATATGTGCTCTCCCAAATAACCCCCTTAGCTTACGCTAACCATGTGCTCGTAAGTACTAGGTGGGCTAGGATCTATAAAATTTACACATCATCGCATTTGTATATAATTATAAGGTATGTGTTTTTGTCCCTAACTCTTTGGTGGAAAACATAGATGCATATTTGGTAAAGTCCATCCTAGCCAGGGTGAATAGTTCAAGGCTTAATATTAACTCTTTCAGAAGATGGGCCATTTTGAAATGGAAACCTAAAAGTCAATTAGAGGTTGTGGACTTATCAAAGAGCTTATTTTTGGTTAATTTAATGAACCAAGAAGATTGTTTTAGGGTCATTTTATAAGGTTAATGGTTCATGGGAAAATGCAACATCATTATAAGGTGTTGTAAGGTAGGCACCGATATCTATAGCTCAACTATGGATGACAACCCAATGTGGGTCCTCATTCTATATCTATCACTAGAATAATAGTACCCTAAAGTGATTATGGGCATAGCTAAAGAATTGGGACAACCTATAGCCATTTATCTATTTACTCTCTTTAGAAGGAGGATGGTGTCATCTAGGTTCCATGTATTATTACCTATTAATAAAACTCTGCTTCATTTAATAAAAATAAAATATAAATATGGTGAATGGAATTAGTTTCTCAAGTATGATAATCAACCCATCTTCTGACCCAAATATAATGTTCTTAATCATTTATAGAAATACTAACCTAAGAAGTAATAAGGTCTGGTCACTCCTAAGCAATCATGGATCTGCAAAATAGCTCCTCAATCAAATTATAAAGACATCTTGATTAAAATGGATGGTCTCCTTAAAAATATTGATGCACTAAGATCATCCTCTTTAATTAACTCAAAAGGTAACATGAATAATGACATATATGTTTCTCTAAATGATAAGCTAGAGCACAATGATTCACCCTTGATCAATATAACTGCCCCATAGGATGGAAAATATCCACATACAAATAGAACTCTCTAAAATAATCCCTTAGTGACTCAACCCATGATCACTTATGTGGTCTATTGGTCTTAAGGTGGTGGATATCACTCCTCCCAAATGATCCACTTCAAGTGAAAAGTTGAATATTCTCTTAGATATTGCTTCCCCTCTCTCAAGACTCATGAAGGGTTATAGTGGTACTTCTGAGGAGGATTTAATATTCACTCATAACCTAAATATCCTATAATAGTATAGTATCCATGTATCACCCCTCAAAGAGGTGGCTTTGAAGGAATCTCACTAAAATCCTAGTTATGTCAACATTCCTAACTTGATGCAATCCTTGGCTTGTAAAAGTCCTTTAATTTTTGAATCATGCACTAATATGGATCATTTTATTTTAGTTTATTAGATCCTAGTCTTCCCAAAATCTTTCATGTCATCCTCCAAATATAAGGGACAATAGTCTAATATAAATTCATCCTGCTTAGAGGCAAATCAAGAGGATGGGTTCAAAACTTAGTGTAATACCAAGAAAAGAAGAAATAAAATGGATTTTGGGGTTGACCCTAAACCTCAAGACAAATCCCAAAATATTGTTTCTCATATAATTTTAATAGCCAAGCAAATAGCTAAGGGTTGTCAACAAGCCCTTAAAATTCATCTTACCAGACTTAGGAAATGAATTTCTTCACATGGATTATTAGGTGGTTAAATAACCCCAAAAAGTAGAAGACACTCAACAATCTTAAGAAATTAAATGCTCCTATCATTATTATTATTATTAAAAAAAGTAAAATGTTTTAATAGGGTTTGGGGATTTCTTAAAAATTTTGAAGCTTCTAGTTTTAAGGGTATCTCAAAATGACTAGTAGTATTTTAGAACTTAAAGAGTTTGGAAGGTGACATGTTAATGAAAAATAATGAACAAGTTTCCATCATTTTCAAAGATATATCTAGTAAGGAGGAATGAATTTTTTATAACATTTATGCTCCAAATTTAAAAAAATCTAGGATAAAATTATCTGAAGACCTAAATTTTCAAAAAACCTACGATCATTGAAACTAGATTGTGGTGGGGGACTTCAATACTCTACTCTCTTTAGGGGGAAAGAGGAGGACTAATGGATTTCATGGAAAGCACATCTGACCTAAATGAATTTATCACTAAAGTTGGCTTAATCAATGTGGAGCTCAAAGGTAACACTTTCACCTAGATAAATAAAAGGTTGAGAGATAATCTCATCGAGGTTCATCTTCATCGATTCCTCATATCTCTTATTTGGGATGTTCATTTTTATAGCTCTCTAACTTCCATCCCTAGAATTGGTTCCAATCACAATCCACTTGTGTTCAAAGGATAAAATATATCCAAACCAAATAATATTCCTTTCATATTTGAGATTATGTGGTTATACCACCCAAACTTGGATGAATCCATAAAGGAGTGGTGGAAAGAACCTGTCTCATGATTTGATATGTACATCATGGTTAAGAAATTGAACTTATTAAAGAACCTTAAAAATGGAATAAAAATTTATTTGATATTATTTTAATTTAGAATAAGGATCTTGAGGAGGAACTCCTAAAAATAAAAAACTAATAGCTACTCAGGGAAATAATGAGTCCTTAATCCTTAAGTAAATGGAACTCTTGAGCTAGTCTCATAATTTAGAGGTAAAGGAAGAGGCATATTAACCAAAAAAAATCTATATGTACATGGTTGAAGGAAGGAGACACAAACACCAATATTTTACACCAATATTATTCAAGACATAATAATTCTAATAGAATCAATCAACTATAAATATAAAATGAAACAATGAGGAGGATGAGATCAACTATCATACAATCCAATTTTTCAAAAAAGTTTATAATGGAAGATGGTACCTATGATGAGATACTTAAGTAAAACACATTTATTAACTTAATGAAGTCATTACACCATTATATAATGTTACACTCCTTAATATCCTTCATTTGAAGAAGTTAAAGGGGTGGTGTTTGTGATGGAATGATTTAAGGTACCCAGTCTTGATGGATTTCCCCCATTTTTATTTCAAGATTTTTGGGACATCATTTCCTTGGAATGTGAAGTGGATATGAGTGAATTGTTTAGTGTAGGACCTATCTTAAAATAAATTAATAACAAATTTTTTGTCCCAATACCAAAGAAATTGAGGGCAAACAATCTTCAAGACTTCCAACCCATAAGTCTATGCAACTCTATATGTAATATATGTTTAGTTTTATTGTTTAAGAAAATTAAAGCACTACTAGATAAAGTTATCTATGAAAAATAGGGTTATTTTGTCTTAAGAAGATGAATTAATTATGGTACCATTAAATTAAATGAGGCCATTCACTCAATTTCTAATTCTTCAAGGTAATGAATTATGGTCAAACTTGACATGAATAAATCTTATGATCGAGTATTGTGGATATTCTTCATCAAAATTATTGTGAGACTAGGATTTAATTTAGAGTGTTGGAATAAAGATGAATAATAATAGGGGGTTAATTAGTGTCCTTATAAACTTTTACTTTCGTTTAAATTTGTCTTATAATCATTCATCAAGAAATATCATTATATGAGCAATATCAACTAACATAGTAAAGAAAATATAAACATAACAAGTATGAAAACATAATTTACGTTAGAAACACTCATGGGGAATAAAATAAATATACCATATATTGGATAATAATTCCTATAAATTAATTAATAAAATTTATTTGAGCACCCACTTAAAATGGAGCACCAACCCTAGTCTATGAAGAACCAACTTAATAAATTCTTTAGCAAGCACCAACTCCCTTAGTGACTCAACACCAACTCAACCACCTCTTGAACAAGCACCCACTTATCCAAGTCAACTTATACCTTACATATATGTAATTTTTTAAATATTAAATATATTAAGGTCACCTTCTTCATCTCTTCACAGACTTCTATCCCTCTCAAAACTGCCTCTAGCCTTCTTTGCTTAATTATCCCTCTTCTTGATTTGATTAGGTCATATGAACTTGATATTCATATTTAAAAATTGTTTTATATATTAATGAAAGCCTTATTATTTTAAAAATTACCTAATAATTCTCCTCTTTTTTATCTTTTATTTTCTTCCACACACATTTCTCTAACACACAAAAATAGGCCTAACTAGTCTTGCTTTTATATAAGTCACTTGCTATCACACACCTTGGTCAGATATACAAAATTTAACACTTGGACTACCATTAAAATAACTATTATAGATTTTTTAAACATTATTAAATAATAAAATATTTCATTCATAGCATATAGGACCAAATCTCTTTTAGGTCTTAAGGAGACCTAATCACATTAGGCCTTCATTAGAGCACATTACACTTAATCTTTCTTAGAATGATTCAAAAATCCACATAAAATATTAAAAACTCATATTAAACTCAAAATACATTATAAAACTTAAATTTATATCCATAACACCTTTTAGGTTCAACCACCACATGAACCCCTTCTCAAAACACTGTTCACAATAGGTCTGTGCATATATAGAAAATATGTCTTGAACAACTAAAGCACAAACACAATTTTGATAAATAATCATGGAAAAAAAATAAAATAAAAATAAACATAATTACATAAATTTCATAATAAAATTCATTATATTTTTAAACATAAGGTATATAGGCTCAAACTCTTCTCTGTAAGTAATCCACTCAGAACTGCCAACTAGTCTCAAAACATAATTATGGAAACTTAAACATTACTATATGAAAGAATATAATAAATAAATTATAATTAGTTTAAATTATATTAAAAATAATTATAATAATATCCAAAAAATATATCATAATATTTAATGGAAACTATAGGTCTTGCAGACCAATTTGTTGGCCTTCTCTCTGACTTCACTCAACCAGACAAACCATTTTGGATTCATTGTTTCAACCTCTTATACTAACATAAAAACTTATAAACAGAATTTATAGGTAATATATGTTCCAAAAAACATAACCATCTTAATTATACACTTCAATTTAGAATATAAGGCTTCAAAATCATCACTAAATTTTGTTCATTTAATATTGTTAGTTTTCCTCAAAGACCAGTCATGGTGATTTTGAATTTCTAACACCTATGTAGACACATTAAAATAATTTTTACTTATTAATATTATACTTATATATATTTATAAAATATACAAACATATAAAAACTAAGTTAAAATATAAAATCTTAGACATATAGACCAATCTCTAGACCTCTTTGTACACAGACCTCACTAAGCTAGTCAACTTGCGAGCAACTTTCCAATCATATTCAATGACCTCAAAAAATTATATTCATCATGAAAATGTATTAAAGGTATTGAAAAATTTATCCTTTAACCTTATTCATTACTAATCCATGATATCACATCCCTAATCACTTTCTCACTTCTACCTGGTTTTCTCATTATTTACACCATTAGAACTTTTAACAATAGGTCAACTTGTATGGATATTTTAACAATCATAATTGATATAACTATCCTAAAAGCACCATCGACATAAATTAAAATACTCAATATTTTTCCACCATCCATTTATCAATTATGACTTGGTCAATTCTATCTATTATAGTAATTTTTTGAGAAACAAGGCCTTTCCTATAGGGTACACTCACTCACCCATCAAACTGATCACACTTAGAGGTTATTGGGAGAGTTTAATACATGATAAAATAATTTATCTATTCATTTTATACCATTATTGGATGTTTTAGACAATATATTTCACATTGGGTCATTGTTAGGGTTCTTTGAGGGTTTAAACCATCTTCTAGTCTTAACGATCATTCATAAAGCTTAGCCCCTCATCCTAAAAACCAATGATTAAAATTTTGAGATAAGAAACTTAAAAATATACCATGAATATCTTAGGTTATTATGCATATGTCACATGTGCTAATGAACACTTGAAACACCTTCTCGAGTAGACAAATCTTCATTGTGCACTCGAGAGACTTCAAAACTTATTTTCATGCCTTTTATTACAAAATTTAATCTAAAATTTGGTCAAAACAATTGGGAAAATGTATCAAACAACTGATAATTATCACATTCCCATATTATCCTTGGAAATAGAACCTCATACCTCATTAGGCCATGCTCTCTCTCTTTGCTCTCTAGGCATTAACCTATAAGTCACAATAGGTCTACAAACTGACCTTCTAACCACTATCCAAGATCTCAAAACATTATATAAGAATAGAAAAAACATATATATTTATTAAACACTAGTTTACATCTTTCATATGTCTTGACAATAGATCATGATGCCTCATTAGACCAAGTAGAATTTAGAGGTGGTTTAGTTACATACTACATTTTTAGGTCTTACCCCTATAGGTTCACCTTGAGATTCTTATGAGTGATACAAAAACTCATATACATTATAAAATAACCTCATATAGTCTCTTATTCCTTTATTAATCCATATCATCAAGCCACCATGCTCAAACCTACTTATAAGAACTTTTCATACCATACTACTCTTAGGTTACTCAAGTACTTGACCTTCATACCTCTTTTCATGTTCTCAAAACCTTAATATCATGTTATATATCTTACCATTCTCAACTACTACCATACATATTATTATATGTCTAAGACCACTCATCTTACTAAGAGACCAAGCCCATGCCTTCACACAAAGTCTCTTCATGCCATGACTAGGACATGATAAGACTCTTTAAGCACTTATCCTTAAAGACATATTCTCCAACACATATGAAGGATTATATACCTAAATATCAATTCCATACAATGATAAACAACTTATTACATACCTAATCATACTCACTTCACCATGCTACTTGCACATACCTTCTTACAAGGTCTAGACAAGGCTTTGTAAGACACCTTGATGCCTTGACATGTTCCTTCCATGTCATGACCTTAGCACAACATCAACCAAAAATATATGATACACTTGGATGTATACCTTTCTCTCTCATGTAAATCACTACATATCTTCAATGCTCATAATTTCTTCATAACCTATACTACCAACTAAACTTGTTCATCTAGACATCAACCTCATTCATCTTAATTAATCACCATGCATCTAGACATCAATGATATCAAACTTTGACATTAATGACATCATATTGACATCAATGAAAATACTATTCCAACATGAAGGTCAAAAAAATCATCCTTAGATTCATATCAACACCAAGATTTTCCATTTTGATAAATAATGTCCCTAAATGATATTTTTATGATATTAATGGGCTAAGATAGGGGGAGCCTCTATCTCCCTATCTTTTTTATCATATTATCTAAAACACTATGGAGGAGGCTATAGAGGGAAATATCATAAGGGGATATCGAAGGCATCAAGGTGGCATGTAACACCAACCCATTTACTCATGAGTAGTTCTCCAATGATACAATTCTCTTTAGGGAATCGTCGATTGAATAATCTTTACATCTCAAGCTCATCCTCTCAAACTATGAGAAAGTGTCTAATCAATTAATTAAATTTCAAAATATTTATATTTCTAATCAATTAATTAATTTTAAAAATATTTATATCTTCTTTATCAACACCCTAGTTTTATTATAGAGGAAACTTATAACCATTCTAGAATGTTAGGTGAGTCAATTTCCATCAACCAATCTAGGGACCCCTCTTTGATGGTAGAATAGTTCCTAAATTATGGAACCCACTCGTTGATAAAATATAGAATTTGGTAGGGTGGAAAGTCCATTTAATCACCTAAGTTGGTAAATTCTAACTGCATAAAACTTCAATTCAAAGTATCCCTATTTATTTCATGTTAGTTTTTTATGTGCCTAGAAAAGAGGCAAAAAAGAATGAACAAATTCAAAGAGATTTTCTATGGAGATGTGCCAATGACCATTTTAGATTTCATCTAGTTTCATGGTAAAAGCATTGCCTCCCAAAGGCTAATGGGGGGCTTGGAGTTATAAGCATAAATAACATGAATCATGCTCTTATTGCCAAAATGGGATAGAAAATTTTAAGGAAGAAAAATAATAGACGAGGATTGTTAAAGTTAAATATATGTAAATAAATGAGAAATATAGATTTTTATAGGAGGAAGGCCTTATTGATGGGTCTAATTTTTTGTAAATCCATTACCACTTGTAGGGACCTATTAAGAAAAAACATTAGATGGAAAATTGGAAATGGAGTAAAATCAACTTCTGGGATGACTCCTAGATTTTCATCTCCCCCTTTATATCCCAAGGCAGATGAATTAATCTTTAGCATACATTTAAATAAAGGTGGGGACTTAAGGTGAAAGATTATTTTGAACAGATCAATGGCTCAAAAACTTGGAAAGTTTAATCCATCAAAAGTTACAATGCTAAATTCCTTCAATCTATCTAATACCTTAACCTTTTGATTAGTCTAACCCATATTCATATCTTCCTTAAGGATGATTATCTCCTTTGGTCGGGTGAAGATAGTGTGATCTATATGGTGACTTTGGGACACCTTAATAATCTAGGTTTAGAGAGTGATTAGGATCATTAGAAGATTTTTTGTATCAATCACTTCACATGCAAGATAAATTCATTTTTCTAGTTGGCCACCAAGACAAAATTATCATAGTGGACAACCTTGTCAAATGAGGCCTCATTCTACCTAATAGGTTCCCCCTATGTATAAGTGTAGAGTATTCAATCTACCATATTTTCTTGACCTATCCTTAAAATTCATGTATCTTGGATTGGCTTTTGCCTAAATTTAGCATGGCCTAGGTCAAACCAAGTTCCATTTTTGACATCATCACCTAATGGAATCCACCCTATAAACTAACATCCATCTATTTTATATGGTACATGTCCCTCCCACACTAGCTCTAGGATATTTGAAAGGTCCATAATGATGGTATCTATAAATATCTAAAACTAACCACAACTAGCTTGCAATTGGACTTTCGATTGATTCCTACCAACCATTATAAATTAAGCTTAATAATAATTTAATTTCACAAATTTGTTTGTTAATCACACATAAAATCTTATGATCATGTTGAGGTATCCCTATTTGGGATACTAGCCCATATACAATAATAAACTCTCATAGATTCTTCCCTAATCAGCTTGTGACCTAAAATTTTTCAATTTGACCTATATACCTATTAAATGGGGAATTAATCAAATATTTAAAGAGATAAAATGATAATAAAAATATATTATCTAATTAACCAAGATTAAATGCCTAGTTGAATTATCCATTTAGAATTAATGAATATCTAAAAGTGGAAATTCTAATAATAAAAATATCAAGCCTTTTCATCATTGCCTTTATGAGTTGTCAAGCTCTTCCAATATAGTCCAATATATCTCATTTTAGAGACATTCTTATTAATTGAAAATCATAATTACATGACAACTATTAACTCAATTGGAGTTAGTCTTAACTCACATAGGGTTAGTTTGAACCCATTTTAAGCCTAAACTCAACATTAACTCACTTTGGGTGAGAGTTAATTATTGAGGATATAAATACAAGGTCATACCTATTGGTTTTTAAGCTATTTTGGTGTAAAATTATTGTGCACAAATATCTTCAATGACCTCTTTTGATGTAGTGTTATAATGCCTAAATGCATTTCAAGTAGTGTCACCATGTTCAAATCTTAAGCCAACCAATCAAAGCCAAGGTGCCAAGGAGAGAAGGAGCCAAGAAAGTTTCATTGTCAAAAACTTCTTGATGAAAAAGTCAAGTTATCCATTTAACAATCCATTTGGAGCTCCAAGGAAGGTAAAAGAGTGTATTATTTTATGTTTTTATTGTGATTTCATATATTTACTAATTTCCTAAGCTCTCCCTAGTGTCTAGGCTAGAGGTGTTAAGATTTTAGTGTGTTTATTTGAGTTTTATTTCTTGAACTAACTTAAGACTAACCTTCCCTCTATGTATTCTTTGTCCACATGTTGGTATGCCTAGTGAGACCTAGACCCCACAAAGTTGATCATAAGGCCTTTTAGAGCATTCCCCTAAGAATTTTCATGTAAAAATTTAAACTTGATGATCAAAATAAGTGAAAATTGGAAGCTCAAAGATGTTTTTGGAAGTCATAAAATTACTCTGTGTAGTCATGATTTTGCTCTCTAGAATCATGATATTACACAATATTACTAATCTTATAGTCACAATTTTCTCATATTTGTTGTGTTTTTATGTCTAACCATCAAAGTTTTTGTTAAATATTTATTATTACTTAGAAACTCATGATATTACAATATTAATAATATTAAATTAATGGTATTATGTTAAAAGTGGTGATATTGCAATATCACTACTTTGCAAGTTGTGATATTGCCAATTTTTTTGTGGTTTTATGTTTAAACATTATTGTCTATGCTAACAATTTCATGTTATGGGTTGAGTTGTGATATCATAACTTTGAGAGTAGTGATCTTACCTTTATTTATAGGTTATTATGATTTGACTAGAAATATTACACTAATACTTTATTTTACATACAAGTTGTGGTATTGTCATAACATTCATAGTTTTATAGAGAGAGTCATGGTATTTCTCTATGTTTCTTTGGTTTTACACTCTATGTAAAAAATCAAAAACCCAAGAGAAATAATTTTAAATCCATTTGTTCACTCCTAATTTTCTTCCAAGAACAAGGACCCTCTAAAATGTTTTTTCAAGTCCCAAAGGCCAAGATGAAGACATTTAAAACATTCTAAGTTGAAAATTTCACATTTAAAATTAATTTTTTGAAAATATGTTTGCTTAAGTCATTTTTTATTTTCAAAGTTTTCAACAACAAATGCCAAAGGGCTCAAATTTCATCACATGATTCTTTTTTGTGTCATAAAATGAATTCTCGCATTAGTTAAATACTCCTAAGATTTTGATTTTTTTACGCTTATTTGTTGAAAGTGTTTATTTAATCAAGATGAGTGACACATGTATGCTCTCCTCCCATTCCATGTAGGGAACTTGGGTGACCAAAAACAATCACTCTTTTCCTTTGTTTATTAGTTTCAAAAGTGTGGAAAGAAAGTTACTAAGGCCCTCCCAAAATTAATATGACTTGGATGACCCCAAAATGACCATAAAGTCTTTTCACTTGTATTTATTTTTCATTCATTTTGGCTTGTGAGTGAGAGTTCATCACCTCCTCATTATTTATTTAGGTAAGTGTTGACCTGGAGTTCATCTCTCGGCATTATTTCAACCCCACTCCATGGTGGCATATATAAATTGAGGGTGACCCATTGGGACACTTGTTTTTAGTAGTTAAAACAAACTCCATTATTGGTACTCAGCCTCATAACATAGGGGAAACTTAGGCATCACACTACACTATGTAATTGATAAATGTAGTTATTATGAAAAGGATAAGACCTTTTCATAACAATTTAGTTAACATAGATTTAAAAGATGTGATTGCATCCCTAGTGTTAGACATACTTTGGATCATCTAGAAAGAAATAGAAATTGATAGTTTAGACAACCCCATTTTCCATGGACATATTGTTGATATAGGGGGAGTAGCTTAAAGTTCCATGTCACAGTATAAACTCATGATAGAAGAGGGGGCATAAAAAACCTACTTTTCATGCACATTTAATTTTTGGATTAACAATTAGAATCATCTCAAGAATAAGTATATTGATAGAATTTAATATTATTATGCAACCTTGGTAGTTTTAGGATTTAGGATGTTACACTTAGGTTTTTATGCCACTTTTGTCCTTTTTTAGTTATGCTCTCTTGAGTCAAAACTATTTTTTTCATACCATGTCAAAAATGAGTCTTGTTTATACATCATTGTTTTGTTTAAGGATGTGTTACACCATCCATTTGACACCATACCTTTGCCTTAGTATTTTGACAAACTTTTTTATGTGTGTCACTTTTTTAAAAAGGGTGTCATTATGCTTCTGAATTCATTTAGATTAATTTTCCTTAGTATTTTGACAAACTTTTTTATGAGTATCACTTGTTTGAAAAGGGTGTCATTACACTACCCAAATATTTTAGTATTATGCCTTGGAATATTCAAACAAATCATTTTCCATACCTTTAGAGAAAGATAACATCATTATGTTTCTTAAACCATTTCAAATACTTGTTGCATTGTGTCTAAAATTCTAAATTAAAAACCAAAATCAGATGTGCCTTCTGGATCTATGTCTAGTGTCATTATGTCATTCATCTTTATCTAGTTTCTTATCTATTTTGAGAAGTCTAGTCTTATAACTGAATATTTAAATTAGACTTAACAAGTTTATATCTAAAAATTGATTGGTTTATACCTATGCCTTGCATATTCTTGACTTAGGTGTTTACCCTTCACATTTGGGTTGTGGAACTTAGGTTAATTATTTTCCAAATTTCAATATTATTTTTTGTCTCTAGATTTGGGGTAAGTAGTCTATCTTACATGTGCCTAGAGTCTATTATCTTTTAACAAATAATCAAGTTTTTGTTTAAATCTAAATGCCTAATTTGTGCCAAAGTGTTTCAATTTTTTTAGATTAATATTTTACCTCTTAGACATAGTTTGTTTTAAAGTATAGATTTTGTGCCTTTTCCAAAAGACCTAGAAATACTATTTTAAGCCTAACTTTTTATGCCTTGTTTTCCAAATAAACCTAGTAACTTTTGTTTATTTAGACCCAAATTAGACTTAGTTGAAAAACTTTATACCTGAGTTCTGAATTTAAGTTGTATCTCATCCACTTGATTATTTGTTTCATACATTTGATGTTAGACTATTTTAGACAAAGTTTACAACAAACCTTTTGGAGATACAACTCAAATTTTATACTAAGTTAGACCAAGTTCAAACCTTTTATCCTTTAGACATTGATTTTGAGAGTTATTAGAAATCTAAGCCTATTTTAATGAAACATTCATCATTGATTTAAATATGTATCACTATAATCGTAGAGGAACCATGTGTAATCCAAGATATGAGAATGTGGTTGCACAAGATGACTTTGTTCAAGACCCTTATGGTGAAGATGTAATTTATTAGACAGATCCTTATCCTCCTTACACTATTAAATCTAGGCAACAAATCCAAGATATTCTATCCAATTATTTTGTCAACATGCCTCCATATTTGGACCAAGACAAAGAATAAACAATGTAGTACCTTGTTAATGTACCATTATTTGTATACTAATTTCAACAACTTTACTACGTTACTACATCAGCATATGATATTTATTTGTTTGATCATCACTTTCTTAAAAATAAGGATGAATATTTAATCATATCCATAAAGGTAGGGGATAATTTTCTAGTAGAATTCCCCCATGAAAATTTGCCTAGTCTAATTAGAGTGGATTTAACTATACATTATCACCAAACCATCCAATATGCCACTTATAACAATCCTAAATAACTCATATCGATGTCATATCAAGACCCATGTATTATTTTAATAGGAAAGGACCTCATGGAGGACCACTTTTTTAAAATACAACAAGCATACCAAACCTATTTAAACTTAGCATAGCTTTAATAACATGGCCATGTTAAATGCTCCACTCATAGAGTTATCTCCTTTAATAGGAGTATTAATGGAATTGATAGCATAATATAATTTGGGTATAGAATAATTTATTTAAATTAAATTAGTTGGAGACATGTTTAATTCCCTAACTATTGAATAAGTGTTTACTAGTTTTATGTAGACACATGTGCCAAAGATACTGGATAACACATAAGTGTAGTCTAATCCAAGTTAAACATGTTTAAATACATTAACAACTAATATATAATAAGTGCCTTTAGTAAATTCCATGAGAGGTTCATAATGGTAGGGGAAGTAACTCCTATAATGCAACCACAATAAGATACCTCTAATTTTCAACCCTCTTCTTCTTCAAGCATACAACTATAAGGATTAAGTAATCAAATGAAAACTAGTGCCTTTACTCAATAAAATGTGATAAATGTTACTCCTTAACAATAGGTGAAGATTAACATTCCAAAACAATAGGCATAGTTTAATATACCAACACAATAGAGACAACACATTCACCCACCTCAATAGGTGGTACTAAATGTTCCACCTCAATAGGTAGTGTCAAGTGTACTTCAAAAGTCTCAGACCAACATGTCTTCATAATTGTGAACATTGTCTAATCAAAAACATATGTCTATTGATCAAAAAAATCCTAAACACTATAAAATACTCTACTTCACATTAGGTGTTCATTTAACCAAGAGGTACTACTATACAATAAGTACTAATTATGAAACAATTGCCTTTTATTCCAAACATGCCACAAATCTAGTGGCAAGGCCTTGGTTTAAAATAAGACCCCCTTATTTAGCCAAGTTTGACTAGTTGGAAACAAGTCCCTACTCAACTATAATAAACATAGTACTTCATTGAGAGTCACATCCTTCCATCTCAACCATAGTTCACTCAAAATTAGGCCTATATAATGAATGCAAACCATAATATTAAACCAAAATTCATGTAATTTTAGAAATCACATCCAAATCTATGAGTGCATACTCCTGGTTAGTTCCCTAACCAAACCAAAAGTCCACAATAAACCATTCCTCCATTATAACCCAGTCAAGGTAATCCATCTTTGACTACTCAACTTCCACCTCAGGCTGATATTCCATCTATTTTTTGGTAGAAGAACTACAATAAATGAAATATGAAATCACCACCATCCAATATGAGAAACATCCCAAGATGTTTATGTTGGATGATGTGTGTTCTTATGCATTCAACATGGAGTATCTATAGATACCATTTATTTCAAGGTATAAACCACTAAAATTTGATAAATACAAGGGTAAAAGAGAACTTAAGGCCCATTTAGTAGAATTATTTGTTAATTTTTAGCTAGTGATTTATAGTGACATATACCTCCTACTATTATTTCCTCAGAGTCTAATAGGGTCATCTTTGGAGTGGTTTAGAAAATTACCAAAGAATTAAATATCTAATTTTGATTACCTTTCAAACAAATTTGTCAAACACTTCTCCTATAATCTAAAACATGAGATTTCATTGATATATTTGACTCGAGCCAAGAAAAAATCTAGTGAAAGCTTTTCAAGATAACTACAGAGATAGAGAGCACTTACTAGTCATTTCACCCATAGATTACCAGATAAATAATTAACCATTATGTATACCAAAAATTTGCATACTGAGATATCTTATCATCTAGATCTTCAGTGTACACACACTTTCAAAGAGATCATAGATGAAGTTTTTCTAATAAAAAAATCCCTTATTAATAAAGTTATTATTAAGTTCACCTCATCAAATCAAATTTAGAACTAAAATCAAGGAACATGACAAAATCAAAACCAAAACTAGGTCCAAGAACAAGCATTGACACTAGCCTAGGCTAGTAAATATGAAACTACAAGCAATTCAACTTTAATAAAAAATTTATTAAAAATAGAGTAACTAAGTTACATCATGTCCAAATAATTAAAACACTATTTGCTCAGCCTATATCACCAATGCCTCTTACTCTTCACCAATAACCCATTTAGCAAACATAACCTTCATAATAGCCTAGACCATCTCAACAAACACAACAAACATTACCTTTGTAAACCCCTCCTCCAATGAGAAATGTTCCTACTCATTGAGTCTTTGGTGACCTTGGATAGCCCATTGAAGCTATGTTTTTCAAGCTAGTTACCACTAATCTGATTAGTTGGCCAATTCCAAAGCACTATCCTAAGGGTATTCCTTATTCAGACTAGTATATAGAAAATGAGTTCTATGAATACCTTCATGTTCATGGACATAATCTACATTGTTGTGTTAAGATAAAATATCTCATTGAAAATATGTTGGAAAATGGGGAGATTATAGTAGATAATAAAGCATATACATCTAATAAGAACTTGTGTATCTACCAAAACCTTTATCCATAATATAATAATAATAACCAAAAATAACAAAAATAAAGTCTAGAGCAATAATAATAATAATATCAATAACCATGACAATAAAAATTCTATCAACAAAAATAATAACATCAATTGAATGGAAGTAACCAAGGATAGAATAATTCCAATACCCAATAGACTTACCATGTAGTTACACATGAATAAAATAAAGTTTTAGGTCATATTATGGGAGATACATTTACACCATCACCATCAATCCAAGACGAAGTGCTAACAAAATAAGATCATTTCTAAATAATACCCATCAATGCATCTATGCTAGTGATCCTTCCTTAACCTGAGAACATAAAAAGGTGCACCAACAAATAGGGATTATTTTTATTTTTGGAACTTATATTAATAACTCATCATTAACCCATGACCACATATAAGTGCACCCATAACCAAGACTTATCCTATCTGCCCCCCTTGCACCATCATTTTTTAGCAATAATGGCCCTGTATCTAATCTCAATTATGCAATCACAACTCAATGGTCAAAGATTACCATTATCAACCCACAACCACCTAATACCAAACTCATCCAACCCACCATTTTGGATAGGAAAAACACATATACTATTATGAAATAAATTGTGGAATAACATCAGAATATGCCTACATAAATCTCCATTTTAGGTTTGTTTCATACATCTACGATCCATAAAAACATCCTAATAGATTTCCTAGGCCAATCCTAAGTTCCCAATGACATATCCCTAAACAAATTCCAAGATTTAGTTAGACATTTATCCCTACGACAATAGTTAACCTTCAACCAAAGTGATATGTCATCACTTTTCCCTCTCCATAACAATCCATTGTACATTGAATTTGTCATAACATAACACAAAGTGAAACATGTCCTCATTAATAAAGCATCAAGCTTTAATATTATGTCTCCAAAGCTCATCAAGAATATTAGATATATAACATCTAAAATCCAAGTAGAAATGATCACTATCAGATTCTATGACAATGAAGAGCAAGAATCACAAGGCACAATAATCATGTTAGTTAGCATTGAGCCTTTGAGCCATGATGAATTTTTCCATGTGTTAGACCTAGACCTATCTTATAATTTGCTCTTGGGTATGTAGACTAGGAATTCAAAGAAAGTTAATCCATGCATTAGTCAAGTAAAACCTAAATAAGTGTAAAGAACATATTCTACCAAGACAACTCCCTCATGGGGTTTAAAAAATGAAATCTAAGAGATATTAAAAGGAATACAACCATCAATCCTTCCCAAAAGCCTCCTTCCTCCAAGAATGGCTCAAAAACATGATTTTCCCTTGATTTGGTGTTCCAAGTCTTGTCAATGATGACTGGAATGCTCCTCCACCATCTCTTAATACACCAATGAATTAGGCTCATGAATCTAATCAATGTGTTTCAATTGTTTAAGCTATTCTATTATAAATTCTACATAATAACATTACACAAAAAATAACTTGAAAGGATGAGTGAGGACCCTTGTATTTATAGATTTTTGGAAATGATCAAAATCAACCATGACCATCCATCTTGAGATCAAGATGTGTGTCCATTAATAAATTCAATTTTGGAGGCACAATCCATAGATATCCTCATTAATATTTGGAAAAAGGGGGCATTAATGAGGTATGGGAGGGCTTAAACTAGATATTTATTCCATTTATGGCTTCTAAATACCACCCCATTGATGATGTCATTAGATGATGAAGATATTAGAAATGAAGTTCTAATTAATAGATACTCAATAACTTTCATGGATATATCACTTAAGCTCTTAATATGGTTTAATTTTTTAATGTGGGTTTAATTAATTTTTTTGCAATTCTTTGGAAATTAGTTGCTCAGTTAATCAAACTAGTCAAAATGTCAATTTATCAAGTCATAATTTGACTGGATTATAATTAGAAGAAAGTGTTAGTTGCGTATAGAACAATACCCAAATTAGATCATTGTGAACATGAAATAACACATGCATGTGTCATGATCTTCCAAATTAGAATAATTCAGTGGTCTAGAGCATCATTTTGCAGGGTCACAATTTAACTCAATGTGATTTGGGAAAAGTTAATAATCACATAAAATTCATTGCCCTAGTTAGGGATAATTATCTTAAATCAGCACTTATATATGACATGCTCAAACCATCTAGCATGTTTTTAGTGATTTTGGCCCAAATTGTGCATTATCATAAAATTTTGAGTAAGATTAACGATTTTAGCATAATGGTGGTAAGAACTAGATTTCTACATTTTAACCTTATTTGATAAAGTGTGGTGAGACATTCGGTCGAAGCAACATATTTTAAAAGAATGAAATATTTTTTAATAATAAGGTGGAAGTTAATGACCCATGATGCCCCCTCAAGAGAACATGTAAGGATAAAAGAGAGGGATGGACTCTAAAAAAAGAGAGAAAGTATGAAATTAACCCATGATGAGTTTATATTTGTATGAACTAATACTTGCATGAATTTATTATCAATGATAAAAAATAATATAGAATATAATGGGTCCTAAGGCATAAGAAGTGGGAAGGATATAATCCCAAAATATAGGCAACACACTTTAACATACCCAAAAGAGGACAAAATTTGTGGGTTTAGGGAATGATCGATCTTGAGACAAGTTACACAATTTAAAATTACTAAAATGAGGGGAAAATATACAGATCATTAGATTAGAATAAAAATGAGAGCATTTATCCAAAGAAAATAAATAATAATGTGCCCTAGTAGAGTAAATTTGATTAGTTGGTAAATTGATTATGCCTCAGTATGGCTGATTTTGATCACTGATAATTATGTTCTCCCTAGTAGGGACAATTGGATCATTGATTGATCTAAATATTATGCCCTAGTAGGTTAAAATGGAAAGTAGAGCTCAAGGATATAACCTATTACATAGATTAAATATGAGCAATAAAAAATGTAGATGCGATGGTCTGATTACTAAAGAAGCCATAAAAAATTAGACAAATGATGATGAACAAAGAAATGAATGGAAAATGAGGGTGGCTGATCTAACCCAAGATATATCATGTATCCAAGTGCTACCTACATAGTCTAAATGAACCTTAGGCTAGTGTAGTTCTAAAAGCTACAGAAAATGGAATGAGAAATGAAGAATAAAATAAAGATGAACCAATGTTCAATTAGAATCACAATGTATGTCAAGAGATGTATATCTTACATAGAGTCTCATATTAGGTATGTTTCATTGAGAGATAATCTATGTAGCTCTATTAACTTTTGGACTTGGAATCCAAAGTGTGTGGTGCTTACATTATCAAAATTTAAATTATTCATCATAAGTATGAGTAACTTTCAATAACATTGTATTTATATTGCAATGGTCCAATTCAAATGTGAATATTTATAAGGATAATGAAAAAAATTACCAATTCTCGAGTTATAACTATTTACATTTAACAAAAACAAATATAGAAAAAATATATAAATTTAACTTAACTTAAAATCAAAATATTAATAATCAGGATTTAAGTAGGAATAATAATGTATAAAATCAAAGAAAGAATACATTAATAAACAACATGAAATCATGATATGAATAATGAAGATCTATGTATATTAACAAGATGTACTTGGAAAAAATATAGAATGAAAATCCAAATACAAATCTAAACAAATTAATCCTAAATAAATAACTAGACTAAAAATAGTTATAGAATGTATTTGAACTCAAGATAACAAATCAATGCAAGACAAGACAAAATATTAACACGAAAGACCAAAATGCCAAGAATAAATAACAAAGGAATAAATATTAAAAAAATAAATGGAGAGACAAGAAAGCACAACAAAACAAAAATAAAAATCAAATACATAAATATAAATTAGAGTTAGTCATAGTGTTAGTGCAAACAAATAAAAAGGAAAATGGTTTATGTAAGTGTACTAGATGTGTTACTCTTGACAACAAGGTATCCCCTAATATATGAAATAAGGAGACTTGTCCAACAAAACAAGAACAAAAGAGACAAAGTTACCCCCAAGTGATAGGGAAACAAAACAAAACAAAAATGGGGGGAAAAAGATGAAAAAGAAGGGGTGGTCGAGCTGACTCCAGATGTATGATACAAGTGGATGTTACCTACATAGTTCTAAGGACATAATATCTAACATGAACTTCAATCCAAATTTATTTCTCCTGGGAAATGGTATAGAAAAAAGTGATGATAAGGAAACATGATTAATGTTAAAGTCAAATATTTTATGCTTTCATAGTTCATAACATTACATTACCTTTTTATTAAAAAATTATGTTTATTTTTGATGCTCAACATTTTTGATCCACTTTCATGATCCTTCATCAAGAGAAAAGATTAATGTGGAATAGTAGGACCTATCAATTCTTAGAAGCAAGAGGAAAATATCCATTATAGAGTAAATAAGGAAATGGGTTCATAAAATAGTAAGAGTGTATAGAAAAGGGGGACTGAGTTGACCTCAATGTGAATTGAGCATGGTCTATATAGTCCCATTATAACCTCAAGTTACAGTATTTGTACCCACGTAAAAGGCAGTGAAAAACCAGCCAGGTCACAAAAAGTTTGTAAATAAAGGCAAGTGGTAAGACAAATGATAATAATAATGGAAAGGTGATGTGGTAATGCATGATAAAGGCATTATTCCTAATTTACACATAGTTGGTTATAATTAGGAAAAAACAACACATGGACGTATTACTCATTTTCCCATAGGTAGTTATAATTAGTAACATAAGGTAAAACAATGATTTACCCAAAGGTGGTAATAATCAATGGTACCAAATGAAATATTGATTTGCCTATAGTGGTTATAATTAATGGCATCATTCAAACATAAATGAAAGATAACTTGCTAGATCAATTGTCACACTATTTTCATAGAATATCATTCAAACATAGAATTCTAAAATAGCTAAAACTAGATTGGAATCCCCTCATAGAAGGTGTGGGAAGAAGTAAAGGAATCGAGATAGTGGTAATAATAATAATAAAGAAAATGATAGGATGATAATTGGCTATAATGGTAATAAGTTTTTCCCCAAGTGATAATCTCTTACAAAATAATGAGATAGTGGTTTTAGTTTTTTTGAAAAATTGTGAGAGCATTCAAACTTTTAAAAAAATATCATTAAATGGAGAGACTGTGGCTGAGATGACTGAGTTGGCCTCAATAAAAATTGAGTGCTACCTACATATTCCTAAAGGACTTCAATTTAATGTAGTTCAAAGGTTGTGGTAAATGGGACATAATGGTAAATGATTCTACTATTCTTATTAATGTGGAGATGTATGTCTTAGTCAACATATGAGACAACTAGAATAATCAAGCATAAAAATTACTAGCCCACATCCTTTAAAAGTAGTTTCTCTATTAAGAACATGCTACATATTTTGACCTAAATAATGTTGTTGTGATCTTCATTGGTCATTAAATATGTTTTCTTCAAATGTCAAGATAAGATATCCTTATAGCCTCTATAAAGAAATATGTGACTAGGGATGGTAAATATGGATAAACATTGGATGATAGGTTTAATTTAGAAATGTAAAGGTGGATGATAATATAATATATAATGGTTGGGTAACAAATGAAGATCAATATTTTTAGGCACAAAAAATGCTATTTATTTTGGATTTGACATAATTTTTAGTTTAATGGGGTCAAAGACTTATGAATATGCTCTGGATAGGATCATCAACTTTTTCTATTATTTAGTCTTGAGAAGTCAATGTAATTTGATCATGTTATAGATTTTCAATAAATTAATAACTATTGTGCCCAATAATTGGTGTCTCGATGAGGTTTTTACCAATAAATTTGTCTTTGTTGTCCCATAACACCTTTGAGAAGGTTTCACTAAGGAATGTTGACTTTTGATTTGGATTTTCTTCTTACACCTCTGAAAAGGTCTTACTAGAAGATGTTGAGTTTGGACTTTAATTATCCCCTGGTACCTCCAAAAATGTTTTACTAGGATATTTTTTTATTCTATATGAATGTGGTCTTGGTCCTCCTAATATTTTGCACCTAATATGTTGTCATGGATGTATTTTAACAAAGTGTGATTCTATCAATCCCAATTGATTTTTTTGGGAGATGGAATGTCAATATAATGGTTATGTTGGGTGGTGGTAATGGAATGATTAAAGGTAACACAATCCTTGTAGAAGATTCTAGGAGAACCTATGTCAATGCTAAAGTAATCATCGTAAAAAATCATAAAATGATCATAAATATATTCAAATTGATCTATAAGGCAAGTTTAACCAATGTTATAACAACTACAAATGTATTATAATTTTGAATTTGAGTCAGCTTAAATAACTCTAAATCTAATTTTGGGATTGATGTTGATTTACTTCTGATGTTAAATCTGATATTGGTTAAAAATGGAATCTAACTTCAGTTTTGTTTCTTCATCTAGTGTGGATGCTGCTATAATGATGTTTTGTTGATGTATGGTTTTGGACAAGTAATGGCCTATGATGGCATAATGGGCTATGTAAAAATAGATTCATCTAGGAAGTGTTCAACATAGATTAGCGTGGCTAGGTGAAACCCCTCAGAAAGAGGGAACAACTCGAGGGGTGACTCCATATAGACTAGCTTGTCAAGTGAGACTCCTTAATGAGGGGAAATAAGTCAAGATACAACTCCATAGATACTAGTTTATCAAAGGGGTGAGACTCTTTAAAAATAATATATTGGTAAAGATAATGATTTGCCCAAAGGTGATTATAATCATTAAAAAGTCACTCAACCAAGATTGGCTTGTTAGAGTGAGATTCCTCAATAATAGGTAAAGGATAAAAAGGTGATTCATCACAAGTTAACTCATCATAAATGTATGGTTGACCCATACATCATAGCCTTGGTTTATAATTGGTTATAAAATATCAACTTTAAACACATTATGGTCCTCAAAATATGATTCTTAAAGAGGTAATGTTTGGTACTGTTATGGTTCAAAGACTGGCATGGATTTTCTAAAGTGGATAATGGCTGGAGTTAGATCAATGACACATGGTTTAATAATGGAATCTCCAAAAATTAGACTATCTAAGAAGGTATCAACAAATAATAGATCATTAAAGTGACATTCCTCAGAAATAGGCTCAATAAATATGAATGATGGACCTAAAATGGTAATGACTAGGTGTTGCAAAACTTGGTTGATAGTGCAAGCCAAAGCAGGAGGACATAAAATGGTAACCTTCAAGCATTGTGGATCTTGGTCACTTGTGTAAGATAAATGGAATATAACCTAAAAAGGTAATCTTTGAGCATTGTAGAGCTTGGTCACTCATGAAAACTAAAGGAGGATAACCCAAAATTGTAACCTTCAAGTGTTACGTATCCTCACTACTCACATAAGCTGAAGAAGGATAACCTAATATGGTAACCTTTGAGTGTTGTAGAGCTTGTTTGCTTGCATAAACTGAAAGATGATAACCTATGGTAACCTTCGAGCATTACAGATCTTGGTGGCTCATGTAAGCTGAAGGAGGATTACATAAGATGGTAACCTTTGAGCATTGTAGAGCTTGGTGGTTCACACAAGTTAAAGGAGGAGAATAGGGTTGGCATATGAAAATTATTATGGATTGGTGCAGTATTTAAAGATTAGGCCCAAAATGGGAAAGATCCTCAAACATGATGAAGTGGTTATGTCCATCATAAAAATGGTCTTCCTCATAACTAGGGCCATGAGAGACCCCATTACAAGTATACCTTTGTGTCATGTTTAGAATATTGTTTTCATCATTTTATAATATGTGAAATTTTTTTTGAAAATGTTAAAAGGTACATATTTTATTTATTTAAATACATGATGAGGTAAAATAGGACTATAAAAAAAAAGTGGTGTAGTACCACACAATTAAAATAAAAGGTTACACAATTACTCAACTTTGGTGGGTTAAAATTGTCAAATTAGAAGAGGGTATGATAACTTTAGAACCTAAACTACAATGGTAGAAAAATAAAATTAGGTAAAAGATACATTGATACCATAAAATATAGATACAACTATGATGAGTTACAATTAGAAAATTAAAAGAGGGTATTTCTGATTAGGAAGATAACAATGTGAACTAAGAATCTCAAAATGTGAAAACACACATGAACTCCCCAATATAAAGCTAAAATGAAATGGTCAACACAACACCACCAATTTGTCATAGGATGAAGAATGGTCCTATAACTTAAAGTGTGAGATAATTCAAGATAACCTAAGTATATAATAAGGATAACAATGATGAGGAGTCTTTACAATGACCTTCAACCCAAACAAGAAATCATACCCAGGTTAACTCAAACCAAGTGTAAATGGGAAATCGATTAACACCTTTACCTAGAAATCAGACATGTGAGATTTCAAATTTCAATTTAAAATGGACTTTGAAATTTTATAGAAATGGTAAAATGGTCTCAACTTAAATGGGCATAATAATAATGTTTCCTAGATAATACAAACATAATGTTCTAAATGATGATTTAATCAAGGGAAAAGTGGTTTTGATTTGGTCAATGCAATGCCTCATTGTTCAAATAGAATGATGTATAAGAAAGGTGTTTTATGATGTGTTTTGTTTTTCAAATAATTTTATACTCAAACAGACCAAGCAAGTTAAGGATAAAATGATAAAATACAACTAAATATAATGTCTGAAGTCTTATAACTGATAAGGTTGCATGGTACTATCAAATTCCATCTATATACATGCTCTTGAGAGGATTTTAAGTGTTAATCCAAAAATTAAAGCTCATGAATAAGTAGGATTTTTATACCCCCCTTCTCTCAAGATATTTCATAGTGACATGGAACTTTGGGTTACTCTCCCTACATCAATAATATGTCCACAATAAGTGGGGGTGTTCTAAAACTAAATTTTCATATATCTAGATGATCTAAAGTATGGATAACACTAGAGATGTCTCACTTTAATTGGATCCACATCAATTAGATTGTTTTTAAAATGTCTTATCATTTTCACAACCACTACATCTTTCACTTTCTTAGTGGAGTATGATGCCTAAATTGATTATACATTCCAAGGGTAGTAGTCACTAACAGAGATAGTTTAACCACTCAAAATACCATCCCATTGATTCACCAAATCAATTTATATACCCAAATATTGAGTGGGGTTGAAATGATGCTAGGAGATGAATTCCTAGGTCAACATATCCCTAGAGAACCTATGAGGAGGCTATGAACTCCTACTCATAATCCAAGTTGTATAAAAATAAAAGACAAAGTGAAAAGACTTTAAGGTCATGTTTGGATCACCCAATTCATATGGATTTGGGGAGGGCCTTGATGAAATTATTTTCATGATTTTTTCACTAAAATAAACAAGTGAAATAAATATCACTTTTGGTCACCTGAGTTACCTAAAGGGGATGGGAAGAGAACATACATGCATCCATCATTTCATGAAAATAAACAACTTTAAAAGAACTAGCATAAAACATGCACTCTTAAGACTATGTAATCTGTGTATGAGTATTTATTTTAATGAATCAAATAATTTTTTTAATGAAGTTTGACCCCTTGGACTTATTTTAAAACTTGTAAAAAGCTTCACAAACAACTAAGCATAAAACAACTAAATTCTTTTTAAGCACTAAATAAGATGTTCAAGATTTAACCACTATCAAACTTGTGCCTTTTTCCATTTTGTGACCTAAAATTTTTAGAGGGTTTACATATAATTTGAATCCCAAATATAAATTAGAAAAACAAAAATTAAAACTTGCTCTTGTGTCTTTGTTTTATTATCATAGAGACTGACATCGGTCCATACAAGGACCGATGTTGATTTTTTAGCTGGTCGATTTATAAAGGATTTATGCTAGTCGACTGGGGATCAATGTCTATCAAACTGAATCAATGCTAATTCTTATAAAAATTTAGAAAGATAGAATACAATTTTCATAAAAAATATTGTTATTAAAACAAGGGTAAAAACCCAAAAACTCTCTAGATCCTGTAATAAAAAGATTAAATAGAGAACACAAAAGTTTCAAAACATAGAATAAACACTATAAAATTTTGATTAAAACCCAAATAATCATAATTAACATAATGTACTAATCCAAATCCCTCATGCGGTTTTGAAAATGAAATCTAAGATCTACTAGAATAAGGAATACAACCATCAAACCTTCCCAAGAGTGGCTTGAAGATGTGATTTTACCTTGATTTGGTGTTCCAAGTCTTTGTCAATGATGAGTGGCTTATTCCTCCATTATATATTAATAAAACAATGAATTAGGCTCATGAATTTTATCATTTCGTGACAATGGTTAAAGATATTCTATTGCAAATTCTGCATAATAACATTATACACAAATTACTTGAAAGGATGAGTGAGGACCCTTGTATTTATAGATTTTTGTAAATGATCAGAATCAACCATGACCATCCATATTGTGATATTTATGTGTGTCCATGAATCAATTCAATTTTATATACTCAATCCATAAATATACTCATTAATATTTAAAAGAAAGGGGCATTAATTAGGCATGGGAGGGCTTATACTAGATATATGTTTTATTTATGGCTTATGGATGCCACCCCATTGATGATGTCATTAGATAATGCAAATATTAGAAATTAATTTCCAATTAATATATCTTTAATAAATTACATGTATTTTCCACTTAATCTATTAATTAGGTTTAATTTTCTTAAGTGGGTTTAACTATTGTTTTTTCAAATTTTTATAAATTGGTTACTTAATCAAACTAGTTAAAATGTCAATTTATTGAGTCTTAATTTGACTGGAGTATAATTTGAATAAGTTGTCAGTTATGTATGGAATAATACCCCAATTAGATCATTGTGAACATGAAATAATACATGCACATATCATGTACATCCAAACTAAAAGAATTTAGTGGTCTAGAGTGTCATTTTATGTGGTCACAATTTGACTCGAAGTGATTTGGGAAAAATATAATAATGAAAAAATATAATGCCCCATTCATTGATACATTAGCCTAAATTGACACTTGTATATGACAATCTTGAACCATTTAGCATTTTTTTAGTTAATTTGGCCCAAATTGTACATTTCCATGAAATTTTGAGTAAGATTGACAAATTTAGCACAATGGTGGCAGGAATTGGATGTCGACAGGGTAGACCTTGGATACATGAAATTATGCAATCCCTTTAACATTTCACTAGTGTCTTAAGTTTTCTTACTCAGGTATGGAGGTCATCATCAATGGATATTTGCATCCTTATGAACATTGTTAAAATTTGGAAGGTGAGTATGAAAGCTATAACTTCCACTTAATCCTATATCTAGTTCCCAAAAAGGATAAAGGAAAATAAATACTTAGGGATTTACTATAGGTTAATTGCATAGACCTAGATAATCTTGATTCATCTCCCCATATTCTACCTCCTAAAATGTCCAATCATTTTACCATCATAGCCAATAGCCTAGAAGAATATTTTACCCATGATACATTCCACATTTCCAATCTTGAACCCCAAGTCCTATGGAAGACTTAAATTCAAACCACCCTACATGGAATGTCAATGAAAAGGAAAATAAAAACTACATAGTCCATCTCCAATCATTTACACACTATTCATTGGCCAAGAAGAGGACCCACTTACCAAAAATGAATCCTAGTTATATAATGACAAGTTGGCTGATTGATACAAAAATCCAAGTATTATATTCCTAAGCAGATCATGGAGAATCAATCTTATGAGGGAGGAGGCCTCAAGCCAAATCGATAGGGTACAATGGAGCCAATATTTATATCATAGTAAAAAATAACCTATGGTTTTGGATTTAAACCACCTAGGGGTTGACCCCATGTATCCTATTCATATTCTAATGCTAATGACTAGTGATGAAGATGTTATCATCAAAGCAAAATTTGATAATAAAATTTACAAAAAACTTACCAATACTAATCTTTTTGACCCTTATGACATTTTCACCCTTACCCCAATTATTCATAATAATCCACTTCATATATATCACCCTCAACTTATGCTTGGGACCAACAATAATCCATAGTGCCTATAGAAATTTTTTTGAATGATGAGGCCTTTTGAGATTTTTTAGGCTTAAAAGACAATGTTCTATTGAGAGACCACAAACAAATATTTTCAATTAAACTAGCTCCTACAGCCTATTTTGGAGAATGTGTGAACACCCTTAGACATAAAAAAATAAATAAAACATTGAGATCTCAAAGTGAAAACCTCTTTGAGGCACTTTTAGACTAGGGTGAAAGTAAAGAGAAAGGCAAGATTTCTAGTGAAAACCTATTTTAGGTGCTATTAGATGGGGATCTTCACCTTTCCTCAAACATATCTCTAGAGACCACCAATGATGAAATTAATTTTGAGTATGAGTTTAGTTATAAATAATAACATGCCTTTGATCGAATCATTCAATAATTTCCAATAGTGTTTGTAACATGGCATTATTTATTGTTGGAAGATTCTGATTCATCTTGTTTAGGTGAAATTGAAGATCCAATACAAATATAGGACTTTGTAGTTGTAGACTAATTTAAAAAAATCCCAACCATTCTAGAAGATGGTTTGACTCTCCTCATAGAAGACACTATAGAAGTTAACATTAGGACTATGGATGAGCCTAAATGGATCAAATTAGGCATGTCCCTCATTGAGGAGGAACATGAAGTATTGACATCCCTTTTGAGGTAATTTATTGACATCATTTCTTGGTCCTATTTAAACATGCCATATTTATACCCCACCTTGGATATACACCACCTTATTAAACATCATGATGCCAAACTTGTGAAGCAAAAATTATACAAGATGAATTCTCACATTATTGTATTAGCAAATAAAGAGTTGGAAAAAATATTAGATTCAAGATGTATTCTACCGATTGACTACTCAGATTAGATATCAAATGTTATTCCAATCAGTAATAAGATAGATGGAAGCAAAATTTGTACTGATTTTTGATATATAAATAAGACCTACCATAAGGATGACTTTCCTCTACCAAACATTGAGATGATAATTTACTCCAAAGTCAGGTATGAAATGCTTTCTCTAATGGATGTATTTTTAGGATACAACTAGATCTAAATTGCAATAGAAGACTAACATAAAATAGTGTTCACCACTCCATGGGGAAAATTCTATTATTAGGTTATGCCATTTGGTCTCAATAATGTTGGGGCCACATAACAAAGATCCATGACCATCATATTTCATGATATGATTCATGCCATTATTGAAGACTACATTGACAATATATTGGGTAAATCAAAGACTAGGGCCAATCATCTAGTAACACTATGAAGGATATTCAAGAGGCTTTGTGAATACAACATCAGACTCAATCCTAAAAAATGTTTTTTTGGTGTTATCTCAATTAAATTTATATGATTCATTATCTCTCTTAGAGGCATTAAAGTTTATCTAGCCAAAGTACAAGATATTATAGAGATGCCATCACCTTCTAATTTGAAGCAGATTCACACTTTTCAATGAAAGATCCAATCTATTAGGTGATTCATTTTATAATTAATTGGAAAATGTCATCCATTTACACTCTTACTAAAGAAAGGTGTCACATTTCCTCAAGTAATATCTTGAAAATCCACCTATTTTATTTCCACCTATGCCAGGAAAGTCATTTTACTACATCTATCTTCCATAGACAAAGCCCTAGGGTCACTTTTAGTTCAACATGATGATAGTGGAAAATAACATGTTGTGTACTATTTAATCCCCACACTGGTTGTGTATGAACACAATTATATTCTTATTGAAAAATATTGCTTATCTCTAGTATTTTTAACATAAAAACTATGACATCACATGGTAAATAATAAGAACGTAGTTATTTCCAAGTAGATCCACTTAAGTATCTACTATCCAAGATAACTTTACAAGGCTGCATGGCTAAATGGATCATGCATCGGAGTAAGTTCAAAATAAAATACCTTAACCAAAAGTCCATCAAGGGAGAAGTTCTTGAAAATTATCTTGATGAAGGTCCCCTTATAGATATTGAACCACTAACTTTTCAATTCCTAGATGAGTCCATTATGACCATCATTGAAACACCTCTTAACGAGCAACACTTAAAGCTATATTTTGATGAATCCTTCACATCATGTGGATCAGGGGTAGGCCTATTATTTATTACACCATAGAGGGATCTTATTACTAAATTATTATGTATTTTATTTCCTTCTACTAACAACATGGCTGAATATGAATCACTCATTGCATGGCTCTGACATGCAGTATAATGGAATATTCAGCATTTTAAGTTTTATGGTGATTCTCAATTAATCATAGATCAAGTTATATACCACTTTCAGACCAAAGATGACAAGCTAGTGCAACACAAGGCCATGATTAATACTTTCAAACAATAAATTATTAGTGTATAGTTTGAACACATAACAAGGGCTAGTAACAGAATAGTGGATGCCATGGCCATAATTGGTTCTTTGATATGTCACATAGATAAGGAAAAATAATATCAATTTCTTGCTAAAAATATTATAGCACCTACTCATGAATCCTCAACCATCACAATTATCTATGATATTATTGGTCCCATATATATATGGTATTCATACCTTTTTATGTACCTTCATGACAACATTATGCCACTTGACCTATCATGCAAACAAAAAAATGGCTTTACCCACAAAGCCTCATGATATACCTTAATTAGACGAACCCTTTACCACCATAGTTTTGATGGAACTCTACTTCATTTTTTAAATTCATCAGATACAACATTAGCATTATGGGAAGTTCATGAAGGAGTATGTAGAAACCACACAAGTAGGGTCATCCTCACTAAGAATATCTTACGTACTAGGTATTATTGGTCAATTCTAGATACATATATAGATGCATCTATTTAAAGGTGCAACAAATGTCAAAGGCATGCCAATAGGATTCATGCCCTAGCCAAAACACTCAAACCAATGCTTATGCCATGTTTATTTACTACATGGGCCTATATCTCATTAGGAATATTAACCCAACCTATTTTGATGGCTATAAACACATCCTTATTGCTATCAAATATTTCACTAAATGAGTTGAAGCTATACCCATCACTTACATGACTGGAAAAAAATTCAAGTTTATCTTTAAACATATCATCTACCATTATGGTATCCCATCCCACATTATATCTGATAATGGAAGATAATTTACAAACAAGGATGTCAAAAATTTGTGTGTTGAGTACAAAATTACTCAACATTTTTCTATCACATATTACCCACAATGTAATGGCCCAGAAGAGACATCCAAAAAAACCATCAACATTCTTAAAAATGTTATCAATGATTATGGTCACAATTGGCACCTTCAAATCTTTCACACCCCCTAGGCATATCACACTAATTACTATACCCCAATAGGAGCCACACCATATTCCCTAGTTTATGGCACTAAGGCCATTTTTTCCATTGAGCTTGAGTTACCTTCTTTATGCATCTCATTGAGACATATCCTAAATGATGAATATTACTGAGTATCATTCTTGAAAGAGCTAGAATTACTTGATGAAAAATGCATGGCCACTGTCAACAACTTTAAATCATACTAGAACAGACTCTGTAGACACTATAAGTGGTGGGTTAAACACCTAGATTTTGATCTTAGGAATCTTATGCTCAAATAAAACTAACTAAATACCATAACTAATAAGAAGCATAAGGGCAAGTTCAAATGCAATTGTATAGTCCCCTATATCATTTTTGTAAATTATGAATCCAGAGCATACATGCTTGCTACACCAGATGAAGATAAACTTTATGAGTCGATGAACATTATACAACTCAATTGTTACTTCATTTAATAAACATGAAGGGATATTAGGTTCATTTTTATTGTACCATATTTATGTATTCTTTGTATCATACCCTATACCATTCTACCATACCTTTCCCTTTGACCAAAGTTATTTTTACCCTCCCTACCTAACCCTTTTAACCTTGGTTCCATTCCATTGGTTCTTTGGCCATGTTTAACGAGAAGATTCAAATCAAGTTTTAGTATTTTATTTAGTATTCTAGATATAGGTCATATTATTGGATTAATATGACTGTGGTTTGGTAGTTACATCCTTCATTTCCTATTTTGTTTCATTTTGAGTGTTACTAATTGTAACCACCTTTGGGAAAATTAGTATCCCAATCCATGTTACTAATTATAATATAATTTAGGAAAATTAGTATCATTTACCTATGTAATTATTTCTTGCTTATAACCACCCATGGGAAAATTAGGAACAATACCTTTATCATGCTTTGAGGTTCCACTTTGCCATTCTTATTCCATACTGTGCCATTTGCCTAATTTACAAAATTACTTCTACCTATTAATATTCATCCATTTTAAGGTAAAACTATAGTGAATTTAGGTCCTCATGGGACTATGTAGGTAGAATTTTATTCATGTTGAGGTCAACTCAGCCACCTCCTTTACCACAATATTGCAATTTTTTGAGTAATTTTAGTTTGAATGGTCTTACCATTTTGTGAGTTGGGTCGTTTATTATCTCATCATTCTTGATCAAGTTGAGATACATAGAAAATTCCAAATACATTTTTAAAATATCTCAAATATCTCAAAAATAAAATTTGACCACTTCTTGGACTTAATGATTCTAGGATCCCTAGTTATTTTATAAGAAACCACTTATCATTTAGTTTCCCCATCCTTATTTGGCCCATGCCTTATACTCTCATCATTTTTTGTCTCTATTATGTGCATTATGTATTCAAATTTGATAAATTAATGACCATTAGGCTTTATCTAACACTCTCACCATTTTGTGAGTGCATTATATATTCCTCTACAACACAATCATTTTTTATTATTAACATCATTTTTATTCTATCCCATATCATAGGAGAACTACATTTGGCTTGAAGTTTATGTTGGACCTTGCATCCATGAAACTATGTAGGCAACATCTACTTGCCTAGTGCATCTAGAGATAACCTAGTTACCCCTTCTTTCTCATATATTCCCCCCCATTTTGTTTGTGTGTTTCATTATCTCCTATAACCTAGGGACCTTATTCATCATCTTATTCTTGCCTTGTTTGTGTTAACATTATGATGAACCATTGATTATGTTTGTTTGTTTTTGTTCTCATTATTTTAGTTTGTTTTGTGCCTTTTATTTCTTAGTGTTTTTTCTTTCTATTTATTTGTTTGTTTGTTTGTTTGTGTTCCTATTCTTTTCATTATAATTGTGCCTTGACTTTGTCTATATGTGTTCATTGGGTGATTCCTTATGCATTATACTTAATTCCATCCATATTCATATGTAAACATTGTTATCATCATTTTTATCATTGGTACACTATTTTCAAATGTTTCTTGGATCATGTGTCAGTACTTATGCATAGTTTGACTAAGTTATCATGGTTTTTTATATAATGAGGCCTACCATCATGTACTATAATAAAAATTAGCTTGGTAAATATTACAATAAATTTGTCCATGATAATTCTCCTTGGTACTTAAAAAATTCCTGATCTATCCACTCATTTCTGACATACAGAGTAATTGAATCATGAAATAATTTTAATACTTGATAGTTAGGACATGCATATCCATACTAGTAGGTTTAAAAATTTCATTTTTCTCTTCTATATCAGCTTACTCTTATTTTGTGAGAAAGGATGTAGTTTATAAGCCCCATTATCCAATTTTCCATATTACTCCCATCATTCTACCAATCAATCTAACCACCTTTAGGCAAATAATTGTGTATTATCCTACCCAAAAGGCCAATTATTATAACCGTCTATGAGTAAATAATTATGTTTCAATCCAAACTAATATGCCAATCATTATAACCATCTGTGAGAAAATCATTGTATTTTGATCTATCTATATGTTCATGATTATAACTACCTTTGGGAAAATCATTATCATTCTTTTACCCACTAGGGGCATATTTTCATTGTGCTAGTGATTATAGCCACCTTTGGGAAAATCATTATCTCTATTCACCTAACTTGAGCATGTTTTTATCCTACCAATGATTATAACTGCATGTGGGTAAATCATTGTTTTCCCTTTTAATGTTTATAACTACCTTTAGGAAAATCATTCTCTTATTACCCTTATCCTTTGGCTAATGATTATAACTGCTTGTGTTAAAGTCATTATCATTTTATCTACCTATGTTGATGATTATAAACACTTTTGGGCAAATCATCTTATTTATCATCCCAAGGAATATGTAGAGGGGAAGTTAGTCTTATGTTAGTCCAAGGAATAAAAATCAAAACAACAGACTAAAATCCTAACACATCTAGCCTAGACACTAGGGAGAGATTAGACAACAAGAATGCATATGAAACACAACTAAAACATAAAATAAAATTTTCTTTTACCTTATTTGGAGCTCTAAAATGGCTTTCTCAACTGTGCATCAATAACTCTTTGACAATGAAGCTTGTTAGTCTCCTTCTCTCCTTGGCACCTTGGATTTGATTTCTTGGCTTAAAATTTAAGTATGGTAACACTAATTTTAAGTCATTTAGGAATTATAACACTAAATAAAAGAGATTTTTTGAATATATTTATGCATAATAACTTTTCACCAAAATAGATTAAAAACCAATAGGCACGGACTTGTATTTATAGCCTCAATAATTAACTCTCACCCAAGGTGATTCAAGGTTGAGTTTAGGATTGGAATGGGTCCAAACTAAGCCTAAGTGAGTTAAAACTAACTCCAATTGAGTTAATAGTTGTAATTTTATTATGATTTGAAACTACTAAGCATGACTCTCAAGATATATATTTTGGGATATTTTGGAATATCTCAATAACTCATAAAGGCAATGATGAAAAAGCTTGATATTTTGATTTTTAGAATTTCCATTTTTATATATTCATTAATTATAAATATATAATTCAACTAGCATTTAATCTTGTTTAATTAGATAATTGATTTTGATTATAATATTATCTCTTTCAAGATTTGATCAAGTACCCTATTTAATAGGTCCATAAGCCAAATTTAGAGTTAATAATTTTGATGGTAAGAATTTTGGTTTGTGTAAAATGAAAATGGAATATTACCTATATCAAAAGGAGCTTCATCTCCCTTTAGAGGGGAAAGCAGAACAACTTGTATGTATGAGTGATGTAGATTGGTCATTGCTTGATAAAAAGGCATTAGGATCCATATGGTTATACCTTACATATTTTTTTACATTTAACATTTTTTATGAGAAAACCATAAAGGATCTCATGGATAAACTTGAGAAGTTGTATGAGAAAACCTCTACTTCTAATAAAAATTTTCTTATGAAAATATTGTTTAACATGAAAATGTCTAAGAATGGTTCAATTTATAATCATATAAATGATTTTAATATGGTTGTAAGTATTCTCACTTATTTTATAATTAACTTTTATGATGAATTTAGAGCTTTGTTGATTTTGTGTTCTTTACCTAATAGTTGGGATAGTTTGGTTATGGCTATGAGTAATGTGGTACTACCAAGGGAAGCTTAAATTTTTAGGATGTTGTAGGTGTGATTCTTAGTGAGGAAATGTGAAGGAAAAGAACTGGTGAATCATCTTTAGGTAATGATTCATCTATTGATACTAGAGGGAGGTAAAAAGATAAGATCAAAGGTAACCATGGAAAGTCAAAGTGTAAATCTAAGTCTAGATCTATATCTAGGATGATATGCTAGTATTGTGGGAATAGTGTACACTCAAAGAAGGATTGTTGGTCACTTTGAGATAAGAATGCCAACAAGAAAGAATGAATGAGGTAAATGTGACATCAAGTAAATCATGTCAAGATGCCTTAATTCTTTTTATGGATATTTTTTTTGAGTTTAGGGTATTAGATTAAGGGGCTTCTTTTCATGCTACCCCACATAGGCATTATTTTACTGATTATGTTTAAGAAAATTTAGGACATGTTTATCTTGGTGATGATGAATCATGTGAGATAGTAGATAAAGGTTATGTTTAGGTTAAAACGCAGAATGGGAATACATGGCTACTTAATAATGTTAGACATGTGCCTATGTTGAGATGGAATTTGGTTTTAGTGGGGCAATTAGGTAGTAAAGGTTATTTAGTTATGTTAATTGTAGAATCTTGTAAAGTTACCAAAGGTTCTCTTATGGTTTAGAGAGGTAAGAAATTTGGTAATTTATATTTTAATTGTAGTGTTGATTCTTGTAATTTAGTTGTTATAGATGGAAATGTAACTATGTGGCACTAAAGGCTCAGTCATATGAGTCATAAGGGCATGGAGATACTAAAATACAAGTTACCTAGATTAAAAGACATAGATCTAGACTTTTGTGATAATTGTGTATACAAGAAATAGAAGTGGGTTAAGTTCTTGAAAGTTGGACTGACAAAGAAAGAACACATGTTAGAGTTGTTATATTTAGATGTATGTGAACCACCTTAGGTATGTTCTATTTATGGATCCAATTATTATGTTACTTTTATTGATGATACAACTAAAATTTTTTGGGTTTATTACATTAAAAATAAATCTGATGTATTTGACACTTTTAAGAAGTGGAAAGCCTTGGTTGAGAATAAAATAAGTCTCAAGTTGAAATGTCTTAGATCAAAAAATGGAGGTGAGTATTGTAGTAATGATTTATTTGATTATTGTTCTAATAATTCAATCCATAAGCAAAGGATGGTTCCAAGAACTCTATAGTAGAATGGGGTATTTGAAAGGATGAACAAAATAATAATGGAACATGTTAGAAGCATGAGGTTATATCTCAGGTTGCCTTTATAATTTTGGGTAGAATTAGTTATCATGATATTATATCTAATAAATAGAGGACATTCTATGCCTTTGGATGGAGGAATTCTTAAACAAGCTTGGTCTGGTAAGACTATTGATTATTCTTTTCTTAGAGTCTTTAGATGTAAGGATTTTGCTCTCATTAAGAAATATGATAGGACCAAGTTAGAGGCTAAATCAGAGAAATGTATATTTATTGGTTATGGTGAGGATGAATTTGGTTTACATATATGGATCATTAAAGATAAGAAATTATTTTAGTCTAGAGATGTACTCTTTAATGAAAACTTCATGTATAGGAATCATTTGTAGGAAAAAGAATAGGAACCAAAAGAGTAAACAATATTAGATGACACTATGGATGATAAAGTATCCAATGATTCAATTCAAAAACCTTATACATAGGGATCCTGAACTCCTATGGTAAGATAGTTTTCTAAGGTAAGAAGAACACCTAAACATTTTTCTCCTTTGAATTATTTTTTACTCACTGACAATGGAAAAATAGAGTGTTATGAGGAAACAATGTAGGTATATGTCAGGAAGAAGTAGGAGCAAGCCATCGATAAAGAGCATAGATATCTCATGTAAAACCAAACATGGGATTTGGTAAGGCTACCAAAAGAAAAGAGCAAATTACCAAACAAGTGGATCTTCAAGATAAAAGAAGAGGATGAAGGGAGAAAAATGTATAAGGCCAGGATGGTAGTCAAGGGGTTTGCACAAAAATTAGGTATTGATTTTGATGAGATTTTATTTTATTTTATAAAAATGACTTGTATTATGAATGTTCTTAGTTTAGTTATAGTTGAGGATTTGTACTTATAATAGTTATATGTGAAATTTGCTTTTATTCATGGTGATTTGGATGAAGAGTTGTATATGAAGTAGCCACATGGATATGAGGTTAAAGGGAAGGATAACCATGTGTGTAGACTAAAGAAGAGCTTGTATGGCCTAAAACAAGCTCCACGATAATGGTATAATAAATTTGATTATTTTATGTTGGAACAAGAATATCAAAGGTGTAATATTGACCATTATGTGTACATCACATTTTGATGATGGTTCCTTTATTATATTATGATTGTATGTGGATGACATGTTAATTATATGAAATAACATACAACATATTCATATGCTCAAGAAATATCTTAGTGACTCCCTTATATGAAGGATTTGGGTGTTGCAAAGAAAATCCTTAGTATGAGGATTACTCATGATAAAAAGGAGAGGAAGCCAGTCTACTCCCAATCAGAGTATGTGAATAAAGTCTTGGAAAGTTTTATCATTTTGGATTCTAAATTTGTTGGTACTCCTTGGGTAGGCCACTTTAGATTATCAAAGGAGCAGTGTCCCAAGATGAAAGCTGAAGTGGGAAATTATTGAGTGTGGAGCCCTTTAGGTCTATCACATGATCATAGGGATATATTTTTGGGGCTTAGAAAGCTCCAAAAATGTGGGATATTTAGATTTACCTACACCTTTTATGGAACCTTTCTCCACATGTGAGTTGAATATTCTTTGTATTTCTAATTTCTATGTTTTTATATTTTGTGGAGTTAGTTGTTGGATGCCTATTTTCCATGTTGACTTCCTTGATCTTAGGGAGTTAGTTGTTTATTGAAAAATGGAATTCCTTCCTTGTTTCAAGGAGTTGGTTGTGATCACATGTCCTTGGAAAATGTGTCCTTTGAACTAGGAGAGATAAAATTGCCATGTTCCTTCTTGATGGAACTTTTGGATAGACTTACTTAGGTGGAATTGAGGTGTACTTTAGTGGATGATGCTTATCTTGGATAATCATGGTGATTTTCTTCTCATTTGGTGTATTTTTACTTGGATATATATATATATATATATATATATATATATATATATATATATATATATATATATATATAATTTGTGTGTGTGCGATGTGACCTTTAGAGGTTGATGGTTTAATTTTAGGGTGTGGCTTTTAGGATCAAAGTCAAAGTGAAAATGTTTTTGAAAAGTGTAGGTGTTTATTATAGGGTGTGGTATATCATCTTGTGAGATATAGTATTGTGTAGGTGTAGGTAAAAGTGAAACATTTCATTTGTGTAGCATTTTATACAAGAGATATTATATCTTTATGAGAGTTTATTATAATCTTGTTTTTTATTATAGTTTTTATTGAGAACTTTCTTGGTGGATGTAGCCCACATTGGGTGGACATGGTAGATCTATGTTATGTGTGATTTTTTGTCTTTTTCTCTCCATTTATGCTTTCATAATAAATATGATTTGAGGATTTTTTTCATGATTCATGCTAGTTCATAATTTATATCTGATTCATGGTCATATTAAATCTAGTTTAAAGTATTTTATTCCTAACAAAGTAGAACCCCCTGATGGGAGACTGGTTGAAACTAAAATTCAATGAAGCATCAAAAGTCAATCGAGGCCTAATTAATGGTAGAGGTATGATCATAAAATCTTTTGTCAATATGGTAGATTCTTATGTTGATCCTATGGGGACCTAGACCAATCACATAGGAGAATAAATGTAACACTTTGGGGTATTTAGATAGCCTCATAACTTAAAGTGGATAAATTAATCATAAAAGGTTATTCCCTTAACATCCTCAATGTTGTATCTAGGAAGATCATTCCCTTGCACTCAATAAAATCCTTCATTGATGATTATAGGGGACTACTTATACACTTAGGGAATGCTTCTATCATCCATACTTATCATGAGAGAAATGGGGTGGTAGACCTATTATCTAATGTAGGGGTTGGCCTCTCTCTTTTATCTATATAGCATGAAATTAGCCACATCTTACCCCATATCAACAAAGTTATTCAAAATGAATAAATAATGTCTTATCAAGTGGTGGAGTTAGACACACATGTGAAACATACACCCCATCTACCATGATTTAACATGCATGTCAAGTCATCATAATCATGCATGGAATTTAATGCCTTGAAATGGGAGAGGGAAATTCAATTACAACCTAAAGCTATAGAGAATAGTAGACAAAACCAAAATAAGGTGAATTTGTCACACCATTAAAATAATTTAATCATTGGTTTGTGTAATATGGGAGGAAATAGGAATAGGTTAGAGTTGCTCTCCTATGCATAGGTTTGATATTATAAAAAGGTATGGAGGAAGATGCATAAGGGGGACTTATCAAGTACATGTAGTGCATCATTGGACATGATGCAAACCTTGCCAAAGATTCATCTCATCCTAGAATAAATGAACTATGGAAATGAAAGGCATCAGAATCTAAATTATATAGGAGTTCATTAGGGTGGTTACTAGGATGTTGTGTGAAGGATCAAAGGTGTTTAAAGACCAATCGAAGAACATGGATTTGATGTGAAAATTATTTCAAATGAATGAGGTTATGAAAAAGGATAAGAGGGGTTCTCAAAGATGGATATGCCAAAGAATTAGCTAGATGTCTACCTTCAGACTATGAAGTCCTTAACATTAGAAGGTAATTCAAACTCATCTTCTCACATCACTTACTTTTATTAAATCCTTCTAAGGTTATAAAATCAGCCTACTATTTTTTATGTTAAAATCACTTGAGATCACTGCCCTTGCCTTCCAAATTAGTCAAGTTAATACCATAATTCATCAAGGGATCATATTTATGTTAGTCAATCATGGGAAAACCATGCACATGAAATAATCTCCACTAATGGGTTATTATACGAAGGAGGACTCCCCCAATAAAGACCCTACTTTGATCTCTCACCATCCCCATCCCAGCCCCTCATTTACAAACCCTAATACTAAAATCTTCATTGAGGACATCCCCCCTTGTCTCATTAAAAAAAAACTAAACCTATTTTCCTTGAAGTGGTGGATGAGATATAATATTTATGGAATGGAAAGGACATCTTGATCAATTTAATCTGTAAAAACAAAATACAACTTGAAGAATTCAATGATAAAATCCATAAAGTGAAATTTGGTCTAGGTATCTTGATTAAGGAATGGAATTTGATCAACAAAAAAATTGGGAAGATGTTGCATGCATATGAATATATAAATGAGGTATAATACCACCTTTTTATGATAAAAATTATAAGGTAGTGATGCAACACATTACTAACCCCCCCTCCCTGCCCACGCCAAACTTGTGTCTTTAGCTAACCCTCCTAAGAAGACCTCATAAAATGAGACCTGAAATGAAATAAGGATGGTCCTCCTAAAGGACAATATTGAAGGCCTGATAAATAGGACTTAAGAAAGAAATATCAAGATCAAGTTAAAGGATAAGGTGGAGGATAAGGATCCCAACAAGGAACTCATGAAGGACACTACACCCCCTGAGTAATTACAATTTTTTATTATATTTGTTTAGACTTACACTACTAATTTTTACTTGATCCTTATTTTATTTTAATTTCAATATGATTTTCTTCCCTTGGGTTTTGTTATACTTAAATTTTATACTTGTTTAACTATTAGGTTGTAGGATCCTTGTAAAACTTGCTTATTTATCTAATCAAATAAAAAACATTTTTGTAACAAGGAATTGCTTCGATACCAAATAAGAAGTTTGGATTATTTTAACACAAAAATAATTAACTATTTTATTCAATATAATGATTAAATATTTAAATCTTGTTGAACTCCTACAAATAAGGAGTCAATATTTATCTTCAATAACCTCAAGATCCATTATAGATCTCTCACACCTCTATTTAATGTGAGTTATCCATGTACATTATTTTCAAACACATATATTATATTAATAAATATACTCACGTGAAACACTAATTCCCATTAATAGGTAAGGAAATTTATTTTTTAAGATAATTAACAGGAATGTTTATGAGTAGAGGAGATACTTTACAATTATCTTATTGAAATGTTTCCACTTGTGAGAATAATTAACCATCACAATAGCCTTGTTCATATATATATATATATATATATATATATATATATGAACAAGGTCATTGTGATGGTTAATTATTCTCACATGTGGAAACATTTCAATAAGATATATGTATGTATGTATGTATGTGTGTGTATAAGCACATAAATTATTTTCTATGAAAAATAATGAGGTAAATAGATAAATTTATTATTTATTTTATAAAGGGTTGATAATTTAAATTTTGATCCCATGTGTAGTTATATAAATATTATCATGGATAAAAGGTTGAGTATCTTACTTATCATAGAGCCATCAATAAGATAAAAATCAAATGTAGATTCACATTACTAGAGTTGAATGATTTGATGGATTATTTAAGTGGAGAAAGTTTCTTCAAAAATATTGATTTATGTATTGTATATCACTAGATTAGGATTATAACGTAAACTATATTAATATCAATGGAAGACAAAAAATTTAAAAAATAATGGTTTTATGAGTGGTTGATTATGATAAATTGATTAACTAATACATTGAGTAAATTAATGAGAGTTTTGAATGAAGTGTTTAAAACATTCCTTTTTAATCTTATCAATGTGTATTTTGATTACATTCTACTTTTAAGTAGAATAAAAGAAGAACAATGGATGTAATGGAAACAAGTGTTATAGAACTTGAGAGTGGAAATTTTTTTATTTATATTTTAAACAAATAGATTCATAAAATTATAAATAGTCTTATTTGGTATTTTGATTTCGCATGAAATATTATATATGGATCCTCAAAAGGTAAAATGCATTTTTGAGTGTCCATAACTAAGAAATATTTCTAGGAAAATAATCTTCCATGGTCTATAAAGTTTTTATAGGAAGTTATTTATAAAATTAAATTAGATATGTGCATCTCTAAATGAGTCAATGTGAGCTAATAGAAAAGGGTTTTCATAGACAACAACAATTAAAAATTGTTTTTAGAGTTTTAGGAATAAGGTGCAAGAGAAGCTAGTGTTAACATTTCCTGATTTGAACAACATATTCTATGTTGATTGTGACGTTAGTGGAACATCAAAGGATAATTTATAAGTAGTAAGGTAAGACAATTTCTTAATTCAGTGACAATTTTAATGAGTCTTAGCATAAATATTCAAATTATGATCAATATTTTTATGTTATAGTAAAATATCTCAGTAAGTTTAAGTGTCATTTGTTTCCTAAGGAGTTTGTGTTGTACACAAATAATCAAGCACTAAAAATAATGGTTTTATATAAAGCATAGTATCTGATAGGGATAAAAAAAGGTGGGACATTTCTTAAGGGAATTATTAAAAATATGAATACCAAGTTGGAATTTAATTTACCATATCACCCTAAGTTATATATTTAGATGAAGATAGTCAATAGGAGTCATGGTAAAATATTATGTTGTTTGGTTGGAGAGAATACAAGATTCTAGGAATTATTCTTGGTAAAGGCTTAATTTGATTATAATAATTTAGTAAATAGAATTAATAGAAGAAAAATTAATATATTATTTATGGGTGTATCAAAATATGTTTCAAATAGATGTGAGACATCATATATGAATGTTTAAGAATCATGACATACATTGGTAAGTGAAAAATTAGTTAGAGAGGATCGCCATATCATATAACCACCATATAAATTTGAAGAGGAGAGAACAAGAGTTTTGGATGATAAACAAGGTCTTAGAACACCTAATGAAAGAGAGGTTCTGGAAAAAAACATATGATAAGTTTAAATGGAAGAATATTGGACCATACAAAGTGTTGATGAAGTTTGTGTCCAAAACATAATAAATTTACCTGATGGGAAACATATTTTTCACATATTCAATGTGGTTTATGTGTGACATTACCATGTTGGTAAAATTAGCGATGAAATAAAAATAATAGAGATTGTAAAGGTGGATTAGATATAGGAGATTCATGAGAAGGTAAGATAAGATACTAATAGAGTGATTTATATTTGACTTAGTAAGAAGATACACAAAAAGGAGTATAAGTAATATTTTATTCAATAATTTTTTTTGTATTAGACATTTATAAATATCATTTTGACCTATATTTTACATAAATAACTTGTATGTACATATATGAATCTTTTTAACCCTTGTCTCTATTCATTTACACATCTATTGACTTGGCCAACCCAATTTTTCTCATTCATATACAAAGACTTTATGGTATTTTCAATAATTCTATATTATCCTAAGAAGACAATTTCCATATCTATATCATTTTATATTTCTTCTTGTATAGTGTCAATAACAACTAGGCACTATCAGCTATACATAGTATTTGCCTTTGTCAAAAAAGTCCCATTATCATTAAATGAATATTTTAAAATTGAAATTACATTCCTTGGGCCATACCACACATTTCTTGTGTTGCTTAAGGGGGTAAGTTACTCAAATATTAAACTATATATACATGAAAATCCTAAGGTCTTATCCACTTTCTCATTAATTTAAAATGACATGCATATTGATAAATATAATGCAACATCCTTGAGACTTTACCTAAAATCATCAAAATGTGAAAACCCTAAAATAATAATACGAAGATCAAGTCTATAAAATAATTACAACGTTAAAGTTGTATGTTCTTTAGTGTTAAAATAAAATCAATTACATTTCATTTTATGAAAACACTATTGATCATAAACACATATATGTGAGGGAACTATAAGCAGTTAGATCCCTCTTAAAATTATTTTAGTGTAGGCATCCCTCAAGTACTTATATAAGACTAGTTTGGTATCTACAAACCATATTTATAACCCATTTTAATAGTTCAATAAAGTGTTTAAAGTGGATCTAGAGTTTCAAGGTAAAGGCATATAAAATATAAATTTATGCATAATACCGATGAAAATAAATTACTTGTACAAAAATGATAGGTAGGCATAAATATCTATGGGAAAATACACTATAAAATTACATAGGGATAATTCCAAAGTATAGTTGAAACATTTGGTTACTATAGTAATCTAAGCCTTTACTAACAAAGTCTTCGTAGATTTTGATACTCTTTTTCCTAAGATGAGTGAACACAAAACCCTTTCAAAGTGTTTCAGATGACTGTGCATAGACATTGAGAAAAATATAATAGATATAATCTAAGTTCCTTATCCTTTTTTTCATTTCTATATTTAGTAAGTAAAAAAATAATATTTTACCATTCATATTTGTATTTTGAATGGTGTATCTTATGTAATTATAATTTCAATAGTTTTATACTTAGTTTGATCACTTAATCTAGAATAAAGTTAAAACATTTTAGTGAACCCAATCACTAAATTAAGTCTAAAATCCCTATGTTGGAATTAGGTTTTTATATTTATTTATTTGGGTTTCATATTTTTATTTGAGGGATTTAGATCCAATTTCTTGTTTCCACTTAACCACATAAATACATCATGGCTATAATGGATATACATAGTATATATATTCTAACTCAATCTATGACTTTCATAATTACATGTTACTTTCCTAAAATAACTAATATGTTTTAAACCCATGTAATGAAATGGATTAATATAAATAAAGGTTAAAATTAAAATGAAAAATTATTAACTCTCATTAGTAATATATATATATATTGTCTAAGTACCCAACGGATAATATTTAAATTACCATTTGGCATCAAAAGACATGTATGAATCCTTACATTCATCCTCTTACACCTCAATATAGTGATCTCTACCATCTATTATCTATTATTTTCCCTATGATTATATCATGAAGAGGTAGGGTACATCATCATAAAATAAGATTTGAGGTAGTTAGAATGCACCTCTTAATGTTCCTCTCATTTATATGGCACAACTTAAATAAAATAAAAAGTATGATATTATTAATCAAAATAATAACTCTCCATCTAACATCTCTATATTATAATTTATTCAAAAATATGTCATTTATAAGGATATTATTTGTATGATACTATGTGATATGACCTTACTATATGATATGAAACCAAATTATGTTGCATCTATTATAGATGATTTTTTTTGGAAAGAGGATACTATTTTATTTTAGAAAGAATACCTACCTCCTATACATATTATCAATCAACATCTCCCACTGTGTATTCAAATATGAATCCTAAATAAGGAAGTTAATTGGTTTTTAGTGGATTAAGACTCAAATATATTTCTTTAATATACTTAGTATAGGGGAAAAAATTTATTACTTAATATGATATGAACCTTCATGGATTTTGATAACATATGCCATAAAATTCTAATAAAAATTGAATTGAATATCACTCTAGGTCAAAGAATAAAAAAGATTATTATGTTATGGCAAATGATAATAATTATATTATTATATGAGTTAGAACTAGGATTTATTATATAAATTTAATTCCTTATACCTTGCATGTTTTTAAAAATATAATCATGAGGGATATAAATATACTTATCTTATGGATAATGAACCTTTCAATAAATGTGAAATGCCTTAACCTATATAAAATTATGTACCACAAATATAACCTTATTTTCAATAGTTTGGACATATCATTTTGAATAATGACATGAAAATACCAATATATACTATGGTAACCTTCTTAATAAAAGAAACATGTTTATTGTAATGTGGTTTTAGATTAAAATTTAGGATACACAAGGCAAGTATTGGTAAAGGCAACACAAAGGCATTATTAACCATGTATACACATCTAATCGTAAAGGTAGACAATTCCTTGGATATATGATGATTGAAAGGTTAATAAGGATAGTGAGACAAATAAAATTATTATTTACACACAATGCCATTATTAAACAACTAATTTTATGTGATAAGTACACTATGTATAATAAATAAAATTATTATATCCCCACATTATTGATGATATATTTTCATTAGAAATTTAGGCATTAGAAGAGATCCATAATTATGATTATCTATTGGATTTTTTAGGGGCATATGATTATTTCCATTATTTTTATCAAAATAAAATGTTTCCTTCTAAAATAAATGTCCATACATATTTTAGAAATATTGAACATTCACAAGATGATGTCCAAATAGATGACCCTGATACAATCCCTATTGCACCATATTTGGAAGATCAATTAGCATTTAAAATGAATAACTATTTGAATTAAGTATATAGTGGATAGATATCAAAGAGTGGTGTTTTTTAAATCCATGGTCAACGATGGTGAGGAAAAATATTTTATACTTGTTTTGCTTAACTTTCCTAATATATTTTCTTGGGATTATTCATACATTCTATGAATTGATCTTATAAGTGTATTAAAAAATATAATGTTAAAATCTAATGCAAAGGAAGTTAAGAATAAAATTATAAATATGGATATTAAATTAAAAGGCTAAATAATAAATTGAAAGGCTACTTGATGTTGGGTTTATTATATGAGTAAGTTACCCTAACTGGGTTTCTGATATTGTGTGACTCATCAAGTTTAATGGAAAAAGGGTATGAAATAACTTAAAAAATATAAATAATTCTTGTCCAAAATATTTTTTTACATTACCAAAAATTAATATTATTATTTAATATACATCTAGTTATTAAATCAAATAAATATTATTCCCAAATATCAACCCACAAAAATGTATACTAGACTATGGGGAATATTTTGCTATGTGGATATGCCCTTCAGATTAAATAACATATGAACCACTTATCAAATGGATATTATACACATGTTTCATATTTTATATATTAAATTATGGAATAATAGGTTTATGAACTAATTTAAAAATATAAACACTACCAAGATCATGCTATAAACTTATGAAAAATATTTGAGTGCTTACATAAATACAATGTGTGATTAAAGCAAAAATAAATGTGTGGTTGAAGTATCTAAAGGAAAGTTGTTAGGTTAATCATATATAAATGGATTATAAAAATTAATTAAAATAAATAAAATGTCATTGCTAAAATGCCTCTACCTAAAGGGTTAAAGTAATTAAGTTGTTTACATGGAATGATTTAGGAAATCAAACATTGTGTGGCTTATTTACAAGACAACCATTTATGTGGTTTATTAGAAAATATAAAATGTTCCAATGGGATGAGATTTGTCAAGAAATAAAACAATATCTAATTATTCCACTAATATTGATGCCTCAAATTTTGTATAATATTTTGTTATTAGATATTTATGCTATACATATTTTGACCCCTAATTTTTATGGTCCTTACTATTATTTTGAATTATAGCTTGGTGCTAGTGCCTTAGTTTCCAATAATATGGTGTACACTAATAGGACCAATCATGTGTGTTTGTGTGTTTGACAAACTTATCTATAAAATTAAAGAAATAGCTTTGTGTCAATATCCAATCTATTAAAGTCAACATAATTAGTAGGAAGCAAATGACATAAGTAATTACCTATAGCTACTCCCTAGTAGGATAATGATATATTATGGCTGAATGGTGTGGTTTATAAGGATAAATGGGGTGAGTGATGTATCAACTCAATTGATCACAGTATCAATAACTTCCAAAGTGGCATTAGTCTCATTAACTAATGATTGGTAGCAATTAACTACCTAGTGACACATATGGATATTTGGAAGCCTATAAAAGGTATGAAAAAAACTTTTTGAGGTATAAGAGAGGCTAACCATAAATGAAACACTACTATATTCTTGACATAAAGTTCTTGGATAAGATATAAATGCTATCTAACTACAACAAGATTGTATTGACATTATCAATGCCATGGTGCACCTTGTAACTGTGAACTATAATAATGGATATAATATTTAATGTTGTTACTCTTTTATGTATGTTTATGGACTTGAAATACTATTAGTATGTTCATAATAATTTTTTATTACTATTGATGATGTCCTATTTTTGGTAGGATGAATACTTATGCAGAATAATGCTTCTTTTCTATTTTTTATTACATGTTCACTTATAACCATGTATTGATATAATAGTGTATAATATTATAGGTATTTCTACATACACAAATTACACATGTATGGTTAATATAATATCTCATCATTTTTAAATAACTCCAACATAATTTAGCTTATGTCTATACACCTTAGATGAGTAATGACCATAACTTATGTGATTTGTTAACATGGTCAGATAGTGTTGGGGAGTGTGCATGATGGATAAAACTAGGGAATGTGACCTAAAAATAGCGCAAAATTTTGGTTTTATTTATATGAATAGTATAAATTTCATGAAATAAAGTGGGGATGATGTCCTAGATCTTAGTATGGAATATTGAGTGTTATTTATAGAAAGTAAAGAAAAAAATTGGGGTGAACCACTCTAACCATGTAAATTAATATCTGAGGGAATGGGTTGAAAATAAAGTGCATAATTATATTTATTAGGTGTTTATTTGTGGACTAATAACACATTTTCATGCATGTATTAAAATATTTTTTATGAACAAGAGTAGAAATTATGGACAAAAATTCTCTTAGAAAAAAATGTTTGGAGTAGATGAAGAACATAAACATAGTTTTGAATAAAGATGTTGATGTTTGGTGGCATGGGGAATTGAATTTATATGTGTTGGAGTATGTTATATCCACATGATCATGTCTACAATAGGCATAATACTATATTTTTCATGAACCTAAAGGTTTATATTCTAAGTAATTACCATTAAATATTAAAACAAGATGATAATAGATAGTGGAATAGATAACTTATCATTGGAAAACTAATTTCTTGTGCATGTGAGTGGGATTGAAAGTATAAGGTGAAACTAGAATGGTTTCTATAAGTTATCAGGCAAGGAAAACATAGTACTAATGTAAAAAATGAATATTATATCATAAAGTTTAATTATGACTAAATTTAGCTAAAGGTGATTGATAAAAAGGACCCAATAAAGAGGGGAGAGTTTGACTCAAGAGATGATGTGATGACCTATTGAAAATGGGAATTACATGGGGAATAATCTTACATAAGGTATGTGTACTCTATTGACACAAATATTTCCACCAATGAGTTATAATTTATTATGGAAATAAATGATAATGTGCCTAGGAAAGTGCGATATAAATGAAAAGAGACTAATGAGAAAATTCCCATTACAATTGTACTTAAATCATATACTCATTCACTTTACCCACAACTAGAATAAATTGACTAATACATTGAACATTTATCAACCATAATATATACTACAAAATAATAAGGATAAAGAAGTGTGTTATAGTAGGTTATTCCTTACCAACCAATCAAACTAGTGGTTATACAACCCACACAAAATTACAAACCAATGATGTATGGTATTTTATTAGTAGAATGGGGTTCATACCCTTAGATGATTTTTACAACACCAGGTAGAAATATAGGAGCTATAGGGATGGTGACATGCCAATATACCATTAAAGTAGTAAGAACAACCATAATATAACCTATTATAAGAATTAGTGGATCTATGATTCCAATAGGATGAATGAGAGGCACCCCTAGAGGAAACCAAAATTTAGGATCACCTTTATTTGGTGTACCAATACAAATAGATGACTAAAGCATCAAATACATCCATACCTATCCCATCTATATTTTATGAAATTTCCTTATTTTTCCTTAAATATCATAGAGTGGAAAATGTATAAATAGAATAGTTTTCACTTTATTATTTTTTAACACTTTATCTTGAAGCAACCTTTTGAGCTTCAATCTCCCTGAATTAATATTTTAGAGGGTGTACTGAGAAATTCATGGGAATGCATTCAATTATTTGTTATATATGTTGATATCTATGTCATGATCATATCATTCCTATTTATATTTTAGCATATTGATATTTTCCTTGATACCTTCCTCCTTCCATTATACCTCACTCAGCAATGTTAGTTTACTAGTTTCCTATGAAATCATCCCCATTTGATACCATCTATTTTTGACCTTTTACCTTACCATGTTTTATTGATGTCATTCTAATTTTTTCCTATGGAAAGCATATTATTTCATCATGGATGATGTAGTTCAATGTCAACTGACTCATTTTAATTGAATCAAATTGGTTGATTTCCCTAAATTAGCCTTTTGGATGGGTTTATGTATTTGATAACTATAGATATAAGTCATATTTCATTCTAATCATATATTATCACATGCATATTACCTTCATTTTCTCATACTTTTTTTCCTAAATCACATTTGGAGGAACCATAGGTAGAGACTTGTCTTGAAGGAAGTTTGTAAGTCTTGGAAATTCATCATGAGGAGTCATTTTAGCCTAGATATGTATTCATACTTTGATTTTTTCATAACCACAACAATATCTTACAAAGAACCATTGATCAAAGTGGATATTGAGGATTTATAAGTCTACTCCAAGGTAAGCATCTCTAAATTTATTATCTTTCCTTAATTTTATTTAGTGGATAAATATTGATTTTCAATTCATGAATGAATGTGTGTGTATCCTTGTCTAGGTTCTCTCTACACTTATACTTAGTGTGGCTATAATGTTGGTTTGATTTTCCATATTCCATTTTATGTTTTTTATTATCCCATTTTAAATAATGACACCTTACCCATTTTGAAAATTTTAACCCTTCCCATTTAATTTACTTTACTTTAATTACACAACTAATTACATTACTTATTTAAAATATATTAACATAAAGGTCAGTTAGAGTTATCTCATTGTCTCATAGTCCCAAAGGATTTGAATCCATTTCCTTTTATATTGGTGATACCCCTCTTTCTATGTCTATGGATCCATTGGTCACTACCTAAACATTAGGTATTATGATCTCTCTTTAATTAACTTTAGCCAAGTCTAAATATTTAGAGATAGGATTGTTTTAGGCTAATCCTAGCTTTTGCATACATTTTGTTAAACTTTATGTGAACCCCACCATTACCTTCAATTTTTTAACCAACTTTATTGCCTAGCCTAATATAGTTATATCTCATTTTTCCTTTTGAAAAAAATGCATCATTTAATCCAATATAATTTTATTTTTTCCTACCAATGGTATCGGCCAACACATTACCATTCTATTTATTTTAAACTACATTGGCCTAACCAATACAATTAATTGTTTCTAAGCCACCATTAGTTATACCTTATTGATAAATCATATTGGTAGACTTGATATAACATTTTTATTTTAGTGAACCACATTAGCCTAGCTTATACATTTTTTTCTATAATCATCCTTTAATCAACAATTTTAAAACTTACTTAGCATCATGATGTCACCTATAAAAACATTATTACCAATTTTAACCCATTAATATCTTATGCTAGATAGTAAATATGAATTATATATCACCTCAATCTTGTATACCTAGAAAGTAATTCTCATGGTTGTATCCCTCAGTTCCTAGACCTTCCTATTGTCAAAATGATTACATCTACTACCTCTTATGGCTATTACTTATATTTTAGTTCAACCATATTTTATTATGATGAACAGGGATTATATGTTATTAAAAATTATATAGACCTACTTATTATCATCCTCTGCAAGTTTTGAACCTATACATATTCCCCATCTTATCAAACACTTGTATCCCAATTGGATGCCTACATCGATGCTAGTGTATTGTGCTAGAATACATGTTTAGTGCCCTAAAGTCATCAAATTTTCTATTTTAACTTGTCCTTATGGTCATCCTAAGTGATTTAATGTGAGATATTTCCATAAGAGATTGTTATATAGACAAGAACAATCCTCATTCATTCCTCACCAATCATAGACGTAGAAACTCAAAAGGAAACCTACCAAAGGCATTAAATCAAGTATTCAAGTGAGAAAATATTCCCTGTTATTTCTTATTTCAATATAAATCATAGGGATAACCCATATATATGTCTAATTTATTTAAGGATCATTCTATGAGCCATGCTTACTAATTTCTAAGTTAGGTCACTTTATGTACTTATTTATCACAAGTTACATACTTATGCACACATAATCCAACAAACAGGGGATAACTACAAAAGTATGAGGTCCTCCTTAGAGTATTTGATATGTAGGTAGTGCCCATTAATATAGGGATCCTTAGGGTAGCTTGACATTATGTACCCACTAACACATTTTTTCCATAATCATCCTAAAGGTGAGTAAGCTAAGGTTTGATAATTTGACAAAGAGTGACAACCTTTAAAGAAGATATGAGCACACTGGAGAAAAGGAAAAAACCTAGAAGGATCCAGTGGTCACACTCATATCTAGTAAATATTTTGTATTAGACACCTACATCCAACTCAAACACTGGTGTTGACATAACTATATAGGTTTGGTGTATGCGTCTAAGGCCATATGACCTAAATTTCCATAATATGAAGATTTATTTAGAATATAGTTATAGTTTACTTCCAAAATGTCCCATATTATATTTGACTTCACATGGTAAACCAAATAACTAATATTATTTCTAATTCATTAAAATATCAATAAATAATTGTAATTTATATTTTTAGCATATCTTAGCATTTAAATTCAAAATATTATTTTAACTGAGTTTGAAAATTAATTAAACTTCTATAGATATGTTTGTCACCTTTGTGCTTATTCTTTTATATATTTTTAACCCTATGCTATATTGACCCATCTCAATTTAGGGATAAAATTTTGGTGAACTTGACCATTGGCTGTAAAACCCTTATTGGATTTCTATTTTTATACACATTTTGATTTTTTATTTTTGTGATTTTAAAACTATATACAAATTTTTTTCAACATTCCTTTTAAAATCATGTTTCATGTATGTGTGTGTGTGTGTGTGTGTGTGTGTGTGTGTGTGTGTGTGTGTGAGAGAGAGAGAGAGAGAGAGAGAGAGAGAGAGAGAGAGAGAGAGAGAGAGAGAGAGAGAGAGAGAGAGAGAGAGAGAGAGAGAGAGAGAGAGAGAGTATGTATATATATATAAACACATGTTTATATATTTATATATACACATTATATATATATATATATATATATATATCTCTGTGTGTGTGTGTGTGTCTATAGATATATACATACACATATTAGTTTTTTCATTTTAAAATATATAATCGTAAAAAAATTACTTTTTATATTTTATACTTGATGAAATCCATAAAATATCTAAAGGGTTAAAAATATGGTCAATTCACATAAAATGCATCTTACTTTTGTAATGTTTACATTGAACTCCTACATGTTACCACAAAATTCTAAAGGAAGGGCACAAAATAATTTGGTTCTTCATACTGCACTACAAAATCCTCTAATGGTGTCATTACTAAAACTTGACTCTTGTACTTACTACATCATTCAACCCATTATTAGGAGGTTATTTTAGATGCATCATGTAAGACCATCCTACCAAGTAATGTGGATCCTCCATATATGGCCTCTATGATAAATTCCATCAAATGGACTGAACATAATATATCCTTATAAAAACAGGATTTACCTACCCAATACCTCATCAATTGTTATATACTTCTATACATAAAAGCATGTGTGTGTAATAATATATTTAAAATATTCCTTATGGATAATAGCTAGAGAAATAATAATAAAGTGCATCCAAAAGTGGTTTTTCTAGTAAAATTTTAAATTCTAAATATCTTGGACACATGATTTATAAGATCCATTTCATATTCCAATTGGGTTTCTAACATTGTATGTGTTACCAAGACTATGGTGACATTTATTTTTACATTTATTACCATGATTTAAAAAATCTTGTCCAAAAGATTATTTTCCATTACCTAACATTGATATGATTACATATTCTAAAATTTTATATCATACATTCTCATATATGGATGGTTTGTCCAGATATAACCAAAAAAAAATCAACCCAACAAATCAAGAAAAGATTACATTTATCATTCCATGTGGCACATTTTATTATATTGTTATGCACTTTAAACTCTAAAATGTTAAAGCTTCATAATAAAGGGTAATGATACATATTTTAAATGATTTTATCCATAAAACTATCAAGGATTATGTTAGTGGTTTTCTTTCAAAATAAAAATAGTATCATGACCATGTTACTAATCTATGAAACATATTTAAACACTTGAGAAATTTTAATGTGTAATTCAGTCTTAAAAAGTGTGTTTTTAGAGTACCTTCTATAAATATTCTCAAGTAAAATATTTCTTACCAGGGAATTGAGTTTGATCCCAAAAAAGGTAAAATATATTGTTGGTATACCTCGACCAACTAATTTAAATAAATTATGATGTTTACAAGGCATAATGCAAGTTACTGGATGTTTCATTACTTAGTTGGTTGATAAGACAATTATTTTCACATGTTTGTTAAAAAAGGATAAAAAAATTATATGGGATGATGTTAATTAGAAAATATTTGATAAAATCAAAGAATATTTAGCAAACCCACTGGTACTCATTCCTCTTATATCAGATAGATAATTGTCCTTTATATTTTTTCCACTCATGAGGCTCTTAAGGCCCTATTATCCCAATATGATGATGATCATGAAAAATGAACAATATATTACATCAATAATCAATTTGTTGATTAAGAATGCAAATGTAAAACAAAATAACAATTATGTCTAGCGTTGGTATTTTCTACACAAATTATTGGACTATTTTCTAAAAAATGAGGATCATGTTGTAATTAAAGATTATCCATTAAATTTTCTCATGAAAAAAAAAATGATTTAATAGATCACATCATAAAATTGGTGATGAAAATTATATAATTTGATCTAAAAATTATATCTATATATATATATATATATATATATATATATAATGTAAAGTTATAGCTAACCAATTAGCTACAGCTCCATTGCCTGATCCTTTTCTAATTATTAGAGCATTTTTTTATGAGTTAGATGCATATAAGATATCTTGATATCCTTGAACAATGTTTTTTGATGGATCCAAATTTAGTATAGGCAAGTGTACAAGTATTATAATTTTCACCTCTAAGGGAGAGTACATGCCATTTTATTACATAATATCCTTCTCTTATACCAATAATATAGTATAATATGAGGTCTTGATAATTTTATTATTGATAGCACAAAATTTTCATATTAAGAACATTCATGTCTTCAATAACTCTCAGTTTATTATTAATCAAGTTACCAATCATTACCAAACCAAAGAGGATCATTTAATATCATATAAATAATTAGTAGATGAACTAAAATAGAAATTTAACAAATTTTTTGTTAATTTTATTCCACATAAAGATAACTTCCATGCAAATGCAAGGCTAGTGTAGCATCCTTAATGCCTTTTGATATTAATGATGATCAAATAAACTTTACCATACAATAGATATAAAATTATTATATATTTTTAGATAAAATTAATTCTTTAGAAATTATTTTTATTACTCATATCACCACAAATACAAAATGGTACATTGATATCTATCATTTTCTATACCAGGCTTACATACCAGATTACCTTACATGAAATGACATACATAAATTACAAAGAGAAGCACTTAGTTATGTTGTTATTGGAAATAATTCATTCATAAAAGGTTTTTATGGTAAATTACTTCGATATTTAAAAAAATATTAAGCTCAAACTACACTCTTAGAAATGCATGACAATGACTATGTTTTATATTTTAGTGGTAAGGTCATGTCCCAAAAATTATCACACCATGGTTATTATTTTCCAATCATGGAATAATAATTTATCAAACATGCCAAATTATGTTTATAAATTCAAAAATATAGGAGTTTAAATCATACACCATCTCATGAATTACAACTGATTGTCTCGCCTTTGGTCTTTGTCCTTGTGGGAGTTTGGTTTGATTAGAAATATAAATCTCATATTTTTAGGACATAAATTGATAATCACAACTACATAATACTTTAATAAATGGGTGGAGTCAATTCCACTTGATTTTACCGTAGGGGATGACATATGTATTTTTTTAATGACCAACATTATTTCCCATTTTGGGATACCTTCAACTATTATTATTGCTAATGTATCCTAATTTAAAAATAAAATGGGAAAAAAATTTATAACCAACAAAAAAAAAAAACCTTTTGTACGCCTTATTACTGACATTATAATGGAAATGTAGAATAAAAAAATAAAACTATTGTCAAGATACTTGGACATATAGTTTAATGGTACAATATAGATTAGAATCAATAGATGGTGTATGCTTTATGGGCATACAACACTAGTGTTTGCACACTTAATAAAGCTACACCTTATTATTTAGTTTATGGTATAGAGTTAGTTTCACCAATTTAAATTTAAATACATTCCTTACATATTTGTCTCACAGAAATCATAAAAGATAACATCATTTAGAATAGTTGAGTTAAAAATTCTCACAGGATGCTGAACACTTACAGGTTTATCAAGATCATGTTAAGTGAGAATATAACAAAAATGTTAAGCCAAATGAATTTATTGTGGGTTACTTAGTACTAAAAAAAAAACATCAATTTAGAACAGGACAAGCAAGGAAAGTTCAAACCAAATTGGTTGGGACCACTATAGTTTTAAAAAAATATAGGAAAAGGTATGTACCACGAAGCCACACTTGAAGGCAAACTTATGAAAAATACAATGAAAATCATGCACTTGTGTAAATACCTTGCTTGAGATATTTTTGAATATTAACAAAAATACCAAAAAAGATTAAAAAATTTAAAATATAAAATTATTGATAACATTTACATGTTTTATTAGTTTTTTAGCATCTATGTTGTTAGTTCCATTTTGGTATATAACATATCACCTATTTATATATACACATGTGTTTCACACATATTTTAAGCATGATACAAACATGCCTAGGCACACTATCTATTCACTTTTAGATGTTGGGCCTTCCCTCTACTCATGTCATTTGGACATTAGGGGAATTCACTTATTTGATCATGATACATCCAAGTTATATTATTTTATGATCATTTTCCATTATCATGTTTGATATTAATACTTACCCATGCTTATATATTTTATGGTGTTCTTGATATGCTATGTACTTAGTTTTTTTAGTTAACACATATATCTAGGGACCAGTATGATATGTTTATATTGGTTGCTTATGTTTCATTCTTTTTATTTATGCACTTCCTTGAGTTTATTGTCTTGCATTATATTTATTTTTCAAGCATTTGAATATGTTCCATTGATTTTAACCCTTATGCCTATGTATTCATATTGTAACATTTTCACATGTCATGGTTTATTGTATGCAGACATTTGAACATGTATTTATATTATTTATAGTAATTTTGATAATAAATGTCCCTTAGATTGTGTGGTATTTAAAAATGACCCTTGTTTGAGTTCTCCTTGGACCATTATCTTTTAATTTTATTTTGAGTGCCCTTGTGTGTGTTTGATTGCTTGTTGAGCTTGTAAAATTACTATCTATATGTTTCCATGATTCACATCATGCATCATAGTATTTAATGTGATCACATACTATGTACCTATTTTTTTTATTTACCTATACATGATACTCTTATCTTATACATGATCCTTACACATTACACAGTTATTTACCCTTTTGAGGTAAGGTAAATACTAATTTATATTTCCCCTCTCCTTAGAATTTAGGGTCATATCAGTGAGATAATGTCATAGAAGTATGAATTTCACATCTTCAAAATTTTATAGTTCATTAGGGGCATGTCAAAGAGGCATGACTTCCACAATTATTCAATATTTAGTATTTTCATATTATAATGGGAGCATTTTATGCAAACATGTTCTCCACACTTATACCAGTTATTAAATTCTCCAAATTTAGTGGGGGATGTCATGGGAACATGTCATACACACTTATATAGTTTTAAAATTTTCTAAAATTTCATAGTTATATGATTTAAATACACATTTGTCATAGCATTCTATACATAGATACCATTACTGTACCTAGGTTTCAGATTGAGACATATGCGAGGGTGCATATGCCATGTAAATGATAATGTTACGTTGAAAAATAAAATCAGATTTCATATTTCAAATATTTATATGGACTTTATCAAACACCAAGATGGAATTTTATGAACTATCATTAAGGCAATATACTATAGTAATTGGTTAAATTTTAACAAGGTTAATGTGATTACATTACTGAATCCTACTAAATTTATAGGATGGAGTGATCATATCATCCACCTTCACATATTCATAGTGTGAGTTGACTTGGATCACTCATTCTCACTAGGTTATAATGATGATTGGATTGAATGCTTGATCAAATCTCAATTATTGAGTTAAAACTTACCTTTTTTCCAAGTTTGGGGGTAATTTTCCTTCTAATATTTATGTATATTTGGACTTGAGATTTTTACATAATCTTAATCTTAGCTCAAAATATTCACAATAAGTCATCTACTCAAATAAAATTACCAAAAAAAGTAAGATGGTTGCATCGATACACATGTCATTCACCATAAAATCACTCAAGCTAGACTCACACAAAGATAAGGTGTGTTATACACACCCAAGTATGCATTTATTTTCATTTAAGATAGAAATTTCATGACTAGATTTAAAGGGAAATAAATGTAGACACTAAATATAAATTATATATCACATCAGTCTTTTATATTTGGTGATTACCTCTTATCATTAAACCATTTAGTTCCTATACATTCCTACTATCGAAAGGCTCACATCCACTCTCTTGTGCCTATTATTTATCTCTTAGTCCAATCATATGTTATTATGATGACCAAGATTTTTATGTTGTTTGAAATTCTATAAACCTACTTGTTGTCATCCTTTGTAATTTTTCTCTTGTACCTATTTTCCAACTTCCCAAACACATTTATCATAACCAAATGCTTATGTTGATACTAATTTCATGTGCCAAATTAAGTTTCTAGTATACTAAAGTCATTAAATTTACAATTTTAATGTGTCCTTATAGTCAAAATAAGTGATTTCATGTGATATATTTTAAAAATGGATTGGTATATGTATAATATCAATCTTCATTCATTCCTCACCTAGAATAGGCCTAGTAACTCACAAGGTAACCCACCAAAAACATTCAATCAAGCATTCAAGTGATAAAATATTCCCCATTATCTCCTATTTCAATATCAGCCATAAGGGCAACCCATATACAAGTCTTATGTATTTAAGGAACATTCCATGAGCCATACTTCTGAAGTTATAAGATAGGTCACTCTATGTACTTGATTATGACATGTTGCATCCATATGCACACACAAGCCAACAAGTAGATGATAAATACATAATTATGAGGCCCTATTAAGAGTATTATCTATGTAGGTAGTTCCCATTGATATAGGGTTTCTTGGTGCATCTTGACACCTTATGCTCACTAACCCATTTTTTCCATAGTCAACATAAGGGTAAGGAAGGTAGGGTTTGATCATTTGACAAAGTAAAATAACATGTCTATAAGATTTGAACATAGTAGATAAAATAAAAATAAGGCTCCAGGTAGTTACACTTTAATATATTCAATATTATGTACTATACATTTGCATCGAACATAGACACCAACTTTGATGCAACTATATAAGTCTGATGCAAGCATATGAGTCCATAAAATACAAATTTATAGAATATAATGATTGATGTAGAATCTAAATGTAGCCTAATTCCAACCTATAACATATATTATCTACATGTGCATAATCAATTAGTTGATTACTCTTATTTATAATTTAGTACAATATATCTCAATAGTTTTACTTTTTATTTTTAGTAGATCTTAGAATTTAAATACACATCTTTTTATAACCTATGTTTGAAAATTAATTGACATTCTATAGATTTTTTTATCACATTTATGTTTATTCATTTCTATATTCTTAACCCTATACTATAATTAACCATTTCAATTTAGGGTTCAACACTTACATGGGTTGTTTATTTATTCTCACTTTATCCACCATAGAAGAGAACTCTTCATGCTGTAATTTTTCCATAAATAATTTTATACATTCTAAATTTCACTATTAATCTACACTATATAATGTATTAGATCAATAAAATCCTTAAATAGAACTCCAAACTCATGAAAACTATACAGTTTATACCACTTTTCACCTTCTAAACCTAGAAGCCATAAACTCATCAACAAATCTACATCAATGGTTTGAACTTCACATTATGTTCCACCTATGAAAACCAATTTTCATAGTCATATCACTACACCCATATAAATAACCCCAATTATTATTAAAACATAATGCAACATGGTTAAAATCAATCTTCTTTTATCTTATATGCCAATTGGGGAAACCAACACCAATGTTGGTAATCTTCATCCCAATACCAATAATAGAAATCTCCCTCTTTATAATAAACATATCACTTTATATATAACACAAATACTTGCATAAATGGTCCAATAAATGATTTTTATTCAATCATATAATAGTTCCCAAGTTTTCCAAATATAAAACCACATTTTTTAAATGGTTATTCAACCTCAAGTCATCATGACTCAACAAAATTATAATGTTCCTCTCTTCTTAGATATACCAAAGGGAATATCATCCCTCAACATTATATCCATAAAAAAATCCTTAAACATATTCAAATTAACCTTTGTATCACTTAATTGTGTCCATACACATTGTAAAAATATCTCCAACTATGAAATTTGATGAGACTAAAGATCTTGATATATTCTTTAAAAAATTTGTCAAAATCTATAAATAATGGGTCCAAACTAATAAATTTGTTACTAACAATATCCTATCCAAAACCATTGTTGGTGATGAGATTTAATGTTACAGTGACATCCATATACATTCCATCATAATATTATATGATTTAGTTAATGATATAGTTAAACAATTCCAAGATAATTATCTCCCTCAAAATGGACTTAGCCATTTCATTAATGTTAAGAAACTTCCTAATGAATCTACTCACACTTTCATTAAATGATGTAAGTATTTATCTCACAAATTAGGCCATAAAATTATTGATAATAATATTTTAAAACTCTTTTATACCACTCTTAAATCCCTTCTTCAATAAAAATTTAAGATGTTTTCCCCTATGACTTTAAATATTCTTCAAATCAAGAAAAAATGCAATAATTATTTATGAGTCAATTTGAATCATCTCATAGGGAATCATCAACAAAATTCATTGATGTTACTTCATATAAATTAAATCCTCCCCATAAAATTAATTATGGATCTACCAAACCAAGAAATGCAACCCCATCCCAGCCTCCCTTGATTATCTATGAATTGAAGTAAAATATTCATCCTTCTAAATTGATGATTTTTTAAGCTTCTAAGTCTCCTCCAAAATGGTGAAATAATGATAAGTTTTGTTCATGTCATGATAATATATGTCATTCTTAAAATATTTTTAATGAACTTTAATTATTATTTTTGGCCTTCATGGTCCACATTTCAATCTTAACACTCTCACATATAACATTATCAATATTATAGTAAAGTATCTCATGTATAATATAAGCAAGATTTTATAAACACAATATTTTTATTAACTTTACCACTTAATAACACTTTATATCTTTCAATAACGTATAAAGTTTCAATATCTCTTAGTTTACACCTCAAAGGGTGCATCGAGAAAGGGGTGGGTAGACCATTGGTGCTTTGTAATATTGTTGTGGATTTTTATCATTCCTACCATCTGTCCAACTACTTTCTATCAACAAAACCTTCTCCTATGTACTTACCTAAGCCTTGTATCCTCTCTTTCACCCTCCTCTAATAATTTTCCACCTTCATTAGCCCTTCCTAATCCTAACACCCTTTTATATAATTTATAATATAGAGTCGACTAGGTTGACTTTATATTGTAATTGATACTTGTTTTTATCAATTACCAAATATAGATTTGATTAGGCTAACTTTATCAAAAAAAAATTTATAAAGGATTAGAGTTAGATCTACCTATATATACACATCCATTTCTATCATTTATTAGAAGTAAGATAAGAAAAAGAGTAATATATTATGCATTTACTTATCTACTATTATACTTGAGGAGCGTAGCTTAGGGTTTCATACTTTCTTTGGAGTTACATATCTTGTCTTGTGAAGAATACTTTTGGATGCGTTTATAGGTTTTGTATCATAGAGTTGATTTATCCTTGTCATCCTTACATACCAAAACAACCCTTTATGAAGCACCTTGGCCAAGGGAAATATTTAGGCTTGACAAGTTCATCTTCAAAGGTAAGTATTCTTAAAAATTTTATTCCTTTGTAAGAGTAGATAGATATGCATTTGTACTTATCTCCTATGCATTAGGATTTTTGACATGAGTATATGTCTTATACGCATGCTTCATTTTCATGTTTATTACCCCCAATTTGTGCCATAATAATTGGTGAGCACTAGATTATATTTTGATTTACTTGTTATTAATTTAGTAAATATAAATACATAGGATCTAATTAGGGTTATTACATAGTTGAGCTTGACTAGAGGATTTGGAACCATCCTTAGTGATATTATTGTGGTAAGATATCCCTTGGCTAGGTCTAATGGATCTATCTTGGTCATGACCCCAAATATCTAATGTCTCAACAATCATAAGTGTAAGTAGGATCTTTTTTTTTTGAGATAAGATTGATTTATATATCTACTACATTTCCCATTGCATATATTCTGGTGAACCCAACATGAATCTAACCCTTGAAAGTTTTATTTCACACCATCATTTTTATCATTTTATTATATTTTTCCATATTTGTAGTGTTGTATCAAACCAATAAATATAGTTCTAATAGTTTATGTGTAGTTATAACACATATTCATATCAAAGTGACTCTATTCTATTTATAAAAGTCCTCATTGAACACAAGTAACTAAAACAATCTAGTTGACATAGTATTCTTTTTCAATTAGATTCTACCAATTAGGTAGACCCGGTTGACTCTATTTGTAGTGATTTTTTTTGGGGGGTAAGGTTATAAAAAATAAATAGACTTAATTTAGTATTTATTTTTGGCATATAAGGTTCTACAAACTATGTTGAGCTAGTCAAGCTAGTTGGTAGAAATTTAAAGCAACATTTTAGCATCACAATAGAAAAATTTGCAATCTAAATCATCTTCAAGCCCAGAAAGGTCCCTTTATTTAATTCCTATGTCAAATTCAACATCCTTAAAATATAAAAACCCAAAACTTTTATCTAATTCCAAATACACCTACCAACCCAATATAAATCATTTTAATGTTTCAATGTTACCTCACTCCACCTCACATGTTGGGGCATCTTGAGATACCCATCTACATGTCCCTTCAAACCTTAAGGAATCTTGTGATGCCCATACCTACATAAAATTAACCATTGGGGCATCTTAAAATTTAAACTCTTATTATATAATGTGTAATAACAACTAATTTTATCTTTAATAAATATTCCAAGATACACAGGCTTACATTTCACTTGCTCATCTTTGATAAAGATGTTAGCATATATATTGTTATTTTTTTATCTCACGTTTCTTTTTTTTTGTGCACTTTATTTATTTTAGTTTCATTTTACTTAGAAAATTGTTTCATTTAGATTATTTGGTTTTATTTCACTTTATATTTTATGAGTTGCATTGTAATACCTTGGATAGGACTAGGTCTTTCTCACAAACACATTTTAATAACATCAGTATCAGCCTTGGTTTGGTTTAATTACACATTAAATATGGAATTTATTTTCATTTTTGTTATTATATATCTCTTTAATTTTAAACTTTTTATGTCATTCTTTTCATTAGTAGCTTTATGATTATGTTTTCTTTTATTTAACATTCACCTCATTGGTGTTCACTTAATAAGTTGCATTGTAAGACCATGGATAGGACCAAGATTTCCTCATAAGTTACCACAATAAATTATATTTAAATTACTTTATGCCTATATTTGGATGACTCCTAATTTATTTGATGCTTGTGCTAGATCCATTATAGGTTAGTATGGCTTATCTAATGACATGAATATCATAACATATAGCAATCCCTCTCATATCACTATTTTAGATCCTTGTGATCAAATATAATCATATTCATCATTGCATCACTTATTACATTTATGGATCTCTCATTATCCCCATATTTCTCTTCTTTCCTTTCATTTGAGGATCACATCAGTCAATTTTGAGATTGACCACTTACTTATGGGCAAGTCTAGGAGTTTTTAGACACCTTGGTCTTTAGGTCCTTTTCTCTAATGACCAAGTGTAAGATATATTTTTTTATCACCTATTTCACTCATGTTTTGTTCTCTAAATCCATGTGGAGGAGTAGGAATATAAAATTCTAAAAAAAAAGTAAATCCAAATCATAAAATACAAATAAAAGGAAATGATTAAAAGGTAAAATCAATCTTAAAAGTCATATCACATCAAAATACGTGATCTATATTTGGCACATCTCCTATCTTAGTTGAAGATAAAACTCCATAGTTGGCCTCATGATAGTGGTGAGGTCCATTGGGTTGTTGTAGGCTAGTAGACTGGGGTAGGAGGTCCCATTATATCATATACTATTTAGTGCTAGCTATTTTCTCATGCAAGTACCCAATATTCATAGTAAATCAATAGATCTATAACAGGTCCTAAATAATGGGGAACACATTATGATAAGGTAGGTACATTTTAATTATAATGAATATAGACTTCATGGGTTGATTTATGTATTTCACTTCTTATCCCAAACTTTGTTATCATTATTCAAAATGTCCTAAGTCCTTAGTGTTCATACTTATTAGCATTTCTCACTTGCCCAATATGTCTCATTCTTGATAAGGATGTTCACATCATCCACGTAACACCTCATATTCCTTATTTACATCATATTTTCCTTATATTCTCATTATTGGAGATTTATTTTAATTGATTACATCCTTGATCACCTCTACCTACTTACACCTCTTGTTTTATAGTTTATGAGTTTCATTGTAATAACTTGGACAAGACCAAGTTATATTCAATCAACATGTCTGCAAATCTATCCTAACTTGAAGAAGATAGATCATACTATACACTTATGATTGGGGACACATTATATAATCAAAAACATGACAAAGATGGGGATTTGTTTAACCCAATAAGGGGATCTCTTATCACAATACATAATGATAGGGAGGGTTCTAAAAACTCCATTCAAGCATAATCATGTAATAACCCTAGTTAATTCCTATTTTTTACATTTACTAAACTAATAACAAGTAAAGTGTAATCTAGTGATCACTAAAGCTTGTGGCATAAAGTGTGGATAATAAACAAAAAAATTAAACATTCATAAGAGACATATACTCATATCAATGTATATGTAATCCTAATACATGGAAGATAAGTAAAACTGCATATCTATCTACTCTTAAAAAGGAGGAGCAAATTTAGGAATACTTACCTTTGAAGATGAATCTATTGAGCCTCAATCTCTCCCTTGACCAAGGTGTTTTGTAGTAGGTTGTTGTGGAATGTAAAGATGACAAAGAAAAATCATCTCTAGGCTACACAACCTATCAATGCATCTGAAAGACTTCTCTACAAAATAAGATCCATATATCCAAATACAGTATGAAACCCTAAGCTTGCTCCTCAAGTAGAATGGGGGATAAGTAAATGTGTAATAGATCTTACTTTTCTTTTTTAAATAATAGTGAAATGAACTTTTATATATATATATATATATATATATATATATATATATATATATATATATGTAGATTTAACCCTAAGTCCTTCCAAAAGTTTTAACTGATAAGGTCAACCTAGTCAACCTAGCACAATTTTGGACAAGAATTCACTAGGTCATGGGCTAGGTCGGTCAAGATCCAACCTATACCCTAAATGAATTTCATCCAAACCTATACGAGGTTGACCTAGTCGACCTAGTATAGTAAATAATCAAAAAAGGGCTAAGGCTAGGAAAAAGGGGGAAAAAGGTAGGAAATGACTAAGGAGTGTGAAATAAATAATAAAAAGCTTAGGGATAATGTTTTTAGGAGATAAGTGTGTAGACAACAAGTGGTAAAAGGGATAATAATCCTATGAAGCACCAATGGTATGCCTATCCCTTTCCTAGTGTACCCCTTAAGGGGTGCATTGATAGAGATTGAGACTAGATAGGATCCTAAAATATAAAGATCATTAGTAAGTGATAAAAAATTTAAAATATTATATGTATATATATTCACCAATCAAATCTCATCATATGTCATGTGAGTAAAACATGGAATGGTGATTTTGGAATAAAACATGATAACACATAATGATGATGCTAAATAAGATGTAGTAAGGAGTAAATAAGATAAATGAAAGGATAGGATTGAAAAACACATACTTTTACTTACCTTAGTGCTATAGATAAATAAGTGGACTACAAGATAAGTGAAGGTGTCTAATGTGAATAACATTAGGCAAACCTATAGAGATTAGTGTAAAAATAGCCAAAAATTAAAAAAATTGGAATATAGGCATATAGTAGTGGAAAATATTCTCTATGTCATCATGATTCCAAAACATTTTATGGTTCTAAAAATGGGTTAGTAAAACAAAGATATGAAAAAAACAAGGAATCTGATGGAAAATATTTGAAAGATAAGGAATTGTGAAAAGAAAATCTAAATAGGGTGAAAGGGAAGTCATTTGGTTGTTATTAACTCATGGTTGAGAGAAAAAGTGTTCTAAGAGCCCAAACGAGATAGTATGGTAAGGAGATGATAGCTAAGATAATATGGACTCCTAGTAGCTACAACATAGGTAGGCAACTGAGAATTTCAAACTTGTTCTTGAATATTTTATTAAAATTAAGTATTTTATAAAAAAATTGTAATTTAAATCAATTATAAGAACTAAAATGAACCCAATAAAGTTGATAAAAGGTAGAATAAATGTAAGAGGGAAATAGGTTTAAAGGGATCAGAGTAATAACTATCAGATGGTATTTATTACTGGAAATTAAAGGGGTCAACAAGAAGAACCAACTAGGTTGACCTAGTTGACCTAGCAGGCTAAAATTTTATGAAATCCACACTACTGACTTAGTATTTATATGCCAAATTAGGTTTTTTTGCATATTACTAACTTAGTACATGACTACCGACCTAGTGGAAAAATCCACTGTGATGACTTAGTACTAAGGGGGGGAATGAAAGGGTCAACTTAGTTTGTTAAGTTATCTTGGTCAAAATGAGTAAACTTTGGTCAACCTAGTCTTTGACTAAGAGACCAAAATAGTATGAAAATATGTGAAAAAGGTTCAAAGAGTGTTAGAAAGGCATAGAATTACTAACTCAGTACTAAAATGGTGCTAAAAACTAGGTCAAATTGATCAGAAATAGATACATTAAACCAATTTAAGCTTATTTTTATTAAAATTTGAAAAGAATGTATTTTGATTATAAATGACATGGATGATCTAATACATATTTTATTGTTTTATGGTTGTAGGGGAGTTTGAGATTTTGGATCTTGGTGAGTGTGGCATACCTCCCAAAATTCTTGGAGTAATTGTCAATTGAGGATCGATTGAGATTGGTTAAATTAGGTCTAGGAGGGATTGTAGATATGTGTAGACTCCCATTGATTTCAAATTTGATAGTCATATTCTTGGGATACTGAGAATGATTGACTAATGCATTTAGGTTAGGGGTGGATGGGGATACAATTGAGGTGGGTATCACCTTAAAGGATGCCCATGTTATACTTGGACTATTGATAAGAGGTACACCCATGGTCATGGGAGTACTAGATGGAAAGGAAGAGAGGAGAACCTTAGCCATATGGGCGATAAGATAAGAGAGATTATATCATAGGTTGATATTTATCCTATTTGATGTTTATACATCTCAAATTTTGGATATTTGAAAGGTTGTTATAGGACTTTTGATAGCACAAGTGTTGCATCATAAATTATATGGCAAGGTACCACTATATGTGATAGCCTTATGCTAGACTATATGACATGTATGGTATGTTATCTAGAGTGTATAAGTATATGGGGACTATTATATTTTTGATTGATTATATATATGAGAGATTCCCAATGTATCAAACAATTAGGTTTCCCCATGTGGTTGATGATTAGTTACCTTGGGTATAGAGGTGGTGGTAGGATCAAGTAGCATGGGTCATGCCCCATATGCTAGCATTGTAGAAATTTATGTGGGCATACATTATGTGTCAAACTTATGGGAATATTACTATAATATGGATAAGTTGGGAGATAGTGGCACTAGCATTGGCATGGACATAGATTATATGCCACTATACTTGGTGGATAAAGTTGTACCTAGTGGCAAATATACTAGGATAGATAAGACTCCCTCACCCAGTGATGATAATAGTAGTGCCCACATTTTAGGATAAGTATGTGTGAGAATAAAGGGGGAGAGGAAGATTAAGGCCACCAGTTGATAAGATAATGATCAGACCATGATATGAGAGATTATGGACTAGCCGAGCATGATAAGAAATAGATAAAGAAGATATGGATGCAAATGTAAGAGTGCTAAAGGTACCACCACCAACACCATAGTAGGAGGATTAGTGACCACCTCAGTCACACCATTTATGGAGACATTGGTAGTAGGAGAGAGTAGAGATAGTGGTTATCTCAGATGACCCATCAAGTAGGCTAGGACAGAATTGGGTGATAGAGGTATCATTTAGGCATAACTTGAAGTAGGCATGAGTGGTGACCTCAAGATAAAATATTGGGTAGTGACCTATAGAGGAGGTAATTGTAGAATGTGGTGATGGGGAAACTATTCTTAGTGGTCTTACAGATGGTAAGATGGTAGTAGGTGACACATATATAGGTAACAATAGATGGTTTGAAATTTTCTTAAATTATTTGAGATAGATTATAGATAGATAGATTTATGAAATATATCTATGATATAATATCAATGTGGTTTTAATTTTATATATCTTATGGAGGAAGAGACTAGATGGGGATCCCAAGTGATGGGATTAATGCATGCGATATTTGATGAGGCACTAACACCCTATGACTCGACAATACTAGAGGATCCTGAGATAGTGTATGCCCTAGGGATCTAATTCAAACTAGCAAGAGACACTATAAGGTGAGTACAAGCTCATAGATAATATCTATAACCACTAGTAAGGGTGGGAGTAGGAGAGGCATAGGAATGATAGGCCTTGGCTTAGGAGAGAGCAACACATATGGCTACCATGACCTAGTTGTCACATGTACATGCCTAATTAGTGTATGTAGAGGCCCATGTGGCCAACATATTATAAGTGATATGACTAAGATATTAAATAGACTCTTTACAATGTACTATTTAGAGGGGATATTTTGAGGCATCTATGAGCAACATGACTAGGCCACAAGATAGATCCAACCCATAGACTTGGGATGATGTATATTATTATATTCTCATGTATTCAAACTCATAATATATATATATATATATATAATTTTAGAAGTTAGATGTTGATTTTATGTGTTTGCATTATAGTTGTGGTTGTGTATGCTTGGATATATTTATTAAATAGGAAAAAAATATTTAGTAAGATATAGTCAATAAAAAAAAGTACTACACATTGTTTCACATTAGGAAATGTGTAATACTAAGAAAATGACTAAGTATAAAAAATAAAAGGGTGGTAAATAAGATGGAAAAAAGTTTGTTTTTAAACCAAGAGAAAGATTGGCACCATAGTAAAATAATTACAATCACACTAAATCACTTTGAGAAGTATGAAAATAATGTAATAAAATGGAAAACATGTGAAAGGAAAAATGGTATAAAAACATATTAATTAAGTTAATCAATCATACTAAATCACATTGGGAAGTATAAAATAAAAATAAATTTTGGACAAATTGGTCTTAAATTTATCACACTAATTCAAGCTGGGAAGCATGAAAAATTCAAGAAATGGTTTTATTTTTACATGCAATCAGAAAATAGGAAGATAAAAGTGAAATATTAATTAAGCATAAAACATACTGAATCAATATGGGAATTATGTCAATGATGTGTAACTTCATAATCAATCACATCTTATCTCATATTTGACACATGTAATTTTGTTATGACTTTGATTATTAGAATTTTTTTGTGAGGAAGGCCAAGCCCTATCCATGGTCTTACACTATAACTCATAAAGGGAACACCAATGAGGTGGAAAAAATGAAAAAATATATTAAAAATGGATGTTGTTAATTGGAATGTGAAATTATGGTAATTTATGAGGAAGGCCAAATCCTATCCATGGTCTTACAATGCAACTCATAAATAGAATCCCTAGGGGAGTGATTAGTGAACAAAATAATATTTTTAAAGAAGAAATATGAGGAATGTATGGTGTGAAAAAGGGAATGTAAAAATCACTTAGGCATATTATGAGAAGACCTTAGGAGATAAGAGGCATACTAAGGACATGAGAAGACAGTGACTAGAGACCATCAATATACAAAGGAGACATGTTCGCTGTAGATACTAAGCTATGTAAGCAAATAAGCATGCTACTAAGATAAAATAATGAAGGTAGATGGATAAAATAAAGTAAAAATGGACCTCCCTTCCCACAACATTTTCCATATGCTTTAGGATACCTTATATAGCCATTGGCCTACTATGAAGATTGGGTATTTTCATGAGAAAATAGGGAGCACTAAAAGATTTTTTTTAATTCCTTTTCTAATCTACTAGCCTACCACACTCTAATGGACCTTGGCTCTATTATGAGGCCAACTATGGAGTTTGAGCTTCAATTAGAAGAAGGAGATATGCTTTGAATCTTATATTTGAGTGTGATGTCACTTTTAAGGATTTTGAATGTTTTTTTTCCTTTTTTATCATTACCTTTTATTAATGATTTGTATTTTGAATGTTTTTAAGGATTTTTTAAGATTCCTCATCCATAAAGACTTGGAATGACCTGTAATATGAGATAGAGTGATACACATGAATGCACTATAAGCTTAGGCTAAAGGAAGATAAGTGACTAAAGACAAGACTAACTAGAACACTGAGGCTTAATAATGAACCAACATATTATCTCAAGTCTCAACCATGTATATGCTTAGTTTTCAAAAGGGAATAAAGAAAAGAAAGGACATCCAAAGTGGACCAGTAAAATGAGATTATAATGAGATTAATTATTTTCTAATTGATCACATGGTAAAGAATGAATGACTAAAGGAAACAAGGTTTGTGTAACCAAGTCACAATGACAATTATCTATGTATATAGAGATAATAAAGCAAACAATAATGAAAATAAAATAAGGGAGTTTTTTAAGAAATAAATTTGAGAATAAAATAGAAGAAATGATAAAAAAACATCCATAAGAAAAAATAAATGATAGTACAAGAAATGTAAGGTGTGAAATTAAAGTCACCATGTGAGATAAATAAGAATTTGACACAATGTCAAATGATTAAACAAATATATAAAGATAATATTGAAGCACACATCCAATCCAAAATAAAAATATAAGAACACCATACATGTGCTCATAAGTAATGATAAATTTTCCCACACACATTATCTAGAACATCTGATAAGTCTCTATGAAGTTAGATGTAAATTGTATCTAATGTCTCATCTGTCTTTAGTAAAAACTAGGAAAATACTTCACATATAATATCTTTAATATAAAAGCTAGAAATTATTGATGGATTATGCTAAGGAGGGATATCAAGTAAGGGATGCTCAAAAAAATTCATGGGATTGGACTATCTAGGAGGTGAAGGGATCACTGATGGGGAAGGATCCATAGGTGAGGAACTCATAGGTAGAGAAGGATCCACAAGTGAGGGAAGTTCCAAGGGTGAAGGATTCATGAGTGGAGAAGAATCCACAAAAAGATATGGGCCCACAAGAGGTGAACCATGGGAGAAGGAAGAGCCTTCTTGTAGGAATGACTTGTGGGAGGAATGGTAGAAAGTGTGGGAATATAAAAATATGATCTTTAAGGTGATGTTAAAGGATGTTACAATGATCAGTGTGATGCATGCCACATTAGTGCCAAAGATAATACATCTCTCCATACTTAATAATATAATTAGGTAGTACCTTCAAGGGAAGCATGTCCTTATCTAAGGATCGAGGGGCAAAAGGATGTAAAGTGTTAATATATTGTTGCATTGTATGATAATGCATGGATGAATGATTATCTATCATGAAAGCAACAAATATGCTTTTGAGTACGCTTAGTAGAGGTACTCACAAGAGGAGGTGTAATATAAGTAGAAGGAGTTTGAGAAGGCTCATCAACCCATTTTGTGATAAATAGAGACATTTATGTTAAAGTAAGCAAACCATCACCAAGATAAAGTGGTCATGGTGAAGGGACTAGACTAAGATCAATAGAAGGAGTGATAGGATCAAAAGTAAGAATAGGATATGAAGTAGGCTCTACTGAGGGAAGGTTTGGGTCTACAAAAGGCTAAAGGAGAGTTGCACACATATCATGGATAAGTAGGCTATAAGGGTCATGGTACCTAGCAAAGCAATAGGGCCTAGTCATAACATGATCCATAATCATATTCCTATGAGGTTATTCATAAACTAGAGGTGTCTGCACCATCTATTCTCTATGATAAAGAGGTAAAATTCTAAAATCAAGAACTATATATAATGGAATATGGGAAGATACACAAAAATACTAAAGTAAAAAAGTAATGATAATAGATAATCTTAGTATCACAGACCTAAATAAGACTGCGTAAGAATGGATTGTCTAAGGTATAACCATTATTATAATCATGTGTATGAACATCAATGAAGTAGTTAGGGAGGACACTGCTATTTGATGAAGTTTTATTAATATAATGTTGAGTCATAGTTAAGACCATGGGGATGTCATCACAAGGTGGTTTTCAAGAACTAGGTTGTAAAGAAGTAAGAAGCTGAGAGATGAGATGAGGTAAGATATCAAAAGTTTTAATCTTGAGATTAATCTCATTAGAGTCATCATCATCAGAGTTGAAAAGGTTAGGGCTAATATTCCCGATGAGTTTGGGATGATCATACAACCTTGATTGGAATTGATGGGAATGTTAAATCATTGAGACTCAAAAAATGGAACACTTGGCAAAGGTTCAAGAGTAGGAATCTTGAAGACACCATAGTCTTAGAATTATTCATAATTTCAAGGGTTAGTGTCACCTTGAATCCTATAGATAGATCCATTTTGAGGGAATTTAACATATTACCACTTCTCTCATATGATGAGTTCACTACCTACTAAGAAGAATGTTATAAGATAGAGGAAAGTTAAATATCATCACCTTCAAATGAATGGTGACAAGTGGGATAGTAATGGGAAGCCACACACAATCTAAAGGAGGTATTTTTCCTTCAATCATAGCCCTGGCATGTGATATGTGTGGTCTTGATATTTATTTTGGAATATCTAAGGGTTTTTGTAAAATCAAGAGAGGCAATACAAGTGTTGGAACCTTCATCAATCAAGGTATACTTGACTTGTATATCACCAATTTAGACATTAATTAAGAGAGGAGGATCATGTTCATGAATCATAATCTCATCAAGAATAATGGAAGTAATGGGAAAATTGAGGGAAAGAGAATCATATATTATATTGTAAACATGTATAGACATCTCTTCGCATTGTTGTAATATGCTATATTCAAATTTATATAAGGGTGTTTCACATCCTACTAGGGGAGCATGAGGGATGTTCATTTCAAATAAAAGTTACATGAGATAGTTTCAATGATGTAGAGATGTATTCATAAGCTCAAGATATAGAATTTGGGAATGGGAGATTAGTGAGTTCCATGATAGGATCCCATTCATCATAAATAGGTGCATAGTGTTGATGGAGGTCCACAAAAGAAGGAGCCAAAGTACATTGGAATTTATGTTGATAAGAGGAAGAAGGTTTAGAATAGGGTTGTAAATTATGTTGAGAATATGAAGTATTTGGTGTAGGTTGGTTTTGAGAATTGTTAGAAGAAGTGTTGATAGAAGCTTGAGTATCATTGGTGTTAGGTAAACAATATGGAAGGGTAGAAGAGATACAATGGGAAGTGTTATCTAAATGAGGATTTGGAATTGGTTCAATAGAATTTATAAGGTCATCTTGCCCCAAATCATTTAAATGAGTTGGAGAAGAATCTTGGATAATAAGAAATGTGTGAGACAATAGAGGTTTGTAGATAGGTTGAGGATCAATGAAAGCAACCACCCTTTACATATTATTAATATTAACTAAATTTTATTATAGATTTGGGTCACTAAATATATCAAAATTATTTTTGGAAAGGGTGGGATTATCTTGGTTATCTTGGTGATTTGGAAGAGGGTCTTTATAGATGGCCAAATAAGCATTAACTTGATTCATAGCTTGAGATTTAGTATTTGTTTCATGGTATTTGAAATAAATGTCATAAGCTTATTAACATTATTGAATGATAGAATCATGGTTAAAATTGGGACCAAGAAGAAAATACATAGCTAAAGTATTAACCTGCCTACATGTCTAATGAGAATGACCCTAACTAGCATGAAACCAACAAAATTTATTGGGATCATATAAAGATTTCATAGGATGAGTGGGATTAGTTTATTGTGGTAGAGGCTTGGGTATATATTTTAGTAATTCAGTTGAAGATAAAGGTTTATGAAAATTCATGTTTTTAGGTGAATATAAATGAGGATTCATGATTTTTTGAGAAGGGGGAGCTAGTTCCAAATATTGGTTAGGAATAACATCTTGACTAGTGTGAATGGTGTCATAAGAGTTCATGACACCATCATTGATAGCATGAAGATTATTTTTTGTAAGAGATGAGTACCCATATAGTTTTAGAGTGAATTGAATTTATGCAGAAGGAAATATTGATGTTTACCTTAATCAATGGCTTCCTCTAAGGTACATGGAGAGAGAGGGCAGACCCAATATTACAACTTGGGAAAGAGAGCATTGGTAAAAAGATGGAAAAGGTTATCATCAACCATGTTATGTTCACATGTGTTGGATAATGTTCTCCACCTTATAACAAAATCTTTGGTAGTTTCATTTTCAAGTCTCTAACAATTGATAAAATGGGCTAAGATATTCTCAGGAATATCACTAGTTTGGAACTCTTAGACTAGAGCATTTACTAAATCTTCTAAACTAGTAATAGAATGAGTTTTAAATTAGTTGTACCAATCTAAAGAGTCACCTATGAGGGTTTTGGCTAATATATTGGTAGTGGAAAAGGTATTCAATTTTACACAGTATTTGTATAGATTTTTAAATGTTTTTAGATGAAGAGTAGGATCAGTTGATCCATTGTAATAAATGGTAGGGGTGATACCTACTATATCGATATTATCAATTTCACATGCAAGATGTTCATTTTGAAGATGCTTAATTACCTTATTGACAAGAGGTGGTTGAGGGATGAGATTACCATGGGAATCTTGAAGAGGAGGTGGGGGAACATTTTGATTATGTGTGCCCCATGGCATCTATTAAGGGTGGGTTTGAAGATTGATAAAGTGGTTTTGCATTTGTAACATTTGATTTATATTATGATTTTGAAAAGTATTCTTTTGATTAATCATTTGTAATAAAATTTGATGGGTTTGAGTTACATTTTTGGAATTTTTTAAAGCATTATAATTAGAAGTAGTGGCTTGGATACCACTATTGGTGTTGGTAAGAGCTTGAAAAGAGTTGTTAGAATGTGAGGCACTAGTGGTAAAATTTGTTTTTGTAGAAAAAGATGGAATAGTGAAGGTATGAGAAGAGGAATCAATAGAAGTATGATTACTATGGGTATAAAATGATGCACTAGTGGAAGAGTTAAGGAGAGTGGGTCTTTAGACTGGATAACTAGATGTAAAACCTGCCATGTTAGTGGAGATACTAGGCATGGAGGTAGAATAAGTCAAATAAGAAGTCATGGTATGAGAAGGGGTCAAGATAGAGGGAATAGGATGATAATAAAATACAATAGTACTCCCAAATCTATGTGAGAATATGGGAGAAGCTGAGTGAGTCTATTTAACTTGATCACTAATCATGATATGGTAAATGGTAGAAGGATCCTTTCCTTGATGTTAAGGAAATTCAAAGATAAAGAAGAACATTTTAAGGGTATAATATAATTCAAGTTGATATTATAGTGAGAAGAGAGGATTACAAAATAAATATGAATGAGGATGGTTCTCATATTTCATTTTTCAAGTGGATATATGAACATTAATCTCATCTATGAGAGAATCCCTTATCTTCTTATGGGAGACCCTATGAGGGTTGGTAAGACTCATCATATCTATTGATTTCCACTTAGTTTTGTCTTTAAATAGGAATTTCATGATGACGTAGAATAAATAAATAAGGCAAGAGTGATGTGAAAGTAATGAAATAAGAAATGATAAAAAATTATGCAAAGTTGACTAGGTCAACCTAATATAAAAAATAGGGTCTGAAAGATAAGAAAATAAGAATACAAATTCAATTGGGTTGACCTAGTCCTGTAACCTTGGAAATAAATAGGTATTAAAAGATATAAAGTTAATAGGGTCAACCTAATTATATATCTTAATAAGTAGAAAAGAGTATTGTGTTGATAGGGTTGCCCTAGTACTGTAGGCAAGGAAACCAAACAATCTGTAAGAGACTATGTTGATCAGAATGACTATGTACTAAAATAGAAAAAAAATCAAGTAATTTAAAAATCAATAAATGATAGGAAAAAAAAAATAAATTAGGTCAATGAGGTTGATAAAATTGAGGCATACAACATAAAACCTTCCACCAACACTGGTTAATTCAAGTTTTTGTAATACAATAGACAATTGAGCAAAGATCAAGCAATCAACTTGGAAATTAAAAGGTAACTAAGTGGTCATCTTGAATGTTTTTAGATTATTATAGTATGATTTTAAATTTGATAGGGAATTGGTTGTAAGCAAGGAAATATAAAACAATATAAGGATGGTGTTAAGGCATTTAGGTTGAAATAGATTTGTATTGGTAATGGTACTGGCTTGGTATTAGTGCATGCCCCCTCACTTCACACACCATAGAGATAAGGGTATTAGATACTTATCCAATATGTGTTTATACTTGGACTAAAAACCAAGTTGGCTTCGCCCTTTATGATGAAATCCAAGTAGGTAGGGCTTGGGTATACAAATGTTTAAATACATTTTTAAGATTTTTTGATTTGGTAGGGTGTAATTAAAAGATAGATTAGTAAAAATAAATGGTATATTGAAAAACTTCCAAATTATACTATGTGATATATTATAAGCATGTAAAAAAATAAAAGTGAAAGTGTGAGCTAATTACTAGCATATAAGTGTTAAATATAACTTTGAAACATAATACAATGTCAGTTTAGATGATAGTGTATGAAAAGATTATAGAATATATTAGATATTGTCACTAATGTAATATTGAAGTAAGGTTATAGAAAATAACTATGTCAATAATGTCAACCTAGTTTTCTAGATAGAAAATAGAATATAAAACCATTGATAGGGTCGACCTGGTTTACTATATGGGGGTAGTTTTAAAGACTTAAAACTATGAAAAATAGAATTGTAATGAATAAATTAAATGACATATAAAGAGAGAAAGGAACCTTGGTATGTTGAAAGGTGTAGAGGAAAATAATATTATTGTTTAAGTACCCTAATTTATACTTGCAAATTCTACCAACTAGATCGACTGGGTTGACCTAGCTCTACAATTCTCTGATTGTTAAAACCTAAAAAATGTACTATGTCAATAGGGTTGACCTAATATGTTTTTTTGAAGTTTAGAAATATATTTTGTAGATAGGGTTGACCTAATAGCCTGATTTATAAGTCTGAAAGTGTAATGTTTTGATAGAGTCAACCTAGTAGCCTGTACTTGATGAAAAACTTGAACAAATAAAATAAAGTCATATTGATGTGACTGTGTGTTAAACCTATACATATAAGTTAGAAATCTATCAACACTATAGACCTAGTATCAAAAATATATAAAAAATAAAATGACAAAATAATGAAAAATGTGAGATAAAACTTGCAAGGGTTAAATTCATGTTGGGTTCACTAGTATGTATGCAATCAAAAATGCATCATGTCTAAAAATCAGTCCTAGCTTGAATAAGATATATCATACCATACACTTTTGATTGGGGACACATTAGATAATTAGGAACATGACCAATATGGGGATCTAGTAGACCCAATAAGGGGATCTCTTATCACAATACACAATGCTAGGGAGGGTTTTAAATCCTCTAGTTAAGCATAATCATGTAATAACCCTAATTAAGTCCTATGTTTTATATTCACTAGAATAATAAAAAGTAAATAAAGTCTAATTTATTTATCACCAAATCTTGTGGCATAAAGTTGGGATAATAAACAACAAAATTAAACATGCATAAGAGACATATACTCATGTCAATGTATAACGAATCCTTATACATGAAAGAGAAGTGAAAATGAATATATATCTACTCTTAGAAAGGAGTACCAAAGTTAGAAATACTTAACTTTGAAAAAAGACCCACCCAGCCTCAATCTCTCCCTTAGCTAAGGTTTTTTTCAAGAGGTTATTGAGGTATGTAAGGATGACAAAGAAAAATCAGCTCTAGACTCCATAACCTATCAATGCATCCAAACTGCTTCTCCACAAGACAAGATCTGTATCTCTAAATAAAGTATGAAACCCTAAGCTTGCTCCTAAAGTATAATGGTGGATAAGTAGATGTGTAATAGCTCTTATTTTTTATTTTCTTCTTTAAATATGGTGAATTGAACTTGTATATATAAGAAGATTTAACCCTACACCTTTCCAAAAGTTTTGATCAATAGGGTTGATCCAATCAACCTAGCATAGTTCTGGATAAGAATTCACTAGGTCAAGGGCTAGGTCAGCCAAGAGCCAACCTAGACCCTAAATGAATTTCAGCCAAAACTGTATAAGGTCAACCTAGTAGACCTGGTCGACCTAGTATAGTAAACAATCAAAAAGGGGCTAAGTCTAGGAAAATGGGGACAAAAGGTAGGAAATGATTGAGGAGTGTGTAATAGAGAAGAATAATATTAGTGATAAGGTTTTCATGAGACAAGTGTGTAGATAATAAAAGGAAAAAAGGGACAACAATATTTTGAAGAACTAATGGTCTACCTTCCCCTTTCTTGGTGTACCCCTTAAGGTATGCACTCAAATAGATTGAGACTCGATGGGTTCTTGCAAGATAAATAGTGTTAGTAAGTGATAAATTTTTTAAAATATTGTTTGTATACACATGCCTTCCTCATAAACACCCTTACACCATTTGTTTACCATACCATCTCATTATCATACTAGTCATGTCATTAGGTGGTTGTGTTTTCTTGCATTATATCTTAGACCAAGCATGAAGTTTGAGTTTTCATCCTTTAGAGCTTTTGATTTTCATTTAACTATCATGTTATTTGATTTTTGTGGACTTCACTTATCTTACATATGACATTTTACATTATTACATGTTTCACTTTATGTATGACTTATTCATACATGTCTTCCATCTTGACTTACATTTCATTTTCATTTATTTATGCTTTCTTTATATTCATTTGACATACTTGTATTACATCTTGATTTAAATTCCATTTTCAATCATTTTTTATATATTTATGTTTGATTTGACATGCTTATTTTAAATGAGGTTAATTTTCACTTGCTTACATATCTTTGTTAGAGTTTTCTTGCATTGATATTTCATTTTTCATTCATGTTTCACATGCTTCCAAAATTGATTTATTATTCTCTACATTCCTTTTTATCATTTACGTTTTACATGCTTCTAAATGTGATTTAGTGTGTTCTACAATCATTTATCCTTAATTTTTCATCATTTTATCATTTACATGTTTGACCATTTAGTTTTAAGCTTTCCTCAAGAATCATAATATTCCAATTTTATTAAGTAATTCATTGCTACTTTAACCATCCTATGTATGCACACATTACTTCTATTGTTAGTATTGTATCCATAGGGCTTCTCAAATGTAGGTACTACACCCTCCATGATCAAGACTAGTATATTTGCATGCAATTATTCAATGAAAAGGTAAGTTACAGTATGTATATGATATTTTCAGTTAATTACATTTCCTTTTAGTATTTCATCTTTAGTTAGATCATTTTCATGTGTTTCTATGTTCTTTATCAAATCACCATCCACTATTACACTCATGTGACACATGATGGGATTCGAGTGGGTCATATGCATACACACAATATTTTTTTTAACTTTACCACTTATTAACACTTTCTATCTTATAGGAATCTATCGAGTTTCAATATTTATGAGTACATGCCTCAAAGGGTGCACTGGGAAATGTTTGGGAATAACATTGGTGCTTTGCAAGATTGTTTTGGATTTGTATCATTCCTAGAATTTATCCAACCACTTTATATCAACACAACCTCTTCCTATGTACTTCCCTAATCCTTGTATCCTATTTTTCACCCTCTTCTAGTCATTTTACACCTTCATTCTCCCTTCCTAAGCCTAAAACCTTTTTTAATAGTTTAAAATATACAGTTGACTGGGATGACTTTGCATTTTAGTTGATACTTATTTTTATAAATTAACAATATAGAGTCGATTAGGCCAACTCTTTTGGTGGAACTTTTAGAAAAGATTAGGGTTAGATATACCTATATATACACATCTATTTATATCATATATTAGAAGTAATATAATAATAAGAGTAATATATTTTTCATCTTCTTATCCACCATTCTACTTAAGGAGCATAGCTTAGGGTTTCATACTTTATTTAGAGATACAGATCTTGTATTTTGGAGAAGTATTTTAGATGTATTGATAGGTTTTATATCCTATATATTATTTATCCTTGTCATCCTTATATACCACAATAACCTCTTTAAAATTACCTTGACCAAGGGAAATATTGAGGCTTGATGGGTTTGTCTTCAAAGGTAAGCATTCTTAACTTTGTTCCTCCTTTATAAGAGTAGATAGATATGTATTTGTACTTTTATCCCATTCATTAGGATTATGTATACATTGACATGAGTATATATCTTCTATGCATACTTAATTTTCAATTTTATTACCCCCACTTTGTTCCACAAGCTTTGGTGAGCACTAGATTAGATTTTTATTTACTTGTTATTAGTTTAGTGAATATGAAAACATAAGACCTAGTGAGGGTTATTACATAGTTTTAACTGACTAGAGGCTTTAGAACCCTCCCTAGTGATATTATTATGGTAAGATATCATTTTTATAGGTTTATTAGATCAATCTTAGTCATGACCCTAAATATCTAATATATGCATAATCAGAAGTGTAAGTAGGATTTATCTTATCCAAGCTAGGATTGAATTATAGATCTATACTATTTCCCATTGCATATAAATATCACCTAAAAAATGATCAACATCAATTAATTCCTAGTCTAAACTCATCTCATAATTTCCAAACAATAGTTAACTCTCCATATTACAACAATAATTTAAATAAATCTAACATGAACAAATTCAAGTAGGTGTTTACATGGGTAAACCTTTGACCTCTTAAGTCATATGAACCCAAAAATACATGATTCAAATAACTACCACATGGTACATTATAGATGATTTTGATCCTTGAGATGTCATGCATCATCATAACTATCCTAATTCTTCATGTCTAAAAAAGTCATTTCTATCTAATTATATCATCCAACTTGACACCATTTAGTTTTTACCACATTAAAAACTACATCAACTATGATATAATATGTGCCGATATATTTAAATCATATAAAAAAATACATTAACCATAACCCAAAATGTGTCACTATAGTTATTTTACATTCATACTACTACATTTACCATAACCCAAAATTTTCTAATATAGTTATTCCATATATTTCTAACAACATCAACCATGAACTAGAATGTGGCAATATAGTGAAATATATTTTGATATACCACATCAAACATGTCAATAGAGTGCATTTTAGTCATATCTCACCAAAATATTCTACATAAATAGATTGTCTCAACTTGTATGATATTGTAAAAAAATCATCACCAAACTACATCAACTAGGATAATATAGTCCATCACAATCTTATTTCAATAGAGTGTATCAACTTGGTATTATCAGCCTGGATTTCACTCTTAAGGTAGGGAGTTTTAAACCTACTTCATCCATCTGATACAATGGAATCAACTCTAGTTTTGGGTATCATAATGAATGAGGTGATTCTCTATATTTGGGTATAGCTCCCCTAATGCATTAACTATGCTCAAATAATTGATCCTACTTGTCTTGCCAAGGAAAATGGATAAAAGGGCTTCAAAACAAAATATCTACATGAGGTGATACACCAATGTATTAGGTCTCCTCTACTTTATATTTTAACAACACTTATAGATATAATAAGGGATAATCAATAAACACTCTATCCAAAAGGACTCATACACATCAGTACTTCACATGGAGGCCATGCGAAATGCCTATAACCTAAGGGTGATGAATGAGAGGTCTGATATAAGACACTACCAATAATTTTCCACTATAAGCATAATCATGATCACCTTCACACACCATGTTACATATATAAGACCAATATAATATCATCTAGGTGAGAGACAAGTACCAAAAAAGGGAGAAATATTACAACCACTAATGCAAATTAACAAGTGTAGAACACAATAGAAATAATTATGGATAAGGTTGAATCAATCCTTGTATTAATTCAAAGGCTTCAAAATACATATGCCCATAGTTATTTTATACCCAATAGAGGGATGATGTATAATGGATTTATAATCCTAATTTATATAACATGAGAGAGGGAAGAAGCAAGCACTAAATCTCATCAATTCTAAAATACAACTCAAAATTTTAGTTTCTAATAAAAAAAATAGTCTAAGAGACACCACCTTCTATCCCTCTCCAATGCATGAGACAAGTTTGATTGATGGTCTTCATGGAAGTATGGTGTCTAAATCCTATAGTGAAAGCTATTCCAATCTTTTTTTGACATTGTTAAGGCATGATAATCATAAAATTATCCAAATTACTCCTTATTATTCATTACAATGGTATAATTATGGTCTAATTGACCTCCATAAAGCATTAAATATCCTACCTATCCCTTTTACATGTTGACTAGGCCTAGAACAATTACCCTATTCTCCATAATAATCATGAAATAGGTATGATTTACCTAACTTAGTAGTTAAATTAACCTTTATTATCCCCATTTACCCTCTTAGCATCCTTTTACACCATGATACATCCTCTTTAGTTGGACAAATAGGCCTACTAGGCAACTAGACCTAGTTGCTTGGTATTAGTCACTTAAATGGATATGAAACTTGCATAGAACCTTGAAAATAGGTTAATTAACATAATTTAGGAATAAATAATTATATTATACCAGTATTTAAACCTTTAAATTAATTTATACCATCCATTCTTACTCATCTAGGTGACTAGGTCATCTTTCTACTATCACCTCTAGACTGCCTTTCTAGTTTAAGCTTGAAAAAGCACTTCTAGGGTAAATTGATTGTATTTTATGGCCTAAGAGGGTATAATAAATATCACATCACCATCCTAAATTATTTTCAAGTGTTAACCTATATTTTTAATTTGATTTCACCATAAAATCCTTAAAAAATAGGGTATTTGATACATCCATGTAGGTATCCATACAAAATAGTTGCATGATCATAACCTTATCAGATTTTTTAAAAAAAATTAGGTGTATTATAAGTGAAAATAAGGAATTTTAACCCATCAATCTCACTTTCTTGTCCAGTGAGTCCTTACTAGTGTTTAATAAGGGTTTTAAGTGTCTTCATTTCTTAAAGATTGTTAATAAAGAACATATCCTCTCTTAGGATCCTAATAACATAAGGTGGAAGCCAGAGGACCTCTCAATAATCATTTAAAATAACTCATTACCATGATAATCCTCATTTAAGTACAAAAAAGAAAACTTTGCTCTCTCGAGCTCTTTCACAATGCAAATGATGCTTCTAAGGTGATTGGTCTCTTAGTGATGATTCATAGATTTGGGAGATATAATGAGGGAAATAATAATAGGAGTCCAAATTCAAAAACCATATTAACCTTATAAAAACTCCTTAGGATCCCATGAAAAACATTCATTAATTTTTTAGCATGATAATGTAGCTTTTTAGGTTAGAAAACTTGATAGACTGGGTCAAAAGAGAAGCTTTAAGACATTAGGCCTTCAAATGCATTTTATTGAATAAAAATATATTTGTCAAGTTCATAAAAATAATTTAATTTTAAATTCCTTGATTTTCTCTTATCATTTTGTACTTATGCCAATCTTCCTACAGGTCTTGTTAAGGGCTTTTTAGAGCTACCATGTAAAAGTGACCCTAAGTCTTATTTGATCCTTTTCACTCTCCATGTTAGGTTATAGTTTTCATAGACATCTATAACTAGGATATACAAAATTTAAAATATCCTTCACACTACAATATTACCCTAAAAATAATGCAATATCTTCATATTTCAATTTTAGGTATGTGTATACCCATTTAGGCCTACTAGGCCTAATTAGTCTGTCAAGCTCCCCATCACTTCAGATAACTTGACCAATCAAATGGATATACCATGAAAATTTGGTAATTAATTAAATAAACCTCCATTTGACTCTTTCACCTCTCATTCATGCATTTAATACATACTTTTATTCTTCTCCAAGACCCTACGTATAGGAGCATAATAGGTCTGTTTGGACTGTAAGTTTGTACTTTACCCTTTTATTATCACCTTGAGGTCTCACTGAGTAATAAAAACATAATGTTTAGGGTCATATTACTTGAATAGACCTTTTAATCTTATATCCAACCATCTTCCACTGAGTTACATGTCTTTTCATGACTAACCTATAGGTGATAATTGAGGTGTTTTGACTGCCTATCATGTTGAGTGATTTTATCCTCATTAACCTCTAATAATTCAATATATAATACTTATTTATTATACTAATTAATATTATTCACTTAAACACCTCTATTTTACCTTCCTCAAACAACTTTTATCCATCATTATAAACACAGACCTATATGTGATAAGTTTAAATCTTCTAGGCTTGAGTAGGGTGTTATCTTCAATAATCCATCTAGACTTAAGGTTATTAAATATGGGATTTAGGTTTCAAGTGGATATATATATATATATATATATATATATATATATATATATCCTATCATCCAAATTATAACATCAATGCAACCATTGCCTTCTCACTTTTATACACTTACACAGGCATGTATGTGACCTTCTAGGCCTGCTAACTATACAATAACCCTATTCATTGATATAAATCATCTTGGTGATCCTTGAAAAGTTTTTGGAAACAAAACCATGTTATTTTTATCATTCATACATAAAATTTTTACCTTACATTCACTTCATACATGTGTTTTTTAGGTTATGGATTAACACATGGTTGTAGGTTTGTATTTAAGGCTTCTAACTATAAGATCTTGTTTTATGAGATATTATTAGTTCATAAGTATATATTTCATCTTAATCACATTTTTTACTTGAATTATATTTGAAATTATTCAATTAAAACATTTATAAGGTCCCTAAAACACTTATATTTTCCTACCACCTCATTGAGACCTGTATAAATGACTAGTATGCATACATAAGGTTTAATACCATTTGGGTGTTGATGAGAATGTTTTAAGATTTCAAATCCATGTTATTATAATATTTATGTCAAATAGGATATTTTTATCCTTCTTCAGTGACCATACTACCCTTCTTCTCACAAAACCTTATGATTGTCTTACATTCTAGGTCTATAAAATCACCTTCAAGGGAAAATGAGTGGATATTTAGACCTAAGGGGTTAGTAATAAATCCATAACACATTTCTCCATGATATTTAACCATTAACATACCTAAAACCCTATTTTTTTAATTGAAATCTCTACAAAACCTAGTATTTCTCATGTCCATACCAGTGAGAGTACCATCAAACTATGACAAAATACCCTTCATGAAGTGTGGAACATGATCTAAGTGTTTCCATGGTAACTTAATTAATTTTTATCCATTTACTTTACTTTTACACCAATTGAGTTGGTACTAGGGTTTAAGGAGGGTTTTGAGTGACTAGAATTCTTAATGTTTGTTCATAGAGATTAGCCCCTACATATAGAAACCAATGGCATTATTAGCAAGTGAACTCACCCCCTAATATATCTAAATATTATTTTCCCACATTCACCCTATACATACACTTATGATAAATTTAGGATGTCATTTGAACTATTTGTAGCCTAAAATGGGAACCTGAGAGAAATTTGGATCCATTTATTGACTTGGAAGGACCTATACGATCTTGATTTCAGCCATGAGTGAATTAAATGAGTTTCATGAATTATGTGTGGTCATTTATGACCACCTTACACTTTTTATTTATTTTTTTAAGACTCTATGTAGGAAAAATACCCATTAGAAAAGTGTACTTCAATGCCCTCACCATCCATTTGACTTTCATCTTGACTTCACAAGCTCAAGAATATGATAGCTCTAAAATATGCCTTTATAACTCATAATTAAATTTTAATCACAATATATACCCTTTTCAAATGCTTACTAAATACAATTTGACCTATATGGCATGTTTAAAAGGCATTTGATCACCCTAGGGGCTTATTGGGGCTTGAAAAATAGACTATAGAAGATAACCTTGGATATATATTTAGAACTCATATAAAGACTCAAAAATTACTTGGATGTCCCCTACATATCTATAAAAATATCCCCATAATAAAAAGTGGATAATACAAGTGTAAATACAGTGAGAACAAAAAACCTTAATTCTTCCAAATACCTTAATTTTTGCTAAAATACCTTAATTTCATCAAAAAAAATATAGGCCACTATTTAGGCTTCAAAAGACACTTGAGACCCTTCGTCTCACCCAAGGATAATTTATGGAAACCTAAAAAATCATCTAATGACTCATAATATTATATTACATGATGATCCCTCAAGCAAGCCCTAGTACATAGAATGAAACCTTAAATAATGCTAATAACATTTAATTGATCATTTTGAAGATCATGAAAAGATTTGGGTAACCATATACAATATTAGATGGCCCTATGATAAATTTTAACTATATGGTTTATATTTGGCTTGGGAGGCCAAATTATCAACACCTATTTGATACATTCCACTTTGGCCATGTTTTATTACATGTATCAACCTGGCCAATACAATCAAATTATGTGTTATTTTTATATACTATATCAGTTTGGTCAATACCATAGAAAATATTTTTTTATCAACTCTTCAAGATCCCAATAGTGTCTTAAATTCCACATTTATCATTGAAAAAACAAATTTACACAAATATTTACATCATTCTTAGGATTTTGAATCTTGAGGTTAGCTCCAATCAACCCATATCCCATAGGTTATGGCATATTATTATGTCATTCCTCTTACTTTCACACATAGTTGGACATCTTTTGATGCCCACCCTTTTCATACTACACATTTTATGCCACCTTACAATAACCATACTTTAACATTCAAAGCATCTTGAAATCCCATCTTTGATCTTATCCATGCCATTACAACATCTTGTCATGCCCATATTTTATATATTGGTCTCTTTATACTTCATTCTTACCATGAAATACCCATCGAGAACCTATCATCTCTTTACTATCATAACTTCTTTGCAATTCAAGAATTTTTTTGATAAAAATAGCTCACATGTCCCATGATTTTATTTAGTAAATATGTTATCATAAACTTATCATGTTATTTTGTGTCATGTTTCTTTGATTTTTTACAATTTCATTTATTTTACCCACTCTTTTCAGATGATTTTTCTTACAACATTTTTTCCTTCTTAGTTCTTTGGTATTTTACTTTTGACCTTTACTTTCCTAAATGATATTAGGTATCATATTTAGGATTATATGATTTTACTTTTAGCCTTTGTTTCTAGTGTAGAGCTTAAGTATCACTTTAAACCTTATTATTTTCACATGTATCACAATTTTATCATTTATACCTTAGTCCTTTCTTGATTTTTTGGCCTCTATTTGCTTCCTCTCTCTTTTTTGATGACTATTTACACTCCCCCTATTTTGGGATGACTATCTAATCTCCCCATATTTTAGGATGATTATTATTTTCATTATTTATTTTGATATATCTCTTTGAGGTTAGTATAACTTCCCTAATGAAATTACTATCACAACATAGCCCCATTCCTTTTAGATCATTATTTTCCCTCCTTGCAACTATGATCATATTCATCATTATATAAAATTTTATTACATGGTTTATCTTTTAATTATCCCCATATTTCCATTATTACCTTTTAGTTGACACACATGTAGGTCAATTTTGATATTCTGCACTTGCATGTGGGAAAGTGTAGGAATCTTTAGACACCAAGGTATTTAGGTTTTTATTTCTAGTGATGGAGTGTATGATCAATTATGTTAGATACCTATTCAAATAATTTTTAGTCTTCTAAATATATATAAAGGAGTAATATAAAAATATAAAATAGATAGAATCAATTTTAAAATAAAATTCAAAGATTAAAAGGTGATTTATATCTCAAAATTCAGATCATACCAAAAGACATGATATGTATTTGACACATATCTTATTTTTTCAAAGATCAAACTCCATAATTGATCTCAGTATAGATATAAGGTCCATTATGATGTGGTAGGCTAGTATAATATGGTATAAAGTCTCATTATGTAATTACAACATTAATATTCTTACATCTAGTGTTACCTATCTTATCATAAAGGTACCCAATATTTGCAGTAGAGTGATGGATCTATAAGGGGTCCTAAGGAGCATGGAACACATTATGGGAAATTAGGAAATTTTAATTTTCCTAAATAATAGTCTTCATGAGATTATCTATCTTTTTCACATATTAAACCAATATTTGTGCTCACTAGTTGGATTATCCTAGGTCCTTGATGTCTAAACTTGTTAGCCATGACCCCTTGTTTAGTCTGTTTCATTCCTATGAAGGATGTTCTCATCACTTGTGTGGCACATCACGTTCTATACTTACATCATATTATTGTTATCCCCTTGTTTAATATATATTTTATTTTATCGCATTTTTGATCACAACTACCTACTTACACCACTTGGCTTAGTTTGTGAGTTGCATTGTAAGACCTCAAATAAGACCAAATGTTTCTCTGGAACACATTTCACACTTTTTTTCAACACTATATCATTATCATCTTATTCATGCCATTAGGTGGTTTTATTTTACTCCAAAAAATATTAGAACAAGAACTAAGTTTGATTTATCATTATTTAGAGCTTTTTATTTTCATTTTTCCATCATATTCTTGTTTGATTTTTGTGGACTTTGCTTATCTTTTATAAGACATTTTGCATACTTACATGTTTTTATCTATGTTTGACTTGACATGTTTGTCTTGAAATTTTAGTTATATTTTCATTTCAAGTAATTTTTATTTTCTTCGTGTTTAATTTGACATGATAATCTTACATAATATCACATTTCATTTACTTACATATATTTGATTGATTTTTTCTTAAATTGATATTTTATTCATTTTACATATAGATATTAGATATTCCATACATTGATAGTTCATTTACTTAAAATGTTTTACAAGATTTTTCACATGATTTATTGTGTTTTACATTCATTTTTAATCATTTTTATTACATTCTTGGAATTCTGGTTCTAACTTAACCTTTACGATCATGGCTTACCAATTTTCCATACAATTTAATCAATTTTGAGAGTTATCCATAACTACTTTGACCATCTTGTGTATGAACATTTTGCTTATATTTTTATCCTTATATCCATGATATTTCTTAAATGTAGGTATTATGCCTTCCATTATTGATACTATTATATTTACATGCAATCATTTAGTGGAAATGTAAGTTAAGGTATGCATATGGTACTTTCAGTTATTTACTTTCAACATTTATTTCCACATTTAATTTTAGTTAGTTTAGTTATTATGTTGCTATGTTGTTTCTCAAAACATATTCCCATGCTACACTATTTTGACACATTATGAGATTTGTGTGGGGAATATGTATACACATAATATTTTTCAATTTATCATTTAAAAGTGCTTTCTATTGCAACAACCTATTGAACTTTAATCTCCCTAAGTATACACCTTAAAGGGTGAACTAAAGAAAGGGTTGGTAACTCTTTTGTGAATTTTTTATATTTGTATTTATCTATATAATTATCATATAATTCATATTTATATTTAAAATTCCTCAAATTTTCATTTATCCATCATATTATTGGTTTATTTGTGTGGACTTCACTTATCTTACATAAGACATTTATATACCTACATGTTTTAATTTATGTTTGACTTAGCATGATTATCTTAAATTACATTGTCATTTCATGTAATTTCTATTTGATTTGACATGCTCATCTTATATGAGATCACATTTTGTTTAGTTACATATATTTGTTTTATTTGTTCTTACATTGAAATTTTATTTATTTTAGAGATATTTTTTATATTTTCCTTGCATTGATTATTCATCTACTTACAATATTTTACATGTTTTTTCACATGATTTAGTGTGTTATACATTCATTTTTATTATTATTTAATTAAATGATTGGTATTTTTATTCTAACCTGGCCTTTACGATCCTCACTTGCCAATTTTACATGTAAACTAACTAGTTTGGAGAGTTATCTAGAACTACTTTAACCATCATATGTATACATGCATTGCTTATATTTTTACCCTTGTATCTATAATGTTTTTAAAATGTAGGCACTATGCCATAAACTATTGATACTATGATATTTAAATGTATTCATTCAACTAAAAGGTAATTTAAGGTATGCATATGCTAATTTTAGTTATTTACCTTCATAATTTATTTTTGCATTTAATTCTAGTTAGCTTAGTTATTTTGTTTCTATGTTCTTTCCCAAATCACCATCCCATATAACACTATTGTGACACATGATGATATTTCGGTGGGGAATATGTATACACAAAAATTTCATTAAATTTATCATTTACTAACAATTTATCTTGCATCAACATGCCAAGCTTCAATATCCTTGAGTGGATGACTTAAAGAGTGTATTGTGAAAATAGTGGGTAGGTATTTGATGCTCTATTAGATATGTTTTTGTCTATGTCATTATTATATCATCCTTATTTCCATTTCATCTCCATTATATTTTCCTTGCTAGCTACCTATTTCCATCATAACCCACTCAACTATGTTAGTTTTCCCATTTTGTTCACCATTAGTCCATTCCAATAGCATCTATTTTTTATCTTTTCTATTACCATTTTTTATTGACCTATTCGATACCACTCTAATCTTATATTTTTTCATTTATATTGTTTTGGCATGGCTCACATAGTTCAATATCAGCCAACTCCTCTTAACTACATCAAAATAGACCAATGTCATCGACTTGGCATTTATGGTGGGTTTGGCTATTTGATCACTATATATACAAGTCATATTTCATTCCAATAATATCATATCACACTCATCCAATCTACTTCTCTCACACTATTTCCAAAAAACATATTTGAATAAATCATAAATAGATTTTTTTATTAAAGAAAGCTTGTCTTGTGGAAGTCTTAGAGATTAAATAGGAAAAGTCCTTTTAGCCTATATATTGATTCAACCTTTGAGGTATTCAAAAACATAATAATATCTTTAAAATAATCATTATCCAAAGTAGATATTGAGGCTCAATAGATCCACTCCAAGGTAAGTATTTCTAACTTTATTCTCTTTCTTATATTTCATTTAGTTGATAGTTATTGTTTGTTGATTACTGAATGAATGTGTGTGTATCATCATATATATTCTCTATATACTTATAATTATTGTGGATATAAGAGTGCTTATAATTTACACATTCCATTTTAGGTTGCCTATACCCCCATTTTCAACCACATAAACTTACCCATTTTTATCGTTCTCAACCTTCTCCTCTACAACTCTACTTTAATTGTATAACTACTTCCTTATTTAAAATATAGATTACTTACATATAGGTCTATTTAAAACTATCATAGTGTGTCATAGGTCTAAATTATTATGACCACTTTTCTTTTATATTGGTGACATAGGTAACCATATTTGTAGGTATAGAGATCCAATGGTCAATACATGAACATTAGGTATCATGATCTCTCTTTGATTAATGTTCTGAGTCTAAATATTTATACATAGGATAATTGTATGCCAATTGTATCTCATGTATATAAAAATTCCATAAATCACATCCATAAGTGTGAAATTATTTGGTGCACAAAAGGATTTAGTTTTATATCATAATTCAAGTCAATTTCTTTAGACTTTTTTAGATCATGCCCACACTTGCTATCAAAAGATTTATCTAAACCATACCACAAAGTATTAATACCTTTTGAAGGAAACCTTATTGAAATAATTATACGTTACTAAGTTTGAAAAATATAACATCACTAAAATAAAGGAGGTCAAATAAGATTCGATATAAAATGTTGACATATATGATGTTAGGTTTACTAGTCTCATGTCTATGATATATTTTGATATTCATCTTGGAAATCATGCACAATGGTTTTTTCAAGGACTATTACACCATGTCAGTGTTCCATGTGAATATATTCATTGAACTTTGAGAGGCCCTTGATGAAAATTTAATATTTAAATTTGTTGGAGGTTCATACATGGGAAACAACCTATTCATAGAGGAATAAATCACATAAAAGGCATCATAGTTACAAAATATTATGACAAAAAACAAACAAGATTATCTAATTGGGATATGGTTTATCAATTGTAAGGTATAAAGTCATAAAAAAATAAAATTTTAAGTAAAAATGTGAGATCTCTCTTTACTTCATGTGAGATATGTCATGAAGGCCATGATGTGTGTAATTACCCTTTCCTTTAGTGTACAACCCAAGATAGGGTATCTCTCTTCCAAAATATTTTTTATGATTTTGCACATGACATCAAAGAATATAAGGTGATTTATGAGACCAATAAGGTAAGATATTGAGGATCTTGATAAGTTGTTTTAGGTCCAACTAACCAAGCTTATGGTGATTGTGAAAAAATAATGTGGTTAAAAAGGTCATGGTGGGTGATGACAAGGTGTAAGGTTTCCTCCATGTAATTTTTCAGTATCTATTATCATACCACTATCAATGAGACTATCTCAAGTGTCCCACTTATGAGAATTATGATGTGAACACAAGGTCAAAGAGTTCGTAAATTTGTATGCCAATCTCACATACAAGGAAAGGCTCAAGAATAGTGTTAACATAATCAAGCTTGAGTGTAATCAAAATAGTGGGTATAAAGGGCTAAAAACATAAAAAGGATAAACCCAAAGGGCATTTATTGATCCATGGTGGAAAAAATACACAACTAATACCTTATAAGGAGAATATCTAAGTATGATAAGTACCAAAAAGACCTAAATTTAAAATGAAATGATCTTAGCCCTCTAATAGCACCATATATAGATGGTTCATTCCAAAAGTAGGCATTTCATGAAGTCATGTATATCATCCACAGTTTATATAGGTGAACTCTAATATGTTTAAGACTTGCATGAAAATACAAGGAAGGTTCCCTTTCCCTAAATACATGTGGATAGGAATAATAATATATATGATTAACTCTCTTTTACTTTAATGTAATGATACATATGTTAAAAAAATATCTTGGTTGACTACATAACAAAATAACCCAATGAAGTACCTACACTAGATCTAGTGTGATGACACGAGGTAAGGATAACCTCTAACATAGGTTATGTCAATAAATTATCATATATGTATAAATTAATATATGGTTATTGTGTGACATTATAGTGGACATGGGTCATGAAGTCAATATCCTTATAAGATATGTTTGGTTCAAGATGAGAAACCCTATCTATGACTCTCACTAAAAAATTTATTCATGGAAAACAAAACCCATGATTAACACATATAAATTATTTAGAATGTTGGTGTTGAGATAATGGGCATAGGGTTTTTATAAAAAAAATTGATGTAATCAAGTTAACTCATATAGGAAACTACCCAAATTTACTTGGCTAAACTTAATGTTATGCCAATAATGTATATCTGTGTTTCAAGAAGTGTAAATGAGATTCAAAAGAGTCAAGGAACATGTGGTGATTCCACTATCAAACTATCAATCCCCCTATGTGAAAAGTGTTTAATTGGATGATGATATAAATAACGTATACACAATGACAATATAAGGATTTAATAATATGGAACCCAATGAGGATGTTAATTTGAGCTTGGATGAGGCACAAAATGTTTTTAACACCAAAAGAATTTCCTAAAATTTATGGGTACATAAATCCTATGAGGTTAAGGGGAAATTTATTTGCATGGTGTGATGAAAGCATAAATTTTCATTAGTGATAAAATTAATGTGCACAAGCATCAAGGTTTCCTAAGTTTATATAATTATTTGGGTCCCATGTACCACATCTAATGTGAAAAGATTATTATACCTTAACAAGGGAAAAAAATAGAGTTTCCTCAATATGATAAATTAATGAATGATACCCAATTTTTACATGAACTTGAGGCATGTGTACCAAAGGAGAAGGATCACATGGGTGATTTATTATCCACTATGAAGAGTGTTGATACATGGTAGTGGTCTACTTTAAATCCAATTCTTCCTAATTAGACATAAGTTAAAGATTCCATATGCTATAAATTTTAGCATGGTAATGAGCACTAGGGATTATACACATAAATTCAAGACTCTTATCTATGGATCAATATTCAATAGTGTGAGGACAAATGGACAAGATGCACACCTAGTTTACTAATAGAATTATGGGTCCATGATTTATATTGAACTCTAAATATTTAGGCATGCATGTGATATATTTTGAATGAGACACACCAAGAAATTTATTATTGGATGTTCCTAAAGGACAAATCCATCCATACATTTTCATTCTTATTTTCTAATATGGGGCTATTATAAATCCTACAATGCATCTACCACACCATTATATAAGATGAAATTGTAATGGAAGAATGAGTCAAATAGAAGTGTAATGAGAAGTGACTAACACTTCTCAAGTTATTTGATGGATCAAGGATAAATAGTAATTATATATATGATGATGAGGTATTTTATATGGCATGAAATTATTAGTATGTGTCTTATAAGTATAATAATGTCCTTAAAATGGGTGAAGAATGCCAAGAAGAAACCCTTGGTCATTTTTAAGTCGATACTTCTCATAAGAAGTGAGAAGTAATCAATGTGGAAAATAATGAACACAAGTATTACTTATAGATTACAATAAACATTAAATTGGATACTTTATTAGAGTAATAACCCATTATGGACATCATTTGGGGTTATTGGTCTAATGTAGAATTGACATGCATCATCAGACTACTTTGGGAATTATAAGATCTCTTCCCAAGAAGCTAGATAAAGACGAATGGTGTGATTTAATATTAAGGAAAAATCAAGTTCACATTTTTATATGTAATTATACACATGGATAATAAACCATATGAAATGAACCCAAACTTACACACTAAGGTCAACGTAAAAATTTAAAATATATGTCTTATCAATAAAAGTTTCATCATTTGGAAGATAGTTCAAGCCTTACAAATTTAATGTAATATGGAAACACCTCAAGTTTTTGGGTACCCTATTGGAGAGGTAAATATCTAGGTTAAAGGGCTAACTCCCCTCAATAAAACACTTAGGCTCAAATACTACTTTAACACTTATTAGGAAAAGGGAGAGAAACCTACTCTAATGGAGGTGATACACCAAATATAATATGATCACTACCAACTAAATAAAATTGCACTTCAACCAAAAGAGACTAACCTACACATGATAATAATCCAAATTTTCCTCTCTACATCAATGTTTCTCACAAAAATTTGTGAAGCAAGCTTGAATTAGGAGGACTAGTCAAGAGGTCATAACATGACATTAGTGAAAATACAACTCACTAAACCACTATGTGTACACATAATATTTTCAAACTTTATTAATTAATAATTATTTATATATCATAGGAACCCATTGAGTCTCAATCTCTCTAAGTACATGCCTTAAGGGTGCACCCAAAAAGAGGTGGGCAGACTATTGGTGTTTGGTAAGATTATTGTTCTTTTTTTCTAATTACTATTTACATACTTGTCTCCTAAAACTATTCCCCTAAGATTTCCTATTTTTCACCCTCCTCTTGTCATTTACCATCTTCATTAGCCATTCACTAACCTAAAACCCCTTTTTTATTATTTATATTACATAGTTGGCCCCATCGACATTGTACTCTTATTGATAAAAGTTATTAGGGTCTATGTTGGCCTTTGGCTGACCTAGTCCATGACCTAATTTGTTTTTGTCAATAGCAATACTAGGTTGACTAGGTCAAACTTATAAATCTAAAATTTTCTAAGGGATTAGGGTTATATTCACCTATATAAACATAATCATTTCACCATTTCTAAGAGATGATAAGAAGTAAGATATATTGTGCATCTACTTATCCACCATTCTAATTGAGGAGTAAACTTAGGGTTTTATTATTTATTTGGAGTTACAGATCTTGTCTTATAGAGAAGTCTTTTGGATACATTGAGAGGTTGTGTAGCCTAGAGCTAATTTATCTTTTTCATTGTTACATACCATAAAAACTTCTTACAAATCACTTTGGCCAAGGGAGATAAAGAGGATCAATGGGTTTGTCTTCAAAGGTAAGTATTCCTAAATTTATTCCTCTTTTATAACAATAGATAGATAGACATTTTCACTTATCTTTCATGCATTAGTATTATATATACATTAATGTGACTATATGTCTTTTATGCATGTTTACTTTTTATAGTCATATAAAATGTCAAAATTGGTAACTTGAGTGTGGATTATGAGACCCAACCCATTAGTCCCTCTTGCTTTCTCTTATAACCCTTCTAGTCACCTTTTCACTAATTTTTAGTCATCCATAGCCTTTCAAATAGTGATTATACCTCCTCTAGGCTACTTTTTTTATGACAATTTAATCCCTTAGTTCCTATAACTTTAGGAAAATAGTGCCCAAATTGGACTATAATGCTAGACCCTAGGGTGTCTATTTCTGGGACTCCTCTCCAATTATATTTTTACCTCTAATGGTCACTTCCTTCTAGTTCTTATCCTTATTTTTGTTGATCTAATGTGAATAAATTAAACCAATGACCAATATATCTCTATAAAATTCCATTAAAATTTCATTTAGAAGGAGTTGAAAAATATCACAAAGCAAATAAGAATACAAGTAAGACTACTTAGGCATATTTCCCTATTCTCTGCACATATCCATCCAATAGAGCCATAAGCCTATTCAAACCATTAAACCACTCCCTAGCCACCTCAAACACACCCATTTTAGTATTTTTCATCTTCATACACACTATTTCATAAAACACATCAATTATAAGAACTACAAATGGCTTGATCCCTCTTTAGAGTATTGGTATGTAGGCAGTGTGCCCACACAAGGGGTGTGGATACACGTTCAGTTCATATTACACACAATAAACCCCCCTCTATCTCAAATATTTTTAAAGCATAATGGAGTATAGGGTTTGAATACTAAATCATATCTAAATGGAGTTCTATAGACACCCAACATATAAAATTTCATAGGCAATCTCACACAAGGGTAGCGAACAAAACCCAAAAATCTCAAGTTTCCTAGACAACAGTGGTGAAAGAAGACTATAACACTAGAACATAAGGTGTCCTATTTTGGTTCTCATATCCTTTCATAAAGCCAAATATAGATCCTAATTTATGATACTATCCTAGTCTTGCATAGCATATTCTAGACCCTATCTCAATCATCTCAGTCCTATTTAGCCTAAGTTACATTTCTCTTCATTTATTACTATTTTTAGAAAGGTTCAAATTGAAATTAAATTATAAAAATTAGTATCTTAATTATTACAATATTATTTACTAAATTAATTAACTTAGACCCTTAACTAAATTAGAAATAATACTCTAATATTTCAAAATTGTTAAATCATTTGGTGAACCTAACTTACTTCATTTATGCACAAAAACTTGAGGGTAAAGTCCTTGCTAATTTTTCCAATAATTTTTTGATTTTTTCCTTGCATATTTAAATAAAAAATTAGCATCAAATTTTAAAATTTTATAGTAATTAAAAAAAAAAAAAAATCTTCCAAACCCCATTTGCATACACTAGGTACTTTCAAATCAAAAAATTTCCAATAATTTTATGATTTTTTCCTTGCATGTTTAATTCAAAAATTAGCATCAAATTTTAAAATTCCATAGTAATTCTAAAAATAATTATTTCCTTCCAAACCATAGTTGCATACACTAGATCCTTTCAAATCAAGACTTTTCTAATAATTTTTTGATTTTTTTACCTACATATTTAAATGATAAATTCACCTTAATTTTTAAAATTCCTTAGTAAATTAAAAAAAAACCATTTTAAAACCCTAGTTATATATACTAGGTCCCAATTGCTTTTGAGGTATCACCTTACATGATTGTGAGCATTTGTATCCTTTTTATAAATATTATGGTCCACTATTTAGATTACATTTATTTAATCTTTTTTTCCATTATTCAGTTTGTTTTCCTTATGCCACCTAAGCTCCTTGCATCTCTTATTTTGAGATAAAGTGCAAGACTTAGTGGAAACCCTTCTAAACTCATTGAAATTCCTTTAACCTAACCATATACCATGGATAAACAACCAATTGAGGTTCCTATTATAGATCTTACACATCTAGATTACACCAATTTCCATGAGGATAATTTTTATAATGAGTAGTATGATAATAACAATGATGATACAAACATCAATGTTCATGACCCACCACATCAAAATATTGATCCACTTATACTTATTATTGACAATGAAGTTATACTCAACAAACATTTTATCTTACAAAGTTATCAAAGAAGACTCAGGGAATAACCCAATAGCCCTAAGATCATACTCTTATCTTAAAATCTATCATGGAAATAAAAAAGGCCAAATAAGTTGACATTACAAAGGAAACTATGTCTCAACAACCCCCTATAGCAACCCAACCTTCCTATGAGGTACCACTAGCTATGGCTAGTACATCTTTGTCTCTTGATGTGATATCCATTATGTAATAGATAAAATCTCTTTAATCTAAGGTGATAAATCTTGAGCAAGGTGCCTCTAGACCTACACAGGACTTGGATTTTTTTTGTTCTACTTCATACACCATTGGCACATCATATCACTTCTACACCCCTGCCACATGGTTTTGTTTAACCCTAACTCACTCTATATGATGTCAAGGAAGATCTAGAGACATATTTGGGATATTTTCACATAGCATGATTGGACTATATGCCAAATGACTAGCTACTAACCAAGTTATTTCTATGGAGTCTAAAGGATTATGATTTACAATGGTTTAATAGTTTACCAAATCAGTTAGTCAATTCATTCAATCCTTTAGCCGATATGTTCCTAGCTCATTTTTGCATCAACATTGGTAATAAGGTTTCTTATGCCCAATTTTTACAATAGAAAAAAAGGTCAAATGAGCATCTCTAAGATTATTTTCTTTGATATAAGACTATCTTGGCTAAGATGACTAGTCCTATGGCAGATCAAGAGTTAAAAGATCTCTTTAAATTGATTCTTCTACCAGATTTGCATGAGTCAATAATGTTCAAAAGATTATATTCCTTCACTGAGTTATGTCATACACTAAAGGAAAGGGAAGTCAAATTAATTTCAATGGGAAAACTCAAGTACATAATCATATCAGGAACAAAAAACAAGAGTAACAATAAAGTCCCATACAAAGTAAATGTCAATGATAGCAAGATTCAGAATTAACCTACAGTCAATGTAGCTTCATATCCCCTTAATGAATGGCTCCTTTGTGAACTTTTTCCAATCTACCAGTATCTCTAGCCATATTTTTACAATAGCTTTTGGAATTTAATATCATATCTCTCCCTCTTATTTGATAATTTAATCCAACAAATCTTCTTCCATGGGGATATGATTAGAATTCATTTTGTAATTTTCATAGGGCACTAGGCCACACAATAAATAGATACATTAGTTTTAAATACAAGATATAGGACTTGGTATATGGCAATGATATTGTCTTGGAACTTTAATTGAGCCTCTTTAGGCAAAGAAAACATAGGATAAAGCTTTGAAAATATTCTCAAATCCTTTTTGATAGAATTATAAACAAGAGATAGGGGATGCATCAGGTGTTCACCATGCATATCATACACATCATCCATTGGCTACATATCAGGCACATTTATTTGAGTCACATCTTTTGAGTAACATGATTTGTGTATACAATTCCATAGTTCCAGATAGACCTTCATTTTCCTTCTCATAGTAGGAGATAGTTAAGGATGATTCAAATCATCATACACTCTTTATCAGAGCTTACATTCATAATAATCTTATTCATAGTGTTCTCATAGATAATCAATCTAGCATGAATATGTGCATTATGAAATTATTATTTCATTTGGGATATTCATAGTAGGATATTACCCCAACAAACATAGTTATTAGTAGATTCAGTGGGCACATATAAAGTTCATTAGGTGAGATTATACATCCTCTATAGGTTGGTCTAACACATGTGGCCAAACCATTTACTATTGTTCCTAGTGAAGGATTTTTCTATATGTTACTTGGTTGACCATGGATTTACAAAATCTAAGTACTACCTTCTATACTTCATAGATGTTTGAAATTCATACATGCTAATCAAGTTGTTACAGTTGGTGGAGTTCCATATGAGTTACCACTCCCTACTTTAGAGCCATCTACTATTTTGTAGCCACCAATTTTAGTTTCACCACTAGTTTCAATTTCTCCACCAATTATAGTTCTTCTAGTTTAGATTCAGACATAGTTGAGGCCTCCATTGCCTACACAGAGAGTTCATACACTTTCACAGAGGTCTTTTATAGAGCAATCATATTTTTAGATATTTTAGAGCATTTATAGCATATACATCTTTCAGAGACATTGTCTCAACCCTTCCATTTTGCTTCATGATCATGCATGACCCCTCTCCTTGATACAAGACACCATAAGAAGTCTCCCATGAGACTCATCGGTTAGTATCTTTTTTTTTGTCTTGTTTATACATAGATTCTTTTTAAATTACTTGTATATAGTCTTCTCATGATTGATTATACATAGCTTATATTTAAAAATATAATAAAAATATAAAATTACAAAATAAAAAACATTCAAGTATTCTAAAAATCTAAAAACATTCAAATAATTCAAAAACATAAAAACTTTTCAATTGTATGCATTATCCATGATTTACATTTCTACTACCATGATAGACTTACATTTGATGTTTTATGCTATTGTTTATTGATTTGTATACATTACCATGATTCACTTGATAGTTTTTGAGTGTGTATAATGACATCTAGATCCTTGATTGATTCACTCTATCCATTGAAGGGGCATCCTACTTCTACATTCTAGATATACATTGATATATCTACCCCCTAGGGGCATCTTATACATGACTACACCATCTAGGTTATGTCATTCTTACACCACACACTCTAGTTATCATGTTGATGTATATTAATTACTAGCTTACGTAGATTACTTTATCAACACTCACTAGTATATAGCACTTGTGTATTTCTTAGTGTTGGTTGAATATTTTGTCTATCAGCATATTGGTAAACACAATAGGTCTTATCAGCCAAAGCAAGAAGATTAGTCATCCTAATGTGTAATTTTATCACATTAGAAGGAGACTTCTCACTCATCTCATCAAGGGGAGGTTCCCTATGGATATGTTATGTATATGTATAAATAGAAAATAATAATACTCAAGGGTAGGGCCAGACATCCATCTCTCTTTCTTCAGAGATGATGTATACAAAACAAAGGAAAAACTCAAGGGAATGATAGACAACTCTTCTCTTGTTTCAAGAAAAATTATTCAGCCAGCCATAAGAATACTCCTGGAAATTAAAGTAGAGCATAACTAGGAGTATGAGAACCAACAAATCAAGACACAACACAAAGTTTATACCTAAAATACTCAAGAGTGATATACGAAGGGAAATGAAAGCTCAAAGTCTTCTCGAAGTCCTTTACACAACAATGAAAAAGCAAACACACTGAAGGCAGCTATGGGGGCACAAAGCCTCTCCACAGTTGATTCTTCAGGACACCTTTCTGACTAATTTACTAATCCTGCTTATTAAATTAATGAAACAAAAAATATATCACAGCACAAAGTTTGAAAAAATCCCTTGTTTTCATCAATAAAATATGATTAACAGACTAAGCACAAAGTCTCAATGATGCCTCTCAATTTCAGTAGAGTTTCATTCAGATTGTCAAAAAGAAGATACATTTACAATGAAAGAAAGTCCCTCATATAGCCATTTCAAGGACTTGAGAGTAGTAATACATCATTTTGCATTGGAATCTGTTAAGATGACATGCTAGAACTTAGGGGTGCTTTACCCATTTGATTTTATCAATGAAAGGAAATAAGTCGCGCTTATTGAAAGTTTGTAACTTTTAATGTTCCACCTGGCGATCTAATCTTATCTTCGTCATTCCTCCTTGTCTGGCTAATTGAATCAGGTCCTAGATTTAATTTACTATTTTGTTCTTTCTTTGCTTTCTACTAGTCTTGGCTTTGAGATCTATGATTGTATTTTGGTCTGCATGTTTAAAAGATCAATGGCTAATTCACTGTGTTGAATTTGACATTTTTGGGTGCGACATTCCTTTGTCTTCTTTTGGCCGTTCTATTTGGCACTTTTCTAGATTAGACTTTCCCTTCGAGCCTTGAGAAATGACCCATTTTGAGTTTGAATAGCCTCCCACAAGGATATCTATCCTTTGATCAGTCTTTAAATGGCTTTTCAGGCTTCTTTGGGTGACCCTTCAGATATCCCCCAGGCTTATCTTATGTTTCCTCTTGCAAAAAATTTCCTAAGGAAAATTCCTACGGACAAAAAGTATGGGGAAATAATTTTAAATGCCTTGAACAAATCTAAAATAATTATCTTTTGGCTTCCTTGAAAATGACCATTCCAAAGGGTGCTTTTATCGATTAAGTGTCCTTTGTAAGGGCACTTGTCCTTCAGGAAGCTTCCTTTTGCATTGAATCACCCCTTTAAACTTTGGTGATGAACCATTTTGTTGAAACAAGACATTAGACCAACTGTTTGAACTAACCGTTAAACCAAGGCTTTGAACCTTTTCGTTGAACCAAGACGTTGAACCAAATTTTGGTTCAACGGTTCAAACAAAGCCTTAAACTGACTAACAAACCATTTGATTGAACCAAAGAATGAATCAAGGCGTTGAAGCTGAGTGGATGAACTAAATGTTGAAACAAAGTGTTGAACCACTTGATTGAACCTACAGAAGTTGTGAAGCTTGTTGAACTTGAAGAAATGAGCCTATTTTCAGTCTGTAGATTTCTAAAAATCTTGAAAAATGAGGAATTTGAATGCCCAAGACAAAATTTGGAAAGGGAAGAGATAATTTTGGTCTATAAGACCAAAATAATTCAAATGTTGTCCCAAAAATAGCTGACATTTTTGGGGGACAACAGTTGGCTCCAGTTGGGGAACTTCTGTCAATTGCAAAATGAATTGAAAGGAGTAGAATCCAGAATCTCTAGTGTCTTCAAGTATGCCATTGGGTTATGGAGTCATGCTACCCAGAAATGAAAGGCATCAAAAATGGAAACAAATAAAACAAAATAGAATTAAAAACTATACAAATATACATATATATATATATATATATATATATATATATATATATATGCAATGATCTGATACTTCAAGAATTGAAGTATTTCAGATGCTGCTTCTTGAGAGACAGTGAAAATAGTGAGCCATCTTGGTAAACCAACAAGAAGACATTTTTTCCCCAAAAACGATGATGGGCGAATGAAACTCTCCACCAGGAAAGCAATTTTCTGCATCTTTCTCTTGGTCTTCTCTTCTTTTTGCTCTATGGCAGGACATGATCTTCAAATTGAAAACCATAACTCCCTGCTCTCCCTACAAAGGGATCCTTTGCCTGATTTTGATTTGTAGCAGCATGGTCCATTACCATAATTGATTATTCTTCTAGTTCAATCTAGCATATGATTGGATTATCCATATCAAACTCCTGACAAACTATCAGCTTAACATCTCCTTTGATGTGAAGGAGTTTGACTTCTTCATCTTGAGTAATCTTCAATCTGAGCAATAGAGATTTGCATCTAGCTATGTTGAAGGTGTTGTTGACTTGAAAATTGCATGAAAGAAGAATATTTCCTTGAGGAGATATCAACACAATCTCAACTTCCTTACTGGTGGAAGAATTGATGTCATCATCAGAAGTTGATCTCTTATTAGATTTATCTTCATTAGAGATGGAAGATCCTTCCTTATTTGTATTCCACCCTACTAATTCTTTTGATGCCTTGTTTGGATCAAATCCTAGATTACCAGCTACAGGACTTTCATCAACTGAGACATGAGCATCCTCTATGGTCAAGAAGTAATTACCCCTACCTGAAGGCTCAAATAGAATTTTAGCTGTAGGGGCCAAAGTTTGGGTGACCACAATTTTTACCTCAGACAAGTCCGCACCTAGTTCTCCATCAATGTCTAACTGCTCAAGATTGGCTTGTAGGGATTCAAACTCAGTCATCTAAATTTTGGATTTCTTGACATGGTTAATCATGTCAAATGACTGGAATGGGCTTGGAAGAGAAGATGGGAGTTCATCCTTTTGATTTTTGGGAGGGGGAGGATTGGTTTGTGAAGTTGAAGTAGAAGGTGCAGAGATGTTTGATGTACTTACTTCTTTGGTAATCACCAGGTCCTTTGATTGAAAAGGAAGAGGGGTTCTTTGCTCAACAATTGAAATTGATGGTTGGGGTTACTCCTCTGTCTTCTCTTTGTTAGCTGCTAACTGATTCTGGGACCTGGTGAATACTGCGTATGATCCTTTGATTGCTTCACCTTCACTTCTGAGTTCATCCTGATAATTTAGGAAACCAATGTGGGAGTTGCTAGCTAATTCTTCTAGATCCTCCCTAAAGACATCAGTGCCATTTTATTGCTCTAACTTAGGTTGGAAATAGGAAACATGCTCTATTTCTAGATATCCAACTACCAAGTTTGTTGGAGGTGCTTCAAGGGTAGGATTCCTCTGTGGGGGAGGAAGATGATTTTGTTGCCCTTGACTTTTGGCAGCATTGCCTTGATATGGCTGATTAGGGAATGTCCTCCTTGGTATATCTTTATATAAAGGAGCAAAAACCATACTTTGTGCCATTTTCCTTTTCAAGGCTAGCAATTCATTTGCTAGCTTTTGCACCATTGGATCAGTGGTGTTTGTAGATGAATATTCAGAAGATGATGAAGCTTTATTTTTGTTAGGATCTCTCCTTATCTTTCCTACCAAGATAAGGTCATATTCTAGCTCAGTATCCAAGTCTTGAGTAGCCTCAAGGTCTATGTGTCTAGCTCATCTCAATATAAAACTCACTTCAGGCAATTGTGAATTGATGAAGAAACACATGAGATTCTGAGGTGTCGGTTGGGTGATCATGGGAATCCTATGCCTCAGCTTGTTGAACTTGGCAATGAAATCCCTCATAAGTTCATGGGGTTCCTTCTTCATCTGTTTGAGCTAGGCCAGCAAGGCATGTGCATCTTCTCTGGGCTTGAATCTTGCTTCGAACTTGGCTTTAAGTGTATCCCAGTCAGTCACTGATCTGAATTGCAGATGGTAGAACCAATCTACAATAGCACCTTGTAGGTTCTCCACAGAAACCCTAACTTCCACGTCTTCAAATTCCATCCCTATCACACCATAGGCTATGGTGAAGGCTACAATGTGTTCATCAGGATGGACTCTTCCATCACCAAAAAATTTGGGGAAATTCTTCCTTGAACTGAGTGGTAGCTCATGCAGGGGTGGAGTTAGATTTAGTGGACCAAAAGAGTTACCCCAGGGGCCTCAAACTGCCATGATCAGATTATGAAGAATAGGGATAACACATCTGAGTGGAGTTGCCAGATTATAGGACAAAAATGGAAAAGAAATTAGCCTTGCTTTAGCTTAAAGCTTGAGGCTTCAAACTATGCTTTTTTTACCAGTATCTCTAGTTTTGCAAACCAGATAATATAATGGAAATGGATAAAAATGGTAAGGCTATAAATGGATAATGGGTAAGACCTAGATGGGATTCACTAGAATATATAATGGATAAGGGAAGGAATTGCTTCAATGTGAAACTTGAGGCTTTAGACTACACGTTCTTCCCCAATGGAGTCACCAAAAATTGTTGGTTGAATATTTTGTCTATCAGCGTATTGGTAAACAAAATAGGTCTTATCAGCCAAAGCAAGAAGATTAGTCATCCTAATGTGTAAGTTTATCACATCAGAAGGAGACTACTCTCTCTTCTCATCAAGGGGAGGTTCCCTATGTATATGCTATGTATATGTACAAATAGAAAATAATAATACTCAAGGGTAGGACCAGACATCCATCTCTCTTTCTTCAGAGATGATGTATACAAAATAAAGGAAAAACTCAAGGGAATGACAGATAGCTCTCCTCTTCTTTTAGGAAAAAATATTCATCCATCCACAAGAATACTCTTGGAAATTAAAGTAGAGCGTAACTGGGAGTATGAGAACCAACAAATCAAGACATAGGATAAATTCTGTACCTAAAATACTCAAGTGTGATATACGAAGGGTAATGAAAGCTCAAAGTCTTCTCAAAGTCCTTTACACAGAAATGAAAAAGCAAACACACTGAAGGCAGCTATGGGGGCACAAAGTCTCTCCATAGTTGATTCTTCAAGACACCTTTCTGACTAATTTACTAATCCTGCTTATTAAATTAATGAAATAGAAAAGATATCACAGCACAAAGTATAAAAAAGTCCCTTGTTTTCATCAACATAATATGATTAACAGACTGAGCATAAAGTCTCAATGATGCCTCTCAATTTCAGCAGAGTTTCATTTAGATTGTCAAAAAGAAGATGCTTTTATAATGAAAGAAAGTCCCTTATATATCCATTTCAAGAAGGAATCAGGAATAGTAATACATCATTTTGTGTTGGAATCTGTTGAAAAGACACGTTGGAACATAGGGGTGCTTTACCCATTTAATTTTATCAATGCAAGGAAATAAGTCATGCTTATTAAAAGTTTGTAACTTTCAATGTTCCACATGGCGATCTGATCTTATCTTCATCGTTCCTCCTTATCCAGCTAATTGAATCGGGTCCTAGATTTAATTTATTGTTCTATTCTTTCTCCACTTTCTGCTGGTCTTGGCTTTGAGATTTGTGATTGTATTTTGGTCTGTATGTTTAGAAGATCAATGGCTAATTCACTGTGTTGAATTTGACATTTTCAGGCATGTCATTCCTTTGTCTTCTTTTGGATTTTCTATTTGGCACTTTTCCAGATTAGACTTGCCCTTTTGAGCCTTGAGAAATGACCCATTTTGAGTCAGAATAGCCTCCCACAAGGATATCTATCCTTTGGTCAGTCTTTAAATGGCCTTTTAGGCTTCTTCAAGTGACCTTTTGGATATCCCTTCAGCTTTTCTTATGTTTCCTCTCGTAGACATTTTCTCAGGGAAAATTCCTGCAGACAAAAAGTCTAGGGAAACAATTTTAAATGCCTTGAACAAATTTGAAATAATTATCTTTCAGCTTCCTTGAAAATGACCCTTCTGAAGGGTGCTTTTATCAATTAAGTGTCCTCTGCAAGGGCACTTGTCCTTTAGGAAGCTTCCTATTACATTGAACCACCCCTTTGAACTTTGGTGATGAACCATTCCATTGAAACAAGACATTGAACTAGCCATTTGAACTAACCGTCGAACCAAAGCTTTGAACCTTTTCATTGAACCAAGATGTTGAACCAAATTTTGGTTCAACAGTTCAAACAAAGCTTTGAACTAACTGATGAACCATTTGATTGAACCAAAGAATGAATCAAAGTGTTGAAGCTGAGTGGATGAACCAAATGTTGAAACAAAGCATTGAATCGCTTGATTGAACCTATAGAAGTTGTGAAGCCCTTTGAACTTGAAGAAATGAGCCTGTTTATAGTCCATAGATTTTTGAAAAGCTTGAAAAATGAGGAATTTGAATGCCCAAGACAAAATTTGGAAAGGGAAGAGATAATTTTGGTCTGTAGGACCAAAATAATTCAAATGTTGTCCCAAAATAGCTGACATTTTTGGGGGACAACACTTAGTATACATGTCTTGCATACTTTGATATCTTGATTTGATTAGTTAGATGTGATTATATTTACATTATATTAAATTCATTCCTTTATTGCTTTACATATCTAGATGTGATTGCATTTATTTTTTCCTATTTTATCTCCTGTTTGTTCCTTAAGGCATTTGCCAATGTCCTTTTCTTCTATTCTTGTGTGTGCCTTAGGATATTTGCCAATGTCCTTTGCCTATACTTTTCTCTGTGATTGTGGCTTTCAGACAAACCTTGTTTATTTCCAATTGTATATGTATGTGGAATTTTAACATGCCTCATTTGGTTTATTTCTTGTTTGAGTGACATGTGATTATGTCCCTTGTTTTCTTGGCCCCTTGACCACTCTTGTATGTTTCTTACTCCTTTCCTTGTGTGCTTTTTCAATTGTTTACAATGCCATGATCCACATCATGTATTATCTTGATTTCTTGGATGCCATGATGGACATAATCCTCTATCCCTCCTTGATAATTGACAACTAATAACTAACATTTCCATTTTCAATTCAGTATATTACACATGTTATTACATTGTTATATCTATTTAGGCATACCCTTGTTGTTCTAGCAATCTCCATTATAAACCATGTTATATCTTGAGATATATTGTAAATTATCATTGATATATCATGTATATTCATAGCATAACACACTTTTAGATTTTTTTTATTTTGAAGGTAGTCATTGTAGGGTCTTCATTTTTACCCTCAAAAGAGGGGGTATCAAATAAGGGGTTTTATCATAGAGATTAGAGCTCCTACGAGTCAAAAAAGTAGATTTCATAACACCTAGAATAGTATCCAAACTTCAAATCAAGTATAATAAAATAGGTAGATAGTGTAAATTATAAAACAATCATCATAATCATCTCAGGACAATAGTGCTAATATTGGACTATAGTGATAGATAGCAAGGTGCCCATTTTTGGTGTTCCTATCCAAATAGAAAAAAAACTACATTTTCTATAAACATATAGAAAAGTAAGTATATTTATAGTTTTTTCAACAATAGTTTAGTTTAGAATTAGTATTTTTAGTACTATTTTTCTTAGAGAATCTAGATATATGGGTTATTATGTACAACATGATGGCTCCCACTTCTAGTTTTAGATTAGGCAGTTGGTATAATTTCTAGATCAGAATCCATGTTTCAAACACAAATGATTGGGGGTAATGTTCATGGCACATTTGACTTCTTTTATTTATAATTTTAGTACATTACCCATGTGTTTTTATTAATTTCATGCCTTATTCCATATGTAGGTGGTTGGCATCATTTTTTAGTGGCTTCCATATAAGCCTATTGCCCAATTTTAAAGTGGCTTTCATACAAGCCAAATCTCCACCTTTTTCAACTGGCCAAGAGTGGAATATTTTATAACACACATTTAGATATGCATGCCACATTGTCATATTATATAAAATTCATGGGCTTTAGGAGCCATCTCATATGACACACATTTCATATCATTATCAGTTCATAGCTTCACTTCATGCGGCAACAATGGAGCCAAAGGACTGGATAGCTTTTATATTCTTGATCCACCTACTTAGAGGGATTGGAAACATGGTAAAAACATCAATTATCACATACATGACCACCTAGCTTCACTTAGTGGGTAAAAATAAGATAAAGGGCCAAACTTTGCATTCTTGAGCCACTCTCAGAGAATTGAGCACTCAACTCTGTTATCAAGATTACTCTTGGTAAAACACATACCCAACATTACTCATCATAATATAATATCACAATAGGTTTTTTATTGGTTCATGTACTCAGTGAGGTATATTCATTCATTTCTCTTCTTCTCTCTCTTACCTAGCTTTGTACATTCTTATTTTAGATATAGCTTATCTAGTAAGAACTGATCTGCTCTTCATATTTTCTTGTATATTTACACTTCATATCATTCTCTCTCTATGCACACCCAACATCACATAGCTTCATGAGCTTCACCCTTATTGTAATTTTAGGTATGATTTCTATTTTTCCTTTATCTTAGTATTTCACTTTGCTGCATCACTAGAATAAAAGAGGGGCAAATGTAGTCATATAAAATGTGAAAATTGGTAACTTGAGTGTGACTTATGACAACCAACCCATAAATACCTCTTTATTTCTATCATGAAAAGTATAGTCGCATTTTAAATAATTCTAAATCATCCATAGCCTTTCAGATAGTGATTCTACCTCCTCCAGGCTACTTTTTCTATCATAATTCCATCCCCCTAGGTCCTATACCTTTAGAACAATAGTGCCAAACTTGGACTATAATGTTGGACTTGTTGACCAAATTTGACCACAAGCAAAATTTGGGTTAACCCATACTATATTTAACTCTTAAATAAGGTTTCATATGTCCTATGGGGTCTCTTATTGTCTTATATGTCCACTTACCCTTTCCCTAGTCCCTACTAAAACTCACCTCCCTTCTATTGACCTTGTAAACCAAAGTTAGCATTGGTAAACCATGATAAAAATTATTTAAAGGATAAATTTATTTTTTAAATTTCCTAAAATGGTCTTTGATATGTTTCAATGTGTTTACAAGTCATAAATTGGCCACTTGATAGGTCTCATGTGCAAAAAAAGCTCATTTGGTTCCCTTTTCAACTCAATTAAATGAACTTTAAGGACTTTAAAGTTAAAATATTTGTCACCAAGGTGGATGATAACATGGATAAGGTCAAATCATGTTAGATTCAGTTAGGTGATAGTTACAAGTTAGTTTTATCAGACAAATGGTAGTTTTTCTTAAAAAATAGGCCATTTCTAACACTTGTACAAAATTCTCAAGTTAACTTTCAGATAAAAACATGGTGGTGTCAACATTAAAATCCCCAAAATCCATTTACACATTTGGTTTGCATAAATAATGTCAAAAGGTTCATTTCTAACTTATTTTCCTTCATTTTCACCTTGCAAGCTTAAGAGGAGTAGTTTAAAACACTTTCTATATACCATAGAGGTGGATTCAAGAATAATGATTCTATAGTTTTATATTAATTTTATTTAACTTCAAATACATAATAATAACTCTCATATGTGGGCTCCTTCTTCATGAACAATCAATTACACTCTAGGCAAGTTTTTATGAAATTACATTCATAAGGGGTATGGTTGTGCATATGTTTCTTATTTTTAGGAATCAATGGATATATATGATCTTGATTAAGTGTTTCTATGTTTTAATAAGGAAATATCTGTGGTGTTATAATCATCCAATACTTCCTCTCTCATTTCCCTTGAAGGAGATTTCCATGTTTGCTTATTTTTCATGTTGACAGCCATAAGTGTGTAATTTGAATTTTATCAACATGGAAGGGGATCCATGATGATGTTAGTATTATTGTATTCATGTTATAAATATACCATAATTTAATTCTATTTTTATGTATCAAATTAGCATGTCTTCAAGGTAAATAGCCAAATTTCCTTGTTTACTATCTAGTTAGTTCACAGTCATCTTACTTGAGCTTCAAGAGGTTGTACAAAGGTATTAATGGTGAATACATGGTGTAATTCATGAATTATACTCTACCATACCAAAAATATCATATATTTCATGCCATGGAGTTTAATATGCCATGCTAAGTAGAATTTTCCTTCAAAATAATGATTGGACTATATTGGTCTCTCCATCCCTAAATAGACCAAATAGAGATCCTAGAACTTTTTTGGGATAATATATGCCATGAAAATATGAGTTTCCAATGTCCTTGATTATTTGGTATATTATCCATATTCACATACAATTACCATGATAATTTTTAGTGGGAAAGAGTAAGAGGAAAATTGTCATTGAGATCCTCAAAATTGTCAACAAACCACTGAAAAAGGGTAGTGAAACTTACTAGGTGTTAATGGAAAAGTGAATTTGCACTTCAATTTGATGATACTAAGCTATGAAATCAAGTAATATAAATATAAAATATTTAAAATATTAATATTGAGATAATATGATGAAGATAAGGTAGATCTTGATGTTTTGAGACCTCTTAAGCAACCCTCTATCTGAACAAGCCTAGAACAAACATCTATAGCCAACATATTAGATAGTGATCTAATTTGACTTATACATGGTGTTTTTAAGGTTAAAATGTGAAAATTTTGGTTCAAATCAGGTAATTTGAATCTAAATTCAATTTTAAGGGACCCTACCACACCTTGAATAAGTTTAAAATGGCCTAAAATAACCTATTGGCCTATACATTGCAACATACAACTGAGGTAAATGTGAGTTAAACGTAGGGTTTTACTTATACCAAATGAGTTTTTATTGTTATAATTGGATTATATTAATGAAATGGATCTCATATGAAACTTAAATACACCTAGTACAAGTGTTTACAAATCTAAATTAACCTACATGCATGGCAAATGGTCTCAGTTCAGTCAAGGTAGGGGGCATCCTAATTGAGGATCTAATTATGAATTGATGTATAATTTGAAGGATTATATGAAAATTAAATAATTATGATGGTATTATGACCTAATTATCATGTAAATAAGGTCAAAAAACATCAAATAAATCTCAAATAACCAACTATTGGTAGAATCCTAAGAGTGTCTCAGTCCTTAACAAGCAGAGGCATGATCTTGAGAATGAAAGATAGATTGGTGAAAAATATAGAGATTATATATAAAAATGGTTAATTATCACTAAAATTATATTTTTAAAATCAATTTTTTTTTTTAAATTATGCTATTAAATCATAAACCAAGCTCAAAATAACCTATAGCTAAGCCTAAAACATCAATTCCCCTTCTAGGCAGCCATAAGACCTAGTCTAGGTTTCCGAAAGCATGAAAGGTATTTGAGGGTCCAATAAGATATGAAATTATTTCAATAGGTTATTTAAGGTATTAATTATCTCTAAATGAAATTAAAAATATCAAAGTAACCTCCATTTTTCTCCAAATATAACCTATGCCATGCTTACCCTCACAGTTTGCCTACTCATAAAGTCTACCTAGCAAATGTTAAGAGTTTGGTGGTATATCCTTGGATTTTAATGATAAAATTTGGTAAATAGTACCATTTTTGGTTTAAAAATATTATAAAATGATAAAAATTTCAAGGAAAATAGGGAAAACCCTATCTATTTTGTCTCAGAGCAGGGGCAATTTTCTCATGCATGAGGATGACAATTTTGGGGAAAATGGTGAAATTAATAAGCCATAGGTAAATATAACCATGGATTATTTTTGGAAAATATGTAAAACATAATTTTAGAGGAAAAAAATCTTTATATGATTCTTGGAATAAAATTTTTTACCATATAATAGAAAGGTTACAGTCACTATGGCAAGGAATGGTAAGCAAAAGGCTTGGTAAGGATGGTCATTTTCATTATTGACCTTAGTTAAAATTCTTAACTGATTTTATAATGATTATGGGATTATTTTAGAATTTTAAAATCATTATAAGATGAAAATAAAGCTACTAGAGCCTCAATTTTGGACAAGGGTGTAGAAAAACCTTTTGACAAGGTCTAGGCCTAGTTGCTAAATAGAGGTCATCTTAATTTTTAGCTAATGAGAAGCCATTAAAAAAATTGAGGCATGTTTTTGAGATGTATACATAGTTTTTTAAACTATTGGTTTTCAATAAAATCTATTAATAAGCCAATGCTTAGTTTAAAAGCTCCCAAACCCTCACAAAATGCATAAAATAGCTTGAATGGCTGAGTTAAATAGCAAAAAACTTTCATGAGCTTATGCATGAGGTCTCAAGGCTTTTATGTAATATAAAGAAGGTACTTGAGCATAAATTAGTGTAATTTAAAGAGAGTTATAATGTGTATATATTATGAACAAAGGCTAAGAGGGCTAATGACCTCAAAACCATTGCCAACCATGCTTTAGTACTTGATGGTGGAAATCAAGCCAAAAGTGAGCCTAAATGGATTAATTTGACCATGAGTGATGAAGATTAGTTTTTTCCGAATCCATGAGGATAAAATAAATGGAAGAAAATTGTATGAAATCTATATAGGTGATGTAGGAAATAGGTTTTCTTAACATTTTCTTATTTTTTGCATGCCCTGAAGATGATCAATGGATGATAATCACTTTGGAGGATAGATTAGGACTTGTATCAACTCTCCATGAAATTTTTAGATCTTGGGAATGCTCACAAGTTTCCCTTAAAGAATATCACTTTAGCCAGTCTAAAGTGGCATCTAAAATGACATAGTGAACATAGTGGAAACTCAAGTTGGAGGATTTTTAAGATGTTTATGATGAAACCAAGAATATGGGGTGTCCTAAAATGTATTCAAAGACCCTTATTATGGATAAATTAGTAAGTATGAAAAAATTATAGTGCTAAGTGTCAAGGAATGCCTATTGGAGAGTGATCTTGATGATAGGGATGATTGAGCTTGTGTGACAAAATTCCATGATCAATAAAACTCCTAATTCAAGTGAAGCCATATTTTTAACTCCCTCTCCTCATCACACATGAGACACTTTTCCTAACTTTATTTGTAATGCTCAAAAGGAAGTCTATGATGAAGGTAGTTTATAAGAGAGAATGATTGAGAAGATTTTCTATGCCACACTTAGAGAAGAGGCTAATTTTGGATGAGATGATGTGTAAATTAGTTTCATGACTCGTTTTCCATTGCATCCACATGTATTATAACTCATTCTCACCTTTGGACACTTGTCCTTTCACCTCTTCAACTTCTCTCTTATCTCTCTTCTTCCAGGTTCTATAAATGTGAGCCATTTTGGCTATTATAAAGGAGACCATAGTTGGTATGGTGAAGCCCTACTAATATGACATTAAAATTTGTATTTTAAAATTGAATGCAACTCTAATTCCAAGTTTTGAACATTTTTTATAAGTGTGTGAGTGATTTATAATGGAGCTAAGTGATAGTATCATCGTTACTCCCTTTATCCTTCATGTTTAAGCAATATTTCTGATTTTAACAGGTCATGTGAAGGGTGTTGAATGTATTAGGATCTTATTAAATTATGAAATTGTCTCTATGATGTGAAATCTACCCCTAGATCAATTATATTATTGATTGTCACAAGTATGCTACCTTCACATTGAAACAATATGTTAGGATCCTTTAATGCATATAATAGGTCTTGGAAAGCATTATTATTTAGTATAAGTCTAATAGTCTGTGGAATATGTTTTGTTGAATCACCTCTTTAGTTTAGTTTTCATTTTATGAAATCTTCTAACTCTGTTCATAAATAATCATTATATTAGGTGATAGACATTCAAAGAAGAATCTAGGGAGATAGCCCTTATAATCTATAGATTCATTTGTCCTTCAAATCCCCAAAATTTGAGAGATGATTCAATGTTGCATCAAATTGTATGATATTTAATATAGTGTCTTAGGGTGTGGAATTTTATGACAATGATTCTAACATGCTTAGTGGGATAGTTGGTCCTAATTGTTTCCATGTCAAGGTGAATGTTGTTCATGACAAGCTTGAGGTTGTAGAAGTGTTTCTAATCTAGCATTTAGCAACTCCAAAAGTTTATAATCTATATTTAAATATCAATTTGTTCACATTCTACTTCATGGTCTTCACTAGATAATCTTCTAGTAGAGCATTCAATCAAGTCCCTCTATTTGAAGCTCCTCTTGAAGAACAACATCTTGAACCATTCTTAACATTTAGAGATCCCAAACAAGAAGGTTTTGAAGAACAAGAAGAAGAAGTTAAAGAGATAAGAGATCAAGAAGAGGAAGAAGATATGGTTAGGTAACATCAATTTCTATCCTTCAACACCCAAAATCTAATTAACCTTCTTGCATATGATCCTATTCCTCCCAGGCTACCAAAAGTCTACCTAGCTTTAATGGAGAGGGTCCTATTACCCCATCTAAACACATTAGGGACATTTCAAAAAATTTAACTTCCATAATATCACCCAAGCTGATGTATATATTAGACTAATTTCCATGTCTCTAAAGGGTAAGGCATTTTATTGGTATAAGACATTAGAAGGTGGTTATATTACTAATTGGGATGAATTTAGAGAGTTGGTGAATAGGTTTGAGAATAAGAGTGACCATAATTCACTAATTTACTAGATTAATCTGATAAAGAGAGGTCTTAATGAGTCCATAGGAGATTTTAATGAAAGGTTTCAAAGGATATGACATAGGTTGCCACCTATCATGAGGCCTCCTCCAAGCTTTGTATTCCCCACCTATCTCAAGCCTATTGGCACTAATGTGGTAGTAATGTTTTAATAAATGGGAGGATTTACTTTACCTGAGGCATATGATATAGCTATTGAAGCTAATAATATTTTGATACAAGCTAGGAAACTACCCTAAAGAGTTTCCATGCCTTTGTTGTCTCATAATTCAGTTGAAGCTCCAAGTATAAAAAAAGTTCCAAATATGAATGTCAATCCTAAAACCACTCCCAAGAAGGTGGATAATGCTATAGAAAAATATTAAATGATTAAATCATTTTAAGATCAACTCAAACAAACTCAATTGAATGTAATTATTCCACCCAATCCCTAATATTATCCTTCAAAAAACTATAGACCTCCACCCCAATATAATTAACAAGGAAGAGGAAAATCTCAACAAGGTTTCAATAGGTATACCAATTCCTATAATCCTATTTCCACTCCATCCACAAAGGCTATTGTTATAGTCCATAATAATCTAGTCCAAAGAGAGGAAAATTTGGATCATTATGGACAATTTTAAGTTCAGTATGGGTATGATGATGGAGAAGGTTGTCAAACCTTAGCAGCATAAGAAGGAGATCCTCCTTGCCTCACATATAAGAAGTACATCTCATGCAAAAGGATACTCATGGAAAATGTAGCAACCAAGTTACCATTCTTATGAACTTTCAAAATGAGTATAACTATGTGTTGAACTAAAGTACATCAATTTTATCCAGCCCAAGAGCCAAAAGGGGAGCTTTAGGAGATGTTTCGTAATCACATGTGACTCCAAGTAATGCCTTTCCAAGGCCACAAGGTGTGAATCCTAATGTAACACCTCCTACTAGTCACATTCCTCATCAAACTTAGAATGTAAGTAAGGTTTTCAAGCCTATAATGCATCAAGTTCAAGCTCCCTCGCTGCCTTCAAGAATGTAAGAAAATGTGAATGCTTCCCCTCTAAACATTTTTTTTTTTTAATAATACCAAAACAAGTATATCTCTTTGGGAAGTCTTGCATATGTCTAGTCAAAAGGAAATCCTACAAGAGTAAATTTTGAACATCAAAGAAGATGTACATGTGTCTTACACATTCCCCTCATGGAAATCATTCAATGAAGGCATATATAAAATGAAGGAGTTGCCATTTTAAGAGACACCTAGAAGAGCTTATAAAGTTGTTAGATGAAAAGATATGCTCCTAAGATATATGCAAGGTTAATTTATTCACCCTCCTACCATCTCCCTCTTGGATAAAGAGACTATTTTAAAAATAATATAAGAGGATCTTGTAGTCATAGGTGAACCTAAAGAGGAAAATTCAAGTTTCTATGATGAAGAGATCATAATAGGCAACCCACTTCATTCAAAAGGGGAATAATTAGGTTTAGACAAACCTTTTTGGTATGGATTTGACATTAATGAACTAGATCTTGATGAGTAAAATCCTCAAATCTAAAATAGAGTAGACCTTGAATAGATTGTTGAAGGTCCATTTTACATAGATGAAGAAGAGGATCAAAACCAGGAACCAGAGGTTGGGTCACTTTAGGATAAGTTACCAAATGAGGGAAGACCTGATAGTTTGGAGCTAGAAGAAGGTAAACTAGACCTTAAGCAAGAAAAATGTGTTTTTAGACCTTGGATGTTCAAATTAACCCTCACTTGTTGTTGAAAAACAAGATTAAATATTGAGTGTTTAAATAATGTAGTTTAATGAACAACCACTTTGCATGATGGAATAGGACCTTAAGGGTGAACAAAGATATCAAGATGAGAATGTGCTTCAATGAGAGGGTCCTAATCAAATCAAGATCAACTTTCATACATAAATAAGTGAAATGTAGTTGGGAGACTTTTTTGAGGTCTTGAGATCAGGCTATGGTCTTCTCCAAGGAGACTATGATCTGATTGTGCCTAAGGAGAATAATGATGGAGTAAAAAAGTGTAAGAATGAAGTAAAACCTGATTTATCAATGTTTGTATTAAAAATGTGATGTCCTATTAGGGACCTAGATCAATTATAATATGAAAAGGAGAATCCATCACTTGTGATTAATTCATAGCTTAATGTTGAGCATGAAAAAGAGACAAACCAACTTGCATATCCACTCTAAGATGCTTGTATGTCCAATAAATCATATTGGGTAGGTAATTTTTTATTTTTTATTAATCTTTGAGAATTAAACCACCAATATGTTAAATATCTAATAAATCATATTGGGTTGCTTGCCCTCAAGTATGTAATGCATATTAGATTAGTAAGAAAGGGTAGTTATTTTATACAACTAGTCAATGGTTTTGTATAGGTTCCATTCTAATTGTTTAGTTTAGGGTAGGTAGATTTTATGCTTTCCTCTAAATGCCTTGTGAATATTTTATTTTATTTATATTGGTTCCCTTTAATAAGTTCTTTGGGTACTTTTTTTTTGCCCTTGTTTCAAGAGGAGTCATTTGGAGGGGTAGCCTTGTATTATTTCATGTCAAATGAGAGTAGAGACTTATTAATTGATGCCTAAAGGATTAGATAAGTCAAATATTCTAAGTTCTCAATCATATCAGGCATGTTTCCCAATTGAGTTGCCAAAGATGTTGGCCAAATTTGGCCCACATATAAAACATTGCCTAGATCTAGAGGGAGAAGCAGAGTAGAGTCTTAGTTGAAGAGTGATCCAAAAATTGATGGATTAGATGGGATTTAGGAAGACCTAATGACATTTTAAATATTTTGAAACACTTTAATTAGGATTAAAGTGTGAATTTGGTGACCCTACATAGCCAGACCATCACAACATGTCATGCAAAATTGAATAGGTCAATCTAATTGCACATTTGATAAATTCAATTAAGAAGCCTCTTAGAGATAAATGATTCCATGGACATGAAATTATTTATGCATAGATAATCCTCTATAGATTTCATTTCTTGATGATCTCACTATCTCAAGATATAAAGCTTCAAAGTTAGACTTGTAGAATGAGACTTGCACATAGACTTCAAATTTGAGCTATGAAAAATAGCCATTTAAATTAAAATATTCCTTGAATGAATGTACAAGTGACAAGTGTCTAAATATTGGGAGCTAAGATTAGATCTAATGGTGAGAAATGATTTTATAGATGTCAGCGGGTCTTAAAAAACCAATGGTACATATTTTATCATTCATTGAAGACCAATGATAAGAATCAAGTCAAAAGGTCAGAGTGAACATAGAACTAACAACTATCAAGATCTTAGGTGCCAAATATAATACCTAATGGTTCACATAGAATTATAATATGAATAGGCCTAAACAAAATGATGATGTACATTTCATTATGTAAAGGCATATCAATGGTGAGTGATGGGTCAAAGGGTCAATGAATCTTGAAGACAAATGCATGGGTGACAAGTGTCTCAACCATGATAAACTAGTAGAAGATCTACATCTCACATGCATTCATATTGAATGATATAATTACATGAGAGAGTATATCCGATGGTTCTCATCCAATGTGGATCAAAGATTGATGGTCAATGATGAAGGTTGAAGTTGCTATAATATCAAATTCCTAGATTAAGATCAATGGATAGAATTAAAAGTCAAAGCTATGGGATTTAAAGTAAAGGTCAAAATATAGTTTCAATTCAAACTAAGGTAGTTTTCAAAGGGTAGATGCCATCATTGGAGCTTGATCAAACACCATTAAGTATACATAGTTATATAGTCAGAGGTTGTCAACAATAAGATTTTAATGCCATGAACTTCTGGTTCAAAGATTTGGAACATACAAGGCCCATCCTTTGGGGTTACAATATTGTTTCATGACTGTGATATTTTTTATTTAAAGAATGATACATGCATAAAATGAGTTTTTTGGCTTCCATAAGGTCCAGAAGTAGGATAGGTCTATTTATACCTAACATAGAGATCAAGAAGGAGGCTATATGACCTATAGGTTTGCATCAATATAATAGATATAAGAAAAACAATAAAGGATATTGGTTTTTAATCTATATAATAAACCTATGCTTAGATATTGAAATGGGCTAAATATTTGATTAATGAAAGAGTGTCTCATCTTTTGATATGGTCATAGATCTGACAAAAAACTACTAAAATTAGACATAGTGATGGCCCTATTAGGTCCAAGCGTGTGAGGACTTTGTCCTTACTTTATGAATCAAGTGGAAATGTCTTGGAGAATCAAAATAGAAAGAGATAGTGGTTAGAGAAGTAGTTGGAGCATTGATTCTATTCAAAACCATAAAGATATTTTGCTAATAGACTTAGTCACGACTCATCTGCAAAACAAACCCTTGTCTTTTAGTATATCCCTCAACTAATGAGAATATTTTGAAGACAATTGGATCAAATTAAGGTTAGATTTTTTGATAAAGGATTAGTCTTATTTATAAGAAGGCATGCGTATAGGAAGCAATCAATGAACTGCCACCATATTTTCTTGATCATTAGTGACTACTTTTCCATTCTCCCATACATGTTACCCATCTCTCTCATTCCCATTCTGATATATATAGGCTTCTAAGCCTTCAAAAATATCCCTCCCTAGGGCATGACTAGACTCTACCAAGATTGAGCTTTTTAACCTCTTGAGATGAATAGAATATTATTTTTAGATTTTATTGCTTTGGTATAGTGTGTACATGTCAATTTGATTTTCATATGTGGTAGATATATCTCCATTATCAATTCCAAATCTCACCTAGCTACTATATATCTTTTTATGTAGGTTATATTTAGTTTTTAATGTCATTTTATTGAAGATAGCATGTGGATAAATTAACTAATTAGTGTCTTGAATCAGGCCTCTCCATCACTTCCCTCGAGTTTTGATCACTTGGTGAACCTCTACATGAAACACTGATGTATAATAGACATTTGGAGTTGTAGAATAAATATTTTTCTTGTCTCATTAGTGTTTTATAGAAGTTTAAATAGAGTGGATGACCTATCAATTTAGGTGCATCACTAATATTAGATTAGGTTTCCATTTTAGTTATCTTTATCTCCCTTTTCACCCAAATAATTAATAGGTTTTAATGGAAATGAGCTAAGTTATACATAAAAGGAGCTATCCTTTTAAAACATCCTAGAGATCTAACCCAAGTTTAGGTGACCCATAGTCTAGGGCCATTCTCATGTTTGAATGGATTTGAGTAGAAGATTAGAACAATCCATTTCTTAGCTAGGGTACAATCTAGACCTTTAATAGGGACAACATACAAAAATAAATCACTCCATCTCTACGGTTGGGATCCATCATGCCTATCTTTTTGCCTATCCATGCTACCCATAGATGCATCAAATTATCCCCTCTACATAGTACATTATAATGAGGTTGTTTGAAATATCAAACTTACTACCTATCACTATAGGTTAGTGACCTAGGCTTGTACCTATCCCAGCTAGATCATGGTAAATATGTGTGCACTTATCTCTTGAGATAAGAACTAATAGGCCTATGCCTCTCCTAATCCCACCCCTATTGATGGCTAAAATCTATCCCCATATGTATATGTCTACCTCTTTTCCTTCCCCACCAATATGAACCAACCTGCTTGGGCTGGGGTAGACAGTACCATAGGATCACCCAGTGTGGTGGGGTCATATGGTGTTAACACCCCATCCAAATTGTCATGATGTATTTCCATGACTAAGGATCCCTATATGACCTCCTTTGTTTTAGGGTCTATAGAAACCAAAACCTAGATAGATATCAAATCACATATACATCTCAAAATCTATCTATTTACCTAAAATCATATATAACTAGTATGCTATCTAAAAAACTAAAAATTACAATATTTATTACTTGTCTCAGTGTCACCAACCATCATATCCCTATCTAATCATCCACTGAGCATAATATATACATCAAACCATCCTCAAAACACCTCATCTATGGGTTACCTCCATATCAAATCAAATAACAAATTCAGCACCTATGCATGTTGTAGACCTGTACTCAGAGGTGCCTCTATTGACTATCTCTACCTTGGGTCGATTGTTGGATCATCCTATGTAACCACCCTATATGCTCAATTGCATCAAAAACATCTCCATATTTTTAAAAATTGATGGTAAGTTTCTTCATTGGTGTCTAAAAGGCATGTGTAATGACAAAGTAGTCTTGTAGGTATAGTGAGATGGAACATGGTGGTCCAATGTGCTTTGGATAGTGCTTCAAGGTACTTTATTGTTCAAAGTGTTTTTTAATTTTTTGGAATGTTTCTAATGGTGTATGAATGAGTGATGGGTCCCATGAGAGGCATAGTAATCTTAGATAGCTTGTGGAAGAGCATGGAATTTAGTTTTTTCATCTTAATGTGATATCAATGGTAAAGACCTATTGAGATTTGGCATTTATGCTTGGTCAAAAGGGTGATTGATTTGGTTTAACAAGTTGATGAAGGTTTTGGATAATGTCTTGATGCCTCAAAGGGTCTATGAGTTGTCTTGGGTTCTTAGAGTACCTTTTAAGGTGAAATGATATCATTTGCTAACTTCTTGAGTTGATTTTTTCATTGTTGCTTAGGTGTCTCAAATGGCTGAGTAGGCAGATTTGTGATGTCAACGTTTACATGTATGGAAGATTTAGACAAATTTGGTCATATGGGTTTGTAGAGTTTTATAACTAGTTACCATGTTCCAAATTTCATATCTTTAGGTTCTAAGGTGAAGAATTTATTTTAGGTCAAAGTTGACCTCCCAAGCATATTCACACATTCCAACATAGTCAAATTTTGATGTTTTTCTCATGATCCTTGGAATTCAAAATTTGAATTTGCTAAGGATGACCATAGTTTTATTTTATTTCTATAAATTTTGATTGAGATGGAATTTTGTGATGAAGTAAGAATAAAAGTAGTAGAGGACTCTGAGTGAGATCTAGAAAAGTAAATTTTAGGTCTTGACTATTTGTACATATTTAGATATGGTTGATAAAAGTTGACTATGTTTGCCTTCTATGTGCAAAGGTGTCTAGTGAAGGTTCTCAATTGGTATTGATATCAAATGGATGTTTAATGATGTTCTAACTATTGGAAAGTATTCTAGACATCATGAGGGTGTTATTTAGTGATTTTGGAAGTTTGACTAATTGTTTTTATGGTCAAACATTGATTATAATTTGGAGGTACCTTCACCTATGAGGTTTTTGGTGCATATTGGCATAGTGTGATAGGTTTAGGCTTTACAAAGGTGATCAATAATGCATGTCATGATTTGGGAGTGTTATAGGGGTATTTTGGAGTAGATCTATACATTTGAAAGTGATCATATGGTTTGTTTGTGCATGGTAGAGTGGAAAATTTGAGAAAGTATTTTTGAGACCTATTTGGGACCATTTGGGACCTAGTGGAGTGTTCATATGATTCCTGTCGATGACTAGTTTTAATGAATTAATCTTTCATAAATGTGTGAAGGTTTTTTTTAAAGGTGAATCAAGGTATGGTATGGGTCTTGCCTAACCTATATGAGTACATGAATGATTCATTTATATATACAAGGAATTTGGAGACTTGAATGTGAGACTTGTAGAGTGAGTGAAAGAGAGGGGTGAAGTGAATAGGAGGAATTATAGAGAGGTGTGAGACCATATAATACATTATAATATCTTATTGAATGTTTTTAAGTATGTGTGCAAGTCTGTAAGACTTTGTCTCCATGATGATTTGGTGATATTGCTAGGTATGAGAAGTATTTGAGTAAGTGAATGATAAGAGGGGTTTTATGCCTATGTGAGAGGTATATTTGAGGGTATTTTAGCAAGAGAATTTCATGATCAGGTTTAAAAGACATCAAAGCTAAAGTATTCATTAGTTCATAGATTGATAGTTCTTATTGGTGGTGTGTTGGTGCCCATCATCAAGATAAGTTGTTACTTGTCACCATAGGGGTTGATGCTCCTTATGGAGTTGGTGCTTCACAAAAGGATCTCTTGTTTGACAAATCTTTATAGGATAGTATTTCATTTTTGTTATAGGATTGAGAGTGGGTTTTATACCCCATGAAGGTTTCCCACTGTATATCTTTTGTCTTGATTACTTTATCTCTCATGATTGTTTACTCATTCTTATATCTATCTTATGCTTCTTATATGTGTTGATAAGATTGTTTAAGAGGTTTTAAAGATAAAAAAAGATTGGAGTAAAGGCTTGGTAATCATTGATTCACCCAACCCCCCCCACTTAGTGGATTGTACCTCTATCAATTGGTATTAGAGCATCAGGTCCATTGAAAAAGGTTTAACAACCTAAAGGTGATCTTAAGCAGTGAGGTATGGCTGGTTATGAGTTTCAATAATATATGTCCATTTTTAATGCTTAGGAAATCCTCATAGAGCAAGCCATGTTTGTGGAAGCTATGAGGTTAAATATAATAAACAAGATGATTTATTTTGAGACATTTATTGATGATATATTCAATGATGTTGAGTACACACAAGCTAAAGATGATGTTCTTCATTTAACTAAGAAGGAAGATTGATCCAAAGAAGAAGATGTCTTATGCAATGAAGTGGGTTACCATGGAAATAAGGTAAAATTTGATCATGTTGAGCTCATAATTATTATTTGAATCATGAGTAATAAATTTAATAAGAATCATCAGCCGAGACATATGCATCTTGATGATCAAGGTGAAGCTCTTAAAGGAATTAAGTTTTGCAAGCATTAGTTCAATGGTTAATGGGAACAACTTTATGAATAATTGTTAAGAAGGAAAATGGGCTTTTATCTGCCAAAACCCTAAGTTTGAACTTGACTAGAAATATTTTCTTAGTTAGTGCCTATATTGGTGGTATAAGTGTATATTATGATTATAGGTTATGGAGTAATATTCCATAATTATATAGATGTGATTTTTTAGACTTTATAGTGTTGGGTCCCACTATAAAGTACTTCTTAGTAAAAAAAATTGATTTACTCAACATAAGTTCAAATGAACAAGTGATATAATGGTTGGGAGATGTATTTTGAGAATGTTTAAAAATTTATATGGAAATTTTTAGTGAGATTAATTTATTTGTGTCAAAGTTATGTAAGTTCAAATTTTCCTAGTTGTTAGAGAGCTAAAGGAGAAAATAGTGAGTTTAACCAGTTACAGTAAGAAGAAGAATTGGGATGCCTAATCAGTGTTTAGGAATGGTTATAATAGATTAGAGGTGTTGAGTGGATTTTATTCACTCATTTAATTCTGGTGGTGTTTATATGAGTCATTTGGAAAATTTGTTGAGTTGACTTAGGGTTGACTTTCTTGTTCTTTAGAGGCTATGTGAGCTAGTGGAGTGAGATAGTAGTATAGAAGAGTTTTTGATATTGGATTATTTGACATAAGTGCATAATATTGAGATGGGTTCATTTTAGGATATTTTATATTATTTTTAAGATCATATTTTTTCCCTTGGAGGTGAGATACTGCCATGTTTTTATTACTAGTTTTTGGTGCTTCTAGACAATCTAAAGTGGCCTTCTTGGTGAAGCTAGTTTTGAGGTATTTTGCCTTGTGTTTCTATTTAAAAATCACATGATGAGGTTAGTGAAGTATTGTATAATATTATTGAGTGGTTGGATGATATTATTTAATATATCAAGACATGTTTCTACCTCAGTTTGTCAAGATAGTTTTTGGGTGCACTAGCAGTTATGAATAAGCTTATAAGAGGAGAGTTCATAAGGCTTTGTGGCCTAAGTAGTAAGGCCTAAAGGACATGGAATTTTTTTTAAGATAATGGAAGTAATATACATATGAATTATATTTATTTTAAAAAATCTTAAAATTTATATACAAGAACATTTACATGACTGTATTGTTGGAAGCTACAGGCAATTTAAGTGATCACTTTGCAGAGGCGAGTTAGTGGGTTTTAAGTAGTTTTGAAGAATATGAGTTTTAAATTGTTATATAAATATAAATTAAATATGTTAAGTTATTATAGGTCCAAATTTTCCCATATTAATTTTTGGAGACTCATAATGCTTTGACTATAATTTTAACTATGTATGACCAATCTGAGTGGTCATTTTGAGAGAAGTGATTTGAGTGCTTAGAGCCTGTACAAAGATGTCAAATGGAAATGCAGAATTTTTTGAGGTAATATAGTGTAAATTAATGTGATATTTGGTTATGTTTGAGTGATATAAGTGTGACTATATTTTAAATATCCTTGACTGAGTTTTTGATAGTTCAAACAACTTTGAGTAATGCTTTTTTAAGGAGTGTCCCTTAAGTGTTTTGGCATGTGTTGGAGTGTCTAATGGATTTGGAAATGTTGAATATTTACTAAAGGTTAAAATAATGTGATATAATCATATGGATATGTGATATATTTTTAGTGTTTTCTTCAAAAGTTTGAGATAATGTTTTCTATGTATGAAGGTCTAATTGGTGAGTAGGCTAAAAGGCTTGGTTCAAGGTATGAAATGGTGTTCCAGGAAGAATGGACCTTTTATGGAGTGAGAAATGGTATAGTGGTAATAATTTTTATGTGTTTGAATCTTAAAAGAGTAAATTTATTTGTTTATGCTTCACAAAAGACTCCTGTAGATGAAGAAGCAAGATTGTTCAAAAGGTATGTTCAGGTCTTTTGGTCCTAAAGTGTCATTTTGATCAATTTTGATGCCTTGGTTGAGTGGTGACTTAAAGGAGAAAGAAGAAGTGGATTTATGGGGGCATGAATAAGGTTTAAATATATGATTTATAGATGGTTTTAGATTCTATGGTGCTCAAATGTGTATTTTGTGATCAAAAGTGTGCTTTTTTCAATTTTTGGCAATGTTCACTATCTAGAGTGTGCCTAATATGCCCTTTTGGTGTTAATTTGGGGATATGAGGTTGGATAAAGTTTACTAAAGTTGGTTTTGGAATTCCTAATTAGGAAAGAAGGATTTTTGATAGATAAGAGGTGCTTAGGTATGATTTTTCTCTTTTGGTCATGATGTTAGTTAGGTTTGATGGCTCTACAAGTCCAGATTGGTGGTTTTTAGATAAGTCCATGAGCTTGTATGAGTGTAAATAATATTTAGATAATAAATAAGGTCTATACACCTTAATATGGTGTGTTATATGTGGTTTCACATGTTGGTCAATCCATTTTTGTTGTATGGAAGGTTTTGAGTGGTTCTGGGTTCTTCATTCTTGGAATAATTGTATGGTGGCTTATAGGAAATCATGGTTCCCCATGGAGTGGGAGATTTAAATTTTTTCCATAAGTGTGGATAGGTGACCTATAGGTGTGGAAATAGTTTCAAGACATGGCATTGATTGGAGATAGGCAAGTTGACACATTTTCTCTTGAGATTTTATGTTTTTGGTTTATGCTAGAAAAGTGGTTTACATATGGATTTGGTGTCTAAGGCTTCCCTATATGTTAAAATGACATAATGGGTGCTAAAAAATGTATTCATATATTTTTTAAATTATACGGATGGTTCCATGAAGGTGAATTTATCCAAATAGAGGGCTCATTGGTTAGTAGCTTTGGGAAGGTAGTATGCTAAGGAGGATGAGTTGGAGGATTAGCTTTTTCATTCATAAGGGGGAATGGTAGTGGTATTAAAATATTAATTTTTATGGCTTTAAGTTATTAGGGTAGAGAGTTATGAGGTCTACAGTGGCCAAATAGGGCTATAAGGGGTCTAAATAGGCCTAGTGAACAAAATGAAGATTATTGAAGAAATTTTCAAAATAATGTTTGAATTTTTGGTTCTAGTTGAGAATTTTGGTCTATTATTATCATGTTTTAGGTGTGGTGATATTCTTTGAGTTCCCTTGTTATTCTGTGTGGTGCCTTAAAAGTGATGAGAAGTGAGCTTGTATGGAGCTTTAGTGTTCGTGTTGTTGTTTGAAGTGATGGTAGCTATTATTGGAAGTCTTATAGGTGTGCATGGGTTGTGTAGACTAAGGGGGAGCCTTAAAAGTGGAGAAAGGTCCTAGGGGGAGTTGTGTTATCATGGAATTGATGATAGGTCCAAGGATCTAGGTAGCTTAGGAGTAGTTTCTAAGTAAAAGCACATTCTAAGGGGGAATTATGCTTGTTTGAGGTTAGAATGGTACTATTTTAGATATATTTAGATAGGTGAGGTTTATTCCATGTGTTTATTGTAGATTACTTGGTTGATTTTATGGTACCCAGTGTTGAAGGGAGTCCACTTTATCATTTTGGCAAAGGGGGAGAGAGAAAAAGAGTTTTGCCATCAATCACAAAGGGGGAGATTCTTGGTAAATTGATGGTAAGTGTTGTAATTTATGTATATAAGGCATTTTTAATGAAAAATTGGTTTATCAAGTATAGTGAGATGGAACATGGTGGTCTAATTTGCTTTAGATAGTGCTTTAAGGTACTTGCTTGTTCAAAGTGTTTTTTACTTATTTGGGATGTTTTTGATGTTGTATGCATGGGTGATGGGTTCCATGAGAGGCTTAGGAATCTTGTAGAGATTTTGTAATATAATTGAATTCAGTTTTTTCATCTTGGTGTGCTATCAAGGGTAAAGACCTAGTGAGATTTGACATTCATGATTGGTCAAAAGGGTGGTTGATTTGGTTTGATTGGTTGATGAAGGTTGTGGATAATGTGTTGATGCCTCAGAGGTCCTATGAGGTTTTTTGGGTGATTAGAGTTACTTTTGAGGTAAAATGATCTCATTTGGTAACTTATTTAGTTGATTTGTTCATTTTTACCTAGGTGTCTTGGATGGTTGAGTATGCAGATTTGTGACATCATCATTTGCATGTATGGAGGATTTAGACAAATTTGGTCATATAGGTTTGTAGAGTATTATGATTATTTTTTATGTTCCAAATTTTACATATTTATGTGATAATGTGAATAAGTTTTTTTGGCTCAAATTTTACCTCTCAAATATATTTTCACATTCCAACACAGTCAAATTTTGATGTTTTTCTCATGATAGTTGGAATTCAAAATTTGAATTTGCTAAGGATGACCATAGTTTGGTTTTCTTGCTATAAATTTTGATTGAGATGTAATTTAAGGATGAAGTAAAAACCAAAGTGGTATAATAATCTTAGGGAGATCCATAAAATTAAATTTAAAGTCTTTAATCTTTGTATATATTTAGATATGGTTGACCAAAGTTTACTGTGTGTTTCATTTCCTTACGCAAAGGTGTCTAGTGAATGTTTTCAGTTGGTATTGATATCAGATGGATGTTTCATGATTTTATAAATATTTTAGAGTGTTATATACATCATGAGAGTGATATTTAGTGATTTTTTTGGTTTTAATAATTACTTTTTGGTCAAAAATTGATTGTAATTTGGAGGTACCTTCACCTATGGGGTTTTTGGTGCATATTGGCAAAGTGTGATAGGTTTTGGCATTACAAAAGTGATAAATATTTCATGTCATGATTTTGGAGTGTTAAAATGGTATTTTGGAGTAGACCTATACATTTTTAAGTGGTCATATTATTTTTTTATGCATGGTAGAGTGGAAAAATTAAAAAAGTCTTATTGAGACCTATTTGGGACATAGTGGAGTGTTCATATGATTTTGTGGATGACTTGTTTTAATGAATTGATATTTCCTAAATGTGTGAAGGGTTTTGTTAAAGTTTATTAAATCTATGGTATGGGTCTTTCCTAACCTATATGATTACATGAATGATTCATTTATATATACAAGGCATTTGGAGACTTAAATGTGAGACTTGTAGAGTGAGTGAAAGAGAGGGGTGAAGAGAATAGGAGGAAGTGTAGAGAGATGCGAGACCATGGAATAAATCAAAATATATTTTTTAAGGTTTGAAATTATATGTGAAATTTTGGAAGAGTTTGTATCCATGATGATTTTATGATATTTCTATGTATGAGAAGTGTTTGAGTAAGCAAAGAAGAAGAGGAGTTATATGCCTATGTGAGAGGTAGATTTGACGGTATTAAAAAAAGAGAAGTTCATGATCAAGTGTAGAAGAAATTAGAGCTGAAGTATTCATCAGTTCATAGATTAATAGTTCTTATTGGTGGTGTGTTAGTGTTCATCATCAAGATAAGTTGTTTTTTGTCATCACAGGGGTCGATTCTCCTTATGGAGTTGGTGCTTCACAAAAAGATCTCTTGTTTGATCCATCTTTATGAGATAGTAGTCCATTATTTTTGCAATATTGAGAATGGGTTTTCTACCCCATGAGGGTTTCCCATTATATATCTTATGTCTTGATTGCTTTATCTCTCATGATTGTTTACTCATTGCTATATCTATCTTGTGTCTCTTATATGTGTTGATAACATTATTTAAGAGGTTTTAAACATAACAAAGTATTAGAGTAAAGGTTTGGTAACCACTTATTAAACCCCCCCTCTTAGTGAGTTATACCTCTATCACATTTATGGTGTGTCTAAGGTGGTCATTACTCCTCATGTTGTGGTGCCTACTCTGGTACCTACTTCACCCCTGCATCCACATCCATGCCCTCTCCTCCTCTAGCTACCAGCTATCATACTTGACCAGTCCATGGTCTCACATGCACCTGTTAACCAATATCTTGAATACCACTCCTCTTCTTCCTCTCCCCATTAGTTCTCTAACATGTCATGCCCAAAAAGTAAGAACTACAAGAGTATCCACTAGGTTCAGGCATCAAAACTAGCCTAGAAAGCATGATACTGGGTATGAATCTACCCACTAGGTATAGTGGCCCATGATCTACACTTGAACCTACCCTAGATCCATGGTCATCCAATTGGGACAAATAATAGCAATATGTGTATAGGCATACCACATGATCTCTCCTTATGTGACTATCTAAAATGTTGGCATGAGGGGCATGGTCATGTTACCTAGTCCTATCTCCATATATCAACCTAAGGTAACCTATCATCAACCACATGAGACAACCCAACTGGATGATACATTGGTAAAATCTAATATATCTATACAATCAACAACACCACTGGTCCCATGGTCTCCTTCCCTCTAGACAACATCTATTCATATCGTGCATGAACTAGACCTATATGAAAAACCAAAAATCATAGAATGACCCCTAATACAAAATGGACTCACACGAAGCTATTGCATACAATGATACCTTACCATGTAACTTAGGACACTATACTTATGCTATCACAATTCTTATCATGGCTTTCCATATGTCCATAATATGTGAATTATACACATCAAATAGGCTCACCCTCAACCCTGGGTAGATATTATCTGAGCATGTTGCCCACCTGGATAATGTCCATCTCTCCTCTAGATCATTTGTTGTCTCTATGATCACTAGTGTCCCTCTTATATGTAGTCTAATAAATGCATGTTCTTCCTCTAGTGGGATACCTACCTCTATGATATCCCCATCCACCACCCATCAATGGTCAATTATTCCCATACTCTGAAGAACATGACAATGAAATTAGTACTCAGTGGGATGCATCTTATCTCCATGATACCTCCCAAACCTAGTGTAATCAATCTCACTATGTCCACATCCATTAAGCACTCTATAAAATTTGGTAATCATGCGGCATAAATCAATCACTAATATCCCTAATGCCTCTACAAAATATCAAACAACAAAGGATGTATTAGATCTCCATGTTATTTGTAATCAAAATACATTCTCAAAAAATTCACACAATTGAGTTGGTTTGATTTAGTTTATTCATTTTGTACTGGATTGACCTATTGTAAACTAAATCAACCCTATCCTTTATAAGGGATACTATATCATCCCTATCAAAATTAAACTAAATTGGCCTCTATAGTATTAATTTAGCCACCCTTTTGCCTAATCGTACTAAGTTGGCCCAATTCATAACTTGAAATAATAAGTCAACCACATTCATACCTTGCAATACTAAGTCATCCACTTAAAAAAAACTAAGTCAACCCACTAATACTAAGTACTCCCCTTTCCTTTACCAACTAAGTTGGCCAACTACTACTAAGTCAACCTATTTGTTTCCCTATATTCTATAGACTAAGTCAACTTGGTTAACTTTGTACATTAACTATAATGACTTTTTAACTAATTTCCATAAATGCCTTGAGTATTTATTGGTTTGACTCCTTCCTACCCAATACCCCATTTGACCTCTACTATCCTTGAAAATTTCCTAGTGTTCATTTTAATGCCTAGATTTTGCCTAATAGTCAATTTTCTATAATTAATTCAATTTCAAATAAAAATACTCAAAAATTATAAATTCTTAATTGCTTACCTATGTTGAACTCATTGTGGCCATTATGCACCCTCCTCATCTTAGTTGTCATCTTGCCATCCTAGCTCTCTAGGATCTCACAAGTCTATCATGTCTCTATTTTCTTAGAGTAGTTAAAATACCAAATGAATTATTTTTCACCTATTTATATTTACTATTCAAAATTAGTTACCCTTAAAATATTTATCGTTAGATTTCATATTTTGATCATATCTTTGTCTGTACTAATTCTTTTTCCAAATTTTAAAATGTTATAAAATATTGAAACTGTAGAGAATCCTTTTCAACTATTATATGCCCATTTTTTCAAAAAAAAATTCACTCTTTTTTGCTAATCTCTACAAGTCACCTAGTGTTCCTCACATTAGATTCCGTCACATTTTAATTCATCTCTTTCTTTATCTACAACATTAAGGTAAGTAAAGGTATGTGTTTTTCAATTGTATCCTTTCATTTATATTATTATCTCCTTACTACACTTTATTTATCTTCAAATTGTGTCACTATGTTCTTTTCCCAAAGCACCATCTCATGTTACACCTATTTGGCATGTGATGATCTTTGAGTAAGGAATATGCATACACATAATATTTTCTATCTTTATTAATTACTGGTGCTTTCTATTTTACAAGAACATGTCGAGTCATGATCTTTCTAAGTGCATTCTTTAAGGGTTGCACTATGAAAGGGGTGGGTAGACTATTGGTGCTTCATAGAATTTTTGTCTCTTTTTGACACTTATTATCTACACATTTATCTCATAAAACTATTCCCCTAATCTTTTCCTTCTATTGTTAACCCTCCTCTAGTCATTTACCATCTTCATTAGTGCTTACCTAACCTAAATCCCATTTTTAATAGTTTATGTTACATAGTTAACCCCATCGACCTTGTATTCTTATTTATAAAACTTATTAGGGTCTAGGTCAGCCCCTAGTCAACCTGATCCATGATCTAATTTGTTTTTGTCAATAAAAATACTAGGTTGACTTGGTTAACCTTATTGGCCTAAAATTTTGGAATGGATTATGGTTATCTCTACCTATATAAACACATTCATTTTTCCATTTCTAAGAGAATAGAATAAGAGGTAAGGTATATTGCACATATGCTTATCCACCATTCTACTTAAGGAGTAAGATTAGAGTTTCATACTTTATTTGGAGATAAGGATATTGTATTTTGGAGAAGTCTTTCAGATGCATTGATTGGTTGTGTATCCTAGAGATAATTTATCCCTTTCATACTTACATACCAAAAAAACCTCTTATGAAGAACCTTGGCCAAGGGAGAGATTGAGGCTCAATAAGTTCATCTTTGAAGGTAAGTATTCCTAACTTTGTTCCTCCTTTATAAGAGTAACTAGATATGCATTTGTACTTATCTTTCATACATTAGGATTTATTATATATTGATGTGAGTATATGTATTTTATACATGTTTAATTTTCATGTTTATTACCCCTACTTTGTGCAATAAGCTTTGTTGATCACTAGATTATAATTTACTTTACTTTTTATTAGTTTAGTGAATATGAAAACATAGGACCTAGTTAGGGTTATTACATAGTTTTGCTTGACTAGAGGCTTTGGAACCCTCCTTAGTGATATTTTTGTGGTAACATATACCTTGTCTAGGTTTAGTGGATCCATTTTGGTCATGTCCCTAATTATGTAATGTATCTCCAATTGAAAGTGTAGGCAGGATTTATCTTCTCTAAGCTAGGATTGATTTATAGATATGTTGAATTTCCCATTGCATACACCTAACACACTCAATTTGAAAGCTTCAAGGGACTTAAAAAATTGATTCTAAACTAAATATGAATGTTAAATAATGACAAGCAAGCCAAGGAAGAAATGCTATCACTTAGAAATATCAACTAATCAAGCATGCATATTGAAACTAGTCCATAGAGAAGGTAAAACCAAGTTAGTCTTCATTAATCAAAGGTAAAAATGGGAAGGGCTTCACCATACCTAGGTGGAGGATCCACACTTATCTAATTAAGGCTCAATATATAGAGAAAGTGAGAGAAGACAGAGATAAGGGCATAAAGGAGAGAGAGAGAGAGAGAGAGAGAGAGAGAGAGAGAGAGAGAGAGAGAGAGAGAGAGAGAGAGAGAGAGTGTCAAAAAAGAGTTATAATAATAAATAAGTTTGAAACTTCTCATCACATCCTCATTAGGCCAATCTTGCTTACAAGTGTCAAAAATTGAATTCATCTTATAAAATCCATTTTTTATTAATTTATGGCCTATTCAAATCATACTATATATGAAACAACTCATTTGGAGGTCTAAAACTAACCCCAAGAATTTATTCTACATAAAAAAGCTCCATTTTAGCTTTATTCCTTATAGCCCTAAAAATTTTCAAACCTCCTTGTGTAGAGAATTGAACAGATGTTACTAAGAAAATGAAGGCATATTTTAGGACCCATTATTTATTTACAACTCCATTCCATGTTTAAAGTTCTAAGAGTGAGTGGAAATTCCTATATTGCCTTTCTCTCCTTAATTAGGCCTCTTTGTTTAGCAACTAAATTTTATCCCAAAAACACTACCACACATGTTTAACCAATTAAAATCATGTTATTATCTTTACCCATGTTAATTCCAACCTCTATTTCAATTTTCATATCGTAAGACCCTGTACGGATGGGTTAACCATGAAATGGTCAAAACCCCTAGTTTAGGCATGGGAGATAGTTTGAGTGTTTTATAAGAAAATTTTAGGTTTTTAAGCTTGTAATGAGTTTTTTTAGGTTTGGAACATTATTATTAACCTCAATATTCTAAATTTAAGTATCTTATGGTACTTTTTAGGCCTTTACATAAGCCTTTTAGCTTGGAAAACAATGTAATATTACCTTCTTGGCCAACTTGGCAACTTATAGAGCTCATATACCTTTATATAAGACATAAATATATGTGTGGAAGGTAATATAACCTATTAGATTTATTTTTATTCCTATTCTCTTTATTTATAATCTAATCTATATCTTACACCTTCATAAATTCACTTACAACTATGTGTTCTAGGTAATTCCATACAACTATACCTTCAAGTGTACCATCAAGTACATTATTCAAGTGTCCATGAGAGTTGGTAAATACATAAAGTTAATTCCAAAGTTTATTTACTCCATTTTAATCCATTATATTCATATTCTCTCTCATGAGGTCAACTTTGGTCTTTTATGCAGCCTAAAACCAATTTGTAGTCTTAGCAATGGTTCATACAAACTAGAGCTTATTTCTCTCTCCTAATGCCACAAGAAGTGATGGGACCCATATAAAACCTCAAAACACCATTCAGCCCAATAAGCATTTTTGGTAAATATGTGATCATTTTTAGGAGACCTCCAAGATAGTAGACTATGTGTTTGTGAAGTCTAGAAAGAGATGATGTATGTAGGTGATCATATTGAGTTTATTTGCATCATAACAATTTAGAAATATCAATGACAACCATATTCACTTGTTTCCATAGTTATCCAAACATTATATTCTTTCATGATTCTATTTATTGATTTATAACTTCTCATTCTACATGTAATGGTATATTAACCTCATCCTTATTTTGGTGATAGTTACCTTTAGTCCAAAAGGGGTACTACAAGTTTGTCACATGTAGTTGTCTTTTTCTTACACATGCTAACAAGAGAGTCACTTATTTAATATTATACACATTTAAAAATGTAACATTATCAAAATTTGTACCATTTTTTACACCTCTCAATATGCTTATAGACTTCTTTTCCAAACACCATGCCACTTTAACTTGTCTCTCTAGTTCATAAAGAACTATACATGCAATCATCTCAAGACTTTAGAAGTATATGCATAGAGTTTCGGTATCTTAATCAAGATTTTTTATTTTAAATTTATTATTTATGGGTAATTAAATTTACAATGAGTGTCTTTAAGTCTATATTCCTTTCAACATTATCGAAACACCTTCAATCATGGTCAATACCATGAGTATTCACCATCAGGTTTGTAGTGAGTAAGATGATCTTATTTAAACCATATTAGAGAGTGAATTTTATGAGGTATATTTTTACCTTATTAAATTCCTTACATCACTCTTAATTTTTTCTTTGTGATATCAATACCTTCAAACCACCTTGATAAGATAAAAATAAAACCTTTCAACTATTGTTACATAAGTAGCTCCATATGCACAATCTTCAAGATAAGAGTAAAATGACACTTGAAGAGTAGTAAAAATAGTACTCAAGTGATTGTAGAAACTTGAATGAAGGTAATATATGTAAAAACATGTTCAATCAAACTTTAATGCATATTAACTTTATAGAAACCATTAAATAATGAAGAACATTGACAGTCACTTACATATTATGTAGAATAGTAACTTTCTTAATTGAACAGTGCATATATGGGATATATGATGTGTATAATGATGTAGGATGGTTTTTTAGACCTATTAATATCCTCTTAAATGTTCACCTTGGCTCTATGAACTCACACTTACAACTATGCTACCCAAAAACTGAGATAATGGGGGTTTGAGCCTCCAAAAAGAAATTTAGCTCCTTAGTGATTGTTCATAAAGGTAAGGACATAAATACAATGAAAAACTACAAAAATTATAATCCCATAATGGTATCCAACTTTGGATAAAATATTAGCCTCCAACTCTACCTATACGGCTTGTATGATGCAATTGAAAATGGCCTTCATGAGCTTATGAAGAGAGTGATGGAGGAGAGAGATAGTTTTTTGCAATTTTAAGACCTAAAAATTGATCCAAAGATTTAATATGACTCTTTGAAGATATAAGGACGTTTATAAACCATTTTTACCTACAAGTGATCTCAACAAGTTTGTCAAGTGCTTTAACTCCCTTCATTGGCATTTAAACTCAAGATTCTAACTTCATCTTAACTTATAACTACCATGCACACATTGGAAACTATTTTTAAATCTTTAAAAAGTGTCATGTACCAATCAATGACCTTATTTGTATTTAATATGCATTGGATTTATTCATAAAAACCTCTTTTTCCTTCATTAAACTTACCTTAAAGTCTACAAAAGAACCTTAAAGTTTCAAAATCAACATGAAATGTTTTAAAAAAGTTATTAAGACATAAAATAACCTTTAAGTACACTTAAGGATATATAAAAATTCTTTACTAACTCCCATCACTCCATAATAATACTAGATCACTACAAAATCACTATAGGACTTTACCTTAATTTCTTGAAATAAACCTTAAACAATGTTAATAAGGCATTATGAAGAATTTTTGAAGGATATGCAAGGCATGAAAAGATGTTAAACTATGTTATCAATACATGACCAAATGTTTTAACCTATAAGTGTTGACATTTTGACTTGTGGGTCAAAATCGGTCAACAAATTGGCAATTCATTGGGGTAGTATGCATGTTATGCTAAATGGACCAGTAACCTTGCCCTTTCACTGGGTAATGGAGTCATTTCCACTTAGTTTTAGACCTAAAGAGACCTTTACCATGACAATACAAGATTATTTAACCTTCAAACACACATAAATAAGGATAATAAGACACACACCAAATAAAAAGACACACATATACTCTATTAAGCACTTAAGGAACATAATAACAACATAAGCAATCTAGTTATGTAAAACTGAATTGAAAACAACTTCTTCATCTTGGATCAATGGGGAAAATTGGACAATCTCTTGCTCCATGATATGAATAATGGCATGAAGTATGCTACCTTTTAAACCTTGGTGTTGTTGTTTTCATCTTCTTCATGTTTTCCAATCCTCTTGGCATGATCTCAAGTAAGGTGGTGATATAAAACCAATCCCCTATGAATATGAATTCATATTTTTGTTCAATATCTTTCTCATACTCTTTCTTGATGTCTATGTCTATCTTAAACATGGTCATCTCTTGGGTTATAAGATTAACCTTAAACATGGTTCCTTGGAAATTGTTACCTTATCATTTAAAGAGTAATACATCTTCAAGAACATCTTCAATATGACTATAAGGAGATGCAGGCCCTTGAAAATCCTCAAATTCATTTCACACTTATTAATACTTCTACCATAGGTCCTCTTGGTCCATGAAGGCAACAATAGACTTACACTTTATTTTTTCTTAACATTTAGTTCTTTTTCATCTTCAAGAGTGTTATAGTCATCATAGATTAATCCATAATGGATTTGAAACTCTTGGTGGTGCTCTTCAATACATGTTTATTCACTAGGAACCTTACATTCCTTATCAACAATCTGATTTTGCTCTCCTAGAGGTGTTATGTTCTCAAAACATTTATACCCTTTGAATATACATGAATAGATCTAAAAAATATACTTCAAATATATTTTAACCTACTCATGAGACTCAATAATCTTAGTCAACATGATGTTCCTCTCAAAAGACTTTTATTCCATGCCTTAATCAAACTCCTCATTGGACAAGGTATCAATCTTGGCACTCTCTTCATTGTTAGATGCAACCTTATCAAGGTCATTTATCTATTTATTCAATAATATTAATTTGTGTTTGTATTAACTAAGGGGAGTATCAATGGTGAATTATTCATCATATCCACTTGAATCATCTTCATTAACTGTAACTACAGGTTGATCATCTTTACCTATATCCCATAGGACATGTTCCTCTTCAAGAAAGGGTGTGGTGGGAGGGTGATGGTAAAATTCATGAGTTAGAGAGGGAATATGGGGTATGGTTGATGGTACATAAATGGGATTAGTAATGGAAGGAGTAATTTTGAAACTTGGGGTCTTGGATATGGAGGATTATTGAAGAAATTCTTCAAGAGATTGTAAATTGAGTTGGGCAATAGAAGGGAGATTATCTTCAACAAGAACCTCATCTTTCTCATGTCCTTCTTGAGGATATTAAATAGATACAACTTTATTTTCACCCTCCTCTATTATAATCTCATTCATTTTTTTAATACATTCTTACATATACTTCAAATATGGATAAGCTATAGATTCTTAGGGAGGTAGAAATGGGGCTTGATTAGGCACAAATCTCTCTTTGTATTCGACCTCTTTATTTTGGCTCTCTCCAAGTCCTTTCATATTTAACTCCATCTCTTTGATTTTCCTATCTATAATCTCCTAGATTAACTTATCTTGAATATGGTTAGTGACCTCATGAGGGTAAGAAACAAAATATGGTTGGTGTGAGATACAAGAGGACTCTTAAATATGGATGAGAGAGACTTGTATAGGTTTATATTATTATTTGAATTCAACTCCCTAATCTATAATTGTCTCACCTTGCTCACTCCATGAATTAACCACTTTATTCCAACTTGGAATATTGAAAGACTTCTAAGGGATTTCTTGAGGAGAAGAAGTAAAATTTTGGTTCTCAATAATGGGTTGCTCAACCATAGTCTTTTTTTTCTTTTGAATGTTATCTTGGATTGAATTACAAGAAGGGAAGGTTTGAGGAACACATGAATGATTTAGAAAACTTGGAATCTCACATATAAATGTCTCTTGGGGGAGAATGGGTGGAATATATGAGAGATAAGGTGGTGTGTATGAGACACATAAGGATGATGGAGCTAGACCTATTATTCTTCATGTTTACTTAATTTATCCTCAATGATTTGAATGAGACCACTTGCATCCATCATCTCACATTAGAATATTTTCCAATTTTCCTTCTCAATAGGTGCCCATTTTTATTTTATTAGCTTCAACTAATATCTCATGTCATGAATGAGGTTAATGAGGGTATCTTGACAACTCTTTGTGTATTAAGGTCTAACATGTACCTCTCATAACCTAAGAGAATTTTCTTCAAATTTACAATGGATTGATTTCAATATGAAATATTATGGCCATGTAAAGGAAATGTAGGCAAACCATAGGACTGATATGGCTTATGACAAGACTAATAAGGATTATAGCAAGGCTAGTATGGATGACCATGAGGCTGAGATACTTCATTAACTTATATTAAACTGAAATTCATCTCAAAATCAGCCATAAAAACTTCATCAAGATGATAAAATGAAACAAAACTTAATTTTAATGAGTTTGTTGGTCTGATAAAACCATTTGATCATGCACAGAGTCACCATTTATGTTTTGAATACCTCTAAAAGATGATAGGTAGAAAAATAACTTGAAGAATTCTTCCACAACTTTGGACCTTAGTCCCATCAGGCATGTGAAAATTATTATCAATCAAATTTGCACCCTTTATAAGGTATTTCAAGCATTCCAAATTATATGTAACATGGAAACACCCCAAGGTTGTGGGTACCCTAATAAAGAGGTGAATCTCTAAGTTAAAGGGATAGCTCTCCTTAAAGAATCACTTACACTCAAACGCTACTCTAAAACTTGATAGGAAAATGGAGAGAAACCTACTCTAATTGAGGTGATACACTAAAGATGATCTGATCACTACCAAACAATTGTAATTGCACTTCAAACAAAAGAGACGAACTTGCACATGACACTAATCTAAATTTACCTCTCTACATCAATGTTTCTCATGAAGGTTTGTGAAAAAAGCTTGAGATAGGACTAGTAAAGAAGTCATAACATGACACTAGTGAGAATACAACTCACTTAACCCATACACACTCCATTTGAACACTTTAGTGGACCTAAAAAAGGATTCTAAACTAAACATGAATGCTAAATAAGGACAAGTATGGCAAGAAATAGGACTATCACTTAGCAAGATCAAATAATCAAGTAGGCATATTGAAACCAATCTATGGAAAAGGTAAAACTATGTTATTATTCATTTATTATAGGCTGACAATTGGCAAGGCTTCACCATACCCAAGTGGAGGATACAAACTTCTCTAATTAAGGCAAATATATATAGAAACTGAGAAGAAGATAAGGGTGTAGGATATAGAGAGAGATATAAAAGTGTCCAAAAGGTGTTATAATAATAAATAAGTTGTGAAATTACAATCACATCCTCAAAGACAAGTTTTAGTCTTATAAAGATTCTCTTCTACTCCAAGTGGCATGGAAGTTTCAAACTTTTCTTGATACCTTACCTAGCTCTCCAAAACTACCCTTTGATTTGTCCTATGTAATAACAATTGGCCTTGTTGATGTTTATATCATGTTGATTTAAACATTTTATCTGATATTGATACCTCTCAACTGATCTCGTTAGGTTATCTTTGACACATCATTTCATTTTCTTGATAGGTGTCTAGAAATCTCTTCACTTTTCACTTCACTAGGCCAATCTTACTTACAAGTGTCAAAACTTGAATTCATATTTTACAAATAATTATATATACATGGATGGCATATAAATATCATAATATACCTACAAAAATGAATTTATAGGTCTCCAAATTAACCCTAAAAATTTGTTCTACACCAATAGCTTCATTTTGCCTTCATTCCTTATACCCCTAAAATCATGTAAACCTCCTTGTGTAGAAGATTTTATGGATATTAATGAGAAATTAAAGGAATATTTGAATACCTAGTATGTATTTAAAACTCCATGCCAATTTTTAGGTCCTGAGAGTGAGTGGAAGTGCCTTTTTCTTCCTTTCTCTCACCTTAATTAGGCCTCCTTACCTAGAAAATAACTTTTGGACCAAAAACACTCTCCCACACATTTGAAACTAGGTAAAATAATGTTATTAAATTTACCCATTTAAATTTAAATCTCCATGTCAATTTTCATCTCTTGAGACCGTTTATGGATGGGTCAACCATGAAATGGTCAAAAACCTTAATCTCAGCACTTGTGTATGGGAGATAGTTTGAGTGTTTTAAAAGAAATTTTTAGGTTTTAAGGTTTGGAATGAGTTGTTTGAGGTATTAAAAATACTTATTAAAATAAATATGATGAATTTAGGTATCTTATGGGTAATTTTAGGCCTACACATAATCATTTTAACTTGCCAAATAATGCATTCTTACCTTCTTAGCCAACTTGGCAACTTGAAGAGCTAATATACCTCTCTATATGACCTGAATAGATGTGTGGAAATTCATATGACCTATATAAAGTATTTATAGGAATCTCACCTTTATTTAGAAGCTAATATACATCCCATAAATTCATAAATTCACTTAAAACTATGTTTTCTAGGTAATTTTGTATAATTATACCATCAAGTACATTCTTAAGGTGTTCATGAGAGTCAGGATTCAATTAATCAAGTTAATTAAAAAATTGAGTGAATCAATTATATTAATCTTATCTCTCATCAAGTCAAATATGGTCTTATATTCATCCTAAAACAAATTTTCAATCTTAGTAATGGTTCATAAAGACCATAGCTTATTTCTCTCTCCTAATGCCATAAGAAAGAAGTGAGAGGACCCTTATAACATCTCCAAACATAATTAAAACCCATAAAATTTGTAAATAAATATGTGATCATGTTTAAGAGGCCTTTAGGTTAGTATATTATGTGTTTTTGAAGTCTAGAGAGAGATGAGGTCTGTAGGTGGTCATCTGTAGTTTGTCTTTACCTCTAAACACTTTAAGAAGATCAATGACAACCATATTGACTTATTTCCATAGTTATCCAACTCTTAGATGTTTTTATGGGTCCATGAATTTATTTATAATTTACCATTCTATATGGAATGGTGAATTAACCTCATCCTTATTTTGGTGATAGTTATCTTTAGTCCAAAAGGGGACCTATAGGTCTATCACCTATAGGTCTCTTTTGCTTACATAGGCTGCTAAGAAAATCACTTCTTAAATCCTATAAACCTTCAACATTATGACACTATAAAAAAATTTACCATTTTTTACACCTCTTAATATGTTTATAGACTTCTTTTCGAAACACCATGCTATAGTAACATGTCTCTCTGGTCCGTACAGACCTATAAATGTAGTTAGCTGAAGACTTTGGAAGTCTGTGCATAGATTTTAGGTCTCTTCATCATGATTTGGTATTTTGAAGTTGGTATAGAGGGTTAAATAAATTTATAATTAGTATCTCTAAGTCTATATGCCTTTCAACATTATAAAAACACTTTTAATTATGGCTAGTCCCATGAGTATTCACCTTTAGGTCTACAGTGAGTAAGATGAGCTTGCTTAAACCATATTAGTGAGTGCCTTTGTGAGGTCTATTTTGACCTCTTATAAATACTATATCACTCTTAATTGTTTATTTTTGATATCAATACCTTAAAACCCACCCTAACTAGGTAAAAATAAGGCCTTTCAATTATTGTTAATTATGTAGCTCCATATGCATGATCTTTAAGCTAGAAACACAATGACACTTGGAGAGTAGTAAAAATAGTACTTAATTTATTTTATAACATTTAATGAATTTTAAATATGGATAAACATTTTTAATCAACAATTTAATGAATAAAACCTTATAGAAATCCTAAAACAATAGAGAACACTAAGAGTCACTTGCACAATATGTAGAAGAGTAACTTTCTTACTTGACCAATGCATATATGGGCTAGATGATGATCGAGAATGATTTATGAGGGTTTTTTATACCTATTATGAAATTATGAAATGTTT